>OY997271.1:44781032-45161770 GCA_963921465.1 Triticum timopheevii
TAATATGAATATTATACCGATGATAAAAGAAGTGAGACAAGAAGTGTCTGCAGCCCTGAGTAGATTCCCGGGACCTGAAGGTTGTTCACCCTGCTCATATCAAATATTATGTTGTATTAGCAGCAAGTAGATGTAAACTAACCTACAGCTGGAAACTAAACATATAAATGGTTGAAATACATAATTCTAGCTGTAAACTAACCTATAGCTGGAAGAAACTAACTAGAAAAAGTGAAACATGGGAGGAACCTGCTATCAGTTTTAAAGAAGCTGATTTCTTTTTGAGGGGTAAGAAGCTGAATTGGTCATTCTCCATAGAAATCATACCAATTCTAGCTACATGGGGGAGCTACTAATTCATCTTCACCAACCAAATTCAGTGAATTAAGCACTTAATCCAGTCAAGCTAGCTATCGCTACCAATTGCTGCTACTTCAGTTTTAAGCAAGCATCACAATGGTACTCCAAATCATTAAGTCAAGCTACTACAGTGCAAGCTAGTGCTACTGCATCAATGGCCATGTAATGCTTCTGGGTCCTGAGTGGATATGTTTATATGCAAATTGACCATAAAGCAGTGATCTGCACATTGGTCCACATGTCATTAACACTAAATCTAATAACCACTAATTAGCCTAACCACCTAAGCCAATTATCCTAAACTATAGCTAACTAACCTAAGGGCCGGCCTGTATGCGGCAGCAACACCAACGCAACTACTACAAGCGACAACAATTAGCAGAAAAAAGCAGCGGCAGTAGCTTAGCATCAGCATCAGCGGCGGCGGGGGTGGAATTTGGCCTTCAACCCTTAACAGATGAACCACACATTTGTCTCATCTCATGGATTTTAGTATTGTTCGCAAATGGCAGCGTCTCCAGAAACAGAAAAAAAACACCTAAAAATAAAAGAAACTGTAGAACATATCAAATGGGAGGCTAAGAAAATCCAAAATGATAAAGCATGCATCTACGCTGTGTCTAAAAACAGAAAGAAAAAAAGATCTCTAATCAAAAGAAAGTCGGACATTGGAAGCTCCGGGAGTATCAACCGTGGCAAGAAGCTGGAGCACTAGACAACGCCCCTGTCTGTCTGGCTCTTGTCTTCTGTAACCATCATGGAGTCCACGAAAGTGGGATGTCTCAAAGTCTAAACATGTTCATGTTATATGGAATCCTCCATACATCTGTCATTCTCCTCATGATGCTCAATAATCTAGGTCTAGGAACCAAATGTTTAGTGAAATGATCATGAAGCCCCTAATTTACTCTTCATTCCCCCTCAATCTGGTTTTGCTGTTAATTTATAATTGCACTAATTTGGTACCAGATGTGGCCTTGGCCCAAACTGATGGTGGCAATAACAATTCTTATTCCCCTTGGCACCATGCCTGATCTCTCTTTTCCTACCAATCAGAAGTCACTAAATTACTAAGCCAGATCCTCCAACCGGGGACCGACATGTCAACCCTATCCCCTGGATTACTTAAGTGTAATTAACCATACAACTCCAACTACCATCCATGCTTTCCAATTCCATCACGCACTTGCTATTTTACAATCACTGATACTACTGCAAAGATAGCATGGCATCACACGATATACTACTAGTATGATACACCAGCTTTACTCTGTCTGCAGTAACCAACAATGCAGGAAACATGGATGCTTTATGGTCAGCAACCAACAAATGGAGCCGAGACAAATGTGTGCTTCATCTAGCTAGAGAGGGCGGCGCGGCGCGTGCGTGAGCAGGCTAGTGAGTTGGCGGGTGGATCAGCGTCGCACCTAGGGTTGGGGCCGGGGCGGGAGCGGGCTGCGGCTGCGGCGGCCGGGCGGAGGTCCGGCAGCGCTCCATCTGGAGAGGGGAGGAGGCCCGAAGCCGGAGTAGAGACGACGGGGCTGCGGCGGTGCGGGGGCGCGAGGCCTCGTGTCGTCGTCGTGGGTGCAAGGACAATGGGGAGGCAGAGGGCGCGGCGGAAGGGGAGGGAGGGAGGGAATGGGGAGGAAGGGTGGAGAGGGAGGAAGGAGGAAGGAGGAGAGGTACCTGGGCGGGTGCGGCCGGTCGCCGGAGGGGTCGGGGTTGGCGGCGGGGGTGGATTCCGGCGGGGGTCGGGGCGGCGGCGGCAGGGGACGGAGGGGACGGAGGGGGAGGTGGCGGCGGCGTACGGTTGGGAATTAGGTCGAGTGGGGAGGAAGGGAGGGAGGGGAACAGGTGGAGTGAGGGGGAAACTTACTAATGGCGCATCGCGTGGTAGTGCGCCATTACTAGTTAGAACTAGTAATGGCGCACTTCGGTCGGATGCGCCATTAGTATGTATGCAAAAATGAAAAAAAAATTATCACTAGTGGCGGTTCTTTTTTGTGGTGCGCCATTAGTGTCTTCCACACTAATGGCGCACCACCAACTGGTGCACCATTAGTATATAGTAGTGGCGCACTACTTCCCTGGTGCGCCATTAGTGTCAATCCTATCTATAGCCCTTTTCCTAGTAGTGCCAAGCTCTCCGGCGGCCCCGTCGTTGGTGGTTGCGGCGGCGTCGGTGGCGGTGGCGGCGCCGGTGGGCGGCTTCCCTCCTTCCCTTTCCCCAGATCCGTTTCATCCGAGTTCGGCTTGTGGGCCTTCCGTTCCGTTTTAGACTGGCCTATCTAGGCCCTCGGTTCTGGCTGGGCTGCCCGAGTTGTCGTCCTTTTCTGTTCCCCCCCCCCTCACCATTTTGGGCCCTGGGCCTTGCGCTTCTAGAGTTCGTTCCTTTGCCTCAACCGACCCAGCCCGTTTCCCTCCCACTCCTAGCCTGGCTAGCTCCGGGTATATATGGGTCCGAAAGGGTTCGGCACCCCCCCATTTCTAGGGTTTCCTGCATCTCATTCTGACCTGCGCCATTTCCGTTTTCGTATCCCCACATTCCGCAGATCTCCTCCCCCTCTTCCCCTCTCTCTTCCTTTCCCGACGGTGGTAGCCATGGACCGCTCCTGTGGCTCTTCGAGCGAGGAGGTGTCAGGCTTGAAGCAGCGGCGGGAGGATGCGGGCGACGGGGCAGTCGGTCTGGAGCTCCAAGCGTCCCTTCGCTCCAAGCTTGAAGCCGAGTAGGCCGCTCGGCTTCAAGCGGCCCGCGAGCGCGAGGCCTGGGCGGCGGGGTCCGAGCGGCTCCAGGGCGGCGAGCGTGCTGTGGCGGCGGCGTCGGCTGCGGCGGGCTCTGGATCTGAGGCCCCCAGATCGGGCGGATCTGGGGCCGATCCTTGGGAGGCTGTGTCGGCTGCTGCTGGCGCTGGCTCCGTGGCCCGTCCTCCTCCTCCCCCTTCGCGTGGCCCCACGCCCTTGGCTCGTGGCGGCGGGCGCGGCCCCGGCCAGTCCTCTGGGCTCGGGGGGCGCTCGCTGGGCCGCGGGGGTGGTGGTTCTGGCGCGCTTGGCCGTTGGCCTCTGGCGTCCGGCCCTGGCTCGTCCTTTGGCGCCTTGGGTGACGGGATTCTTCCTCCTCCCCCTCCTCCACCTGCCCGCCCTTCTCCTCCGGCTCTCCAACCTCCAAACCCTAATCTCACGTGCTTTGCCTGCCACCAACCTGGCCACTTGACTGTAGAGAGGACGGCCACTTGACTGTGAACTGCCTGATCTGTAGAGAGGACGTCGACTTGACTGTGAACTGCCTGAACCGTCGCAAACTTGCCTCCTTTAAAGTATTTGTCCATGGCCTTCCTGGCTGCTCCTTCCTCGCGCTCGAAAGTGACATTCCTCCGGTTGCCGTAGCCCCTGCGCTCTCTAATGCCGCGATCATTTCGATCAAAGACCATAAGATCTCCATCCAAACCCTCTTGGATGAGTTAAAGCTGTGGGACGATGGTGGTTGGACTGGCAGATCCGACAGCTGTCTGACTTCAACTTTGCGGTGGTTTTCCCCTCTAAGAGCAGCCTCTAAATGATCTCCTCTTGCACCAGTTTCACCCTCCCTCTTAATCAGTTGGTTGTTTTGGTGAAGGCGGCCACTAATGGCGCTAAACCTATCCCTCCCCTGATGCGGAGCATCCTACGGTCATCACCATGTCAAGAGTCCGTTTGGCAAGTGAC
Organism: Triticum timopheevii; assembly: GCA_963921465.1. NCBI lineage: Eukaryota > Viridiplantae > Streptophyta > Magnoliopsida > Poales > Poaceae > Triticum > Triticum timopheevii. Next base: position 44,785,095 of record OY997271.1, read on the forward strand.
ACGTGCAACCTCTACTTCACATACACAAAGGTGAATCTTCTCCTTTACACGTGCTCACTTGACCCCTTCAAGGATGGTATACTACTTGACACTTCTCCTGTGTGCATGCATAGGTATTGTCGGAGCTTCACGGATGACGAGGAGGAGTGCAAGCGCCAAGGAACACCTACACCATCCACGAGGGAAGCATGGAAGAGAAGACGCAAGAAACGGAGCTGCTACATGCTACAGCCACCGGACGACCGGTCGGGACCGGACGTCCGACGCCTGAAAGCCGCACCAGCCAGAAGGCCCAGCCAACGCCAGCCACAGCACCCCCCCCCCCAGCGAGCGGACGTCCGGCCCCCAGCGGACGACCGGTAATATTAACGGAAGACCGAAGATACCGGACGACCGGTGTCCCTTCACAGAACATTTTCAGCGGACGTCCGACGACTAGCGGACGACCGGTCCCTCCTGAGCCACCGGACGACCGGTACCCACCGGACGACCGGTACCTGCCTGTGCGCAGCTGCGAGCCTTTGGCCTTGTATCTCTCCCCCACTTACCCCTTCGAGGCTTAGACTATAAATAGAGCACCTCCACCTCTTTTCTAGGGTTAGCAAATATGATAGCTCATTCTTTGGTGAGCTTTGCTCCTACCTCTACTCTTGAGAGAGAGAGACTACCACTCCCATGGAGTTCAAGACCTCCATGTGAGAAGATCCTGCGGGATATCATCAAGACCCCCTTGTGGGAAGATCCATCTAGGATATCATCAAGACCTCCTCTTGGAGATGAACCTTACCTTGTATATTTCCCTTTGTTGTTCATGTACCCTGTGATCTTGTGTGTTTGATTGTCTAGTTGATGTGTGATTTGGACTTGTTCTTGAGTGTTTCCCCTAGTGATTTCTCTCCGTTCTTCCCCGTGTTCATCGTGTTCTTCGAGGGATCCCACTCCAAACGTGAAAGATCGACGCTATAGGGTTCCACCCTACATCATATGGTATCATGAGCCACGTTTATCACGTATTTGGAGTCCCTCCAACCGTTTTCTAGCCTTCTTTTGCTTGATTTCGTCCTAAAATTCAAAAATCCCCACCAAAAATAGCCCCAAATTTTTTTGTGATTTGTTGGTTTGATGATGTTTTGTTGATTTTGATCCATGGATTTGCTTGTTTCGAGTGGATCTAGCATTTCCCCAAGTTTCCCCACTTTCCATCCACAAAATCTCGTCAATTTTGACCCCAAAATCCCCATTTTCCGCCCAAAATCGCGTCCCAAAACTCGCATCTCGCGTTGACCCAGACCCACCGGACGACTGTCACTTTACCGGACGTCCGGAGCCGTAGGAACGACCGGACGTCCGACCTTTCCGGACGACCGGAACATCTAACCCGAGCTGAAATTAGCGGATTTCCGACCCGACCAGACATCCGGCCACCGGACATCCTTTATTTCCGGACGTCCGTAACCTGTAGGTTTTGACTTCGGCTGATTCTTGTTTCGTCCATAACTAATTCATCCGAACTCCGATTTTGACGTTCTTTAGCTCGGTTTGAAGCTATTGACATTCCCCATCCCACAAAAATACCACCAACACCTTTTGACTCCATCAAATTTTGTGAACTTTGGCATCTTTGCCTAGGCCCTCCACCATATCATCCGCATAGCCACCAACGACTTCCGCAACCTAACCCATTTTGTTCACCATAGCATTAGTGGTTGCTTGAGTAGTGATTCGAGTCTCCTAAGGTGTTTCGGCTACTTAGGGACGATTGCTTCTTCATCAACCACCTCCACCATTTCCGCATAACCGTGCCCACCATACACTTCCGCCACCACCAACTTAACCCAATTTTGTTTGAGTTGTGGCTTGTGTCTCCTAAGGTGTTTCGGCTAATTAGGGACGGAAACTTCAACTCCGACACGTGTATAGATCATCATTCCACTTCCGCATTGCCTAGTGCAAAACCACCACCACTTTCCGCTACCACCATTTGACATTTGTCATTTGAGATTTTGAGTTTGCGGTTTTTCCGTTTCCTAAGGTGTTTCGGCTACTTAGGGACGAGTCTCCATCATCTTGGTATCTACACCAAGAACACCGCCACTCATCATCGCAAAGGACGGTAACCTCGACGACACCATTGTATATTCCCTTGCAATTGCATTGTTAACCCCTAGCCCATTTTGCGTCACTTGCTTATCGAGACTAGCCATTTGAGTATTGCCGGCAACGTTACTTGTGCACATTAGTGATCCACCATTCCATTGCATACATACTATATCATATTGGTATCATATCATCCATTGTGTCACAATATCGTTCCCGCATATACACAATAGCTATCTTGGTTTGTGCATTGTGCAAAAGTGGCCAAAAAAAGAGAAAAAGATTTTAAGCAAAAAGAGAGCAAAGAGCTCGTGAGCAAGTGCCATAGCATCATACCCCATTGCACATAAGAGCCATACCAAAATCTACATCATATGATATCATGCTTGAGAGAAACACCGGAAACCATACATACATAGCATACTTAGGATAGAAAGTTTATCCATTTTGCATCTTATAGGTTGTGCACAAGTGTCGTATCCGCCCATTGAGCAATCGTGCTAGCGTCTCTCTTGAGTTATGCAAGACGAGCGTTTTCCATGGATTCCACATTTTGTGCTCATTCCTTGGTTGCACGACCCCATTTATCTATCCGTGTGTGTGTTTCCGTGTGCCACATATTGCTATTGGTCTACTTGTTTCGCTTGCGAATTTGTGAATCTCTTTAAACATTATTGACTCTTGCTAACATTTTGCATCAAATTTTTGTGCCACTATCCTCATCGAGCTCTACCATAAGCTTTACTTGATAGGTGTGAGTGAACAAGTCCGGTACCAATTCAACTATTCTTTCATCCCACATTGAGTGAAACGGGATGCATCCTCAACTTCGGGAAAAGGTAACTTGGTATTGTTTATCTCATTTCCTACTCACCTCTACTCGAGTCTTGTGATGGATAGGCAAGGCATTTCATCTTCGGTCTACAACAACAACGACGAGTTCGATGCCATGGAAAACAACTACGACGTCAAGATGCAAGCTCAAATGGAGGAGATCAAAGCCCTCGTCAAGTCCTACAAGCGATCTTCCTCATCTTCGAGAAGACGCTCACGAGCACATGCTTCCGAGCTACCATCTATGGCAAGATCACATCGGCATCGACACCATCACCAACAACAACGTGAAGGTCAAGAGCTCTACATCAACAACCGCTCAAAGACTTCACCATCTCCCTTGGCATCTTCACCAAGCGACTTCAAGGCATCTTCGCCTACCGACATACGGCATCTTCGCCAACAAGCACCCCAAGACTACGCTCAAGAGAAGCTCCCCAAGCTCAAGTCCGTGACTTCCACGAGCTACTACGACCTCGACGTCGACCACGCGATTCCTTTCTATGGGACTCACGAACCCGAGGAGTACCTCGAGTGGGAGCGTTTGATGGACGACTACCTCAAGCTACATCAAGTTCCTCCCGAAGATCAAGTGAAGTGCGCCACAAGAAACTTCCACGACTACGCATTGGCATGGTGGCTTCACATACCTTCGGAGTACTACGACATGAGTTGGCCCAAGACGAAGAGAGCTTTGCGGCGAGAGTTCGTTCCTCCAACCTACATGGAACAACTTCAACACCAAATGGAGAACACCTTCCAAGGATCCAAGTCCATTGACAAGTACTTCAAGGAGATGAAGATCTCCTTGCGACGAGCTGGAGTGGACGACCCCATTTCGATGAAGTTCCACTTCATGATGGGATTGCACGACAACATCTCCAAGACCATCTTCCTCGAGAACTACAAGTCCATTTATGACTACTACATTGGTGCTCTCAAGGCGGAACAAGAACTCATGAAGGCCAAGGCTTCTCCACCCCAAGCACACTTCGCGGCGACCAAGCTCTACGACAAGCATGAGGCTAGTACCACCACGATGTCCAAGCCCGACGAGCTCCAAGACGATGCTACCAAGTTCGACTTCACCGCCATCCCTCTTTGTGGCATTGATGGTGCCGAGTCTACTTCGACTCTTTTTCAAGACGGTGCAACGACGAGTACGACTACGGAGACCCTCAAGGACCAAGCTTTGGAGGCGAGCGACAAGGTGGCGAGCAAGGATGATGCTTCCATCTTTGGAGGTGAGAGTGATGATGTGCCATCTTCGGCCTTCATCAACGGCGACGGTGACAAGATGATCGAGCATGGGATTTTCCCTTCGGTCATGGAGAAGAGTGATGATGTGCAATCTTCGGCCTTCATCCACCGCGACGACGACGAGATGGTTGAGTATTTCACCTCGACCACGGCGACGTATGATGACTTGAGTGACTTGTGCCACCATATTGAGAGTGAGAGTGACTTCACCACTAGCCCCATATATGATGAGTTGCCACAATTCCCATGTGAGGAGAGCCACAACCCCCACCACTTGTGTGAGATGAGTGACTCCACCATATGTGAGATTGAGTGCACCTACTTTGAGGGAGTGAGTGAACCACCACATAAAGAGAGTGAGATAGTTGATAGGTCTCGTGAGGCCATTTGCATTTCTAACAACTTGACCTCTACCTCTATTGTGTCTTCTCATTTGGTGCTAGGTCCCATTTATGATGACGCGCTGATCCTCGACGACTTCGTCCTCCCTTTGGACAAGATGATGGCCATGGTGGAATATGATGCGCCCCCCACATGGTTGCGTCAAGATGAAGATGACCACCATTTGGTCTTTCCTACCTCACCTACACCACTTGAGTGGAATGACAAAGGTAACAAAGGTGACGGTGATGCTCTAGTCCCACTAGTGGACATTCGTGACATTGATTGCTTGCATGATGTTGATCCACCTAGTACCATGCTTCATGCTAGTATGATTTCCCCATGTGATGATTTGCCCATTTATGATGAATATGATGATTTTCATGTGGAGTTTATTAGTAGTGATGCCATGTTACATAGGATTTCTTGTGACAATTCCCTTGGTCACATCATGTTTGATAATCTGCTTGACTTGTCATATGCTATGCATGAGATCCACCATATGTCTTATTTGCAATCTCTTCATAGTGACTATGCATATGCCATTAAGATAAACCCAATTTGCACATATGGCATAGATGACAAGCCCATGGTTATTGGCATTTGTTTTTCTTGTGATGATATTGATATGCTCCCTTTGCATCATTTATCTCATATGTCATGCCATGACCACCTAGCTTCGGATATGCATTGTTTTGGATGTTGTCCATTTTCTCCATGTGATGTTTTCGATATTGCTCATGAGGAGACCCCCATAGTTTCCTCATGCATTTTAGGAGATTTTGATCCATCCCATTCATTGCATGATCCCGATACTTGTGTGCACCATATGCTCCCAATGAATAAACATGCTATTGACGTGCCATATAATTGTATGCTCAATTTGCATCCCCATCGTGTCATACACAATAACTATTCTTTCATGATGGATGACATGTTCTTATACCATGCATCAAATTTCTTTGAGCGATGCTTATCTTGTGCTAACTCACACGTGCACATACACATCATGATGGATGATGTGTACATTTACCACGCGCACAATTTCTTTGGTTTGTGTCTCTTTTGTGTAGGTACCCATGAATACTTGTCAACCTCGCAATCCCACGAGTTGACAAAACGAGAGAGCAACGATGATTTGGGATCCCAACGATTGTCTTTCCCACCGCTCTCTTCGCGCAAATACTTCGCGCATTCATTCTACATGGCCCTCACTTGGCTATGGGTTATTGTTCATTACATATCATATGCCCATCTTGCCATGTTCACTTTGCATGATATACTCATTCCTATGCCTTTGCCATGCATTTGTGACCCATGCTTTGCATTACACATGATGATTGATTCTAGTGCTTGTATGTGTATTTGCAAGCTTGGTGGAGATATTGCTTGTTCTTGCCATGCTCCTTTTGTGCACCATTCCTATGATGATACTTTCATCTTGCTTTGTGTTCGTGCTTGCGATATGTCATGTGCATTCCCTATGCCTATTATTTGCTCACATGACATGATTGCCATGATTTCACCTAGTGTGTTGCATCTTCGCTTCACTAGTTTGCACGACTTGATAACTATGCTTGCTTATGTTGCATCACCAATGACTCATACTTGCTCATTTCATGCGGTTGATGACAACCATCTATATGCTTTGCACATGATTCATATTGCTTCTTGTCATATATCTCCATGTGTTTCCTCTCTCATGCTAGATGATTTGCCATGTATTGAGTGCAACAATGATTCTCTTCTTGCTCATGAGATTGCCCCCATAGCATTCTCGCATATATTTGGAGATTTTGACATAATTCTTGTGAAGCATGCTTGTCTTACTTCTTTGCACCATATACCTAGTGCAATGAATATTGCCATTGTTGCATCATATTATTCATGCACTTGTGCTTCTAATGGTTATGTGCAAAAGATGAGAACCATCATGATGGATGATGTGTTTATCTACCACGTGCATACATTCTTTTTTTTCGTTTTGTGCATATGTAGGATACTTGGACTTTGTGTCGACTTCCACTTCACGTGAGTTGACCATTCGAGCTCTTGAGAGCGAGCCTCTTACATCCTACCACGACTCGCTTCTACACCACATTTCCTACCACTTCGGCATTGTGAAGAATGCACAAGGACACGCTTTCAAGGTGACATCCTTCTTGAGCTTGGATATTGTGGATCATACTTCATGTGTTGCTTGCACCATTTGCACGCATGTTCAAGATATTGCTTTCAACCATGATTGCCACATTTCCATACTCCATGACATATATACCTTGTGTGTTGCATCCAATTCTTGGACTACTTGCTACTATCATATGGTTGGTTGCACCAATATCATTTCTTCACATATGCCATGTCCCTTTGCTTGTCACATGCTTGACTTGATTGCCTCACACATGATAAACAATTGCTCTTTCTATTGTGTTGAGTGCCACACTATATTCACTACACCCTATCAAAATTATGCTTGGATTGTCTTGCACTTGACCCATGTGTTTAGACATCTCATCTTACTTGGTGTTGTGAATGATTCCTATGCCTACCATCGACCATTTGTCGAGCGCTTTATGCATGCTTGCTATGACCTTGAGGTAGATGCTTATGCTCTTGTCACAAATATTTGCATCTCTACCACACATTTGCATACTTGTACCCATGATATCTTTGCTTGTCCTCGATTCATATGCTTACATGCCATGTCACAATCCTTTGTCACACCCTATGGTATGCTTGATGACAACACTTGTTTGGTGAATCACCTCTTGAATGCTTGGTTTTGCACTAACGCTAACCACATTTGTTTTTCCAAGTGTTTGTTCTATTTGCTCCTTTTGAAGGAATCACAAGACGGTGCGACATTGGAGAGTGCCTATTTCGAGCTTCAAGATGATGAGTGCTTGGCGATCGACCGCTTCGACACGGCAACGCCTTCTCTTTCCCATGGTGATTTGGTTTTCGATCCGAGGTCGGATCTTTTCCAAGGGGGAGGGGATGATGCGGAGCATCCTATGGTCATCACCATGTCAAGAGTCCGTTTGGCAAGTGACACGTGCAACCTCTACTTCACATACACAAAGGTGAATCTTCTCCTTTACACGTGCTCACTTGACCCCTTCGAGGATGGTATACTACTTGACACTTCTCCTGTGTGCATGCATAGGTATTGTCGGAGCTTCACAGATGACGAGGAGGAGTGCAAGCGCCAAGGAACACCTACACCATCCACGAGGGAAGCATGGAAGAGAAGACGGAAGAAACGGAGCTGCTACATGCTACAGCCACCGGACGACCGGTCGGGACCGGACGTCCGACGCCTGGAAGCCGCACCAGCCAGAAGGCCCAGCCAACGCCAGCCACAGCACCCCGCCAGCGAGCGGACGTCCGGCCCCCAGCGGACGACCGGTAATATTAACGGAAGACCGAAGATACCGGACGACCGGTGTCCCTTCACAGAACAGTTTCAGCGGACGTCCGACGACTAGCGGACGACTGGTCCCTCCTGAGCCACCGTACGACCGGTACCCACCGGACGACCGGTACCTACCTGTGCGCAGCTGCGGGCCTTTGGCCTTGTATCTCTCCCACTTACCCCTTCGAGGCTTAGACTATAAATAGACCACCTCCACCTCTTTTCTAGGGTTAGCAAATATGATAGCTCATTCTTAGGTGAGCTTTGCTCCTACCTCTACTCTTGAGAGAGAGAGAGACTACCACTCCCATGGAGTTCAAGACCTCCATGTGAGAAGATCCTGCGGTATATCATCAAGACCCCCTTGTGGGAAGATCCATCTAGGATATCATCAAGACCTCCTCTTGGAGATGAACCTTACCTTGTATCTTTCCCTTTGTTGTTCATGTACCTCGTGATCTTGTGTGTTTGATTGTCTAGTGGATGTGTGATTTGGACTTGTTCTTGAGTGTTTCCCCTTGTGATTTCTCTCCGTTCTTCCCCATGTTCATCGTGTTCTTCGAGGGATCCCACTCCAAACGTGAAAGATCGATGCTATAGGGTTCCACCCTACATCATCCCCTCTCTGAGATTTGGGTCCTTGTGGATGATGTACCCCCTGCTCTTCGATCTTCAGAGTTCGTCATGGCCTTCGGTGCTCTCATTGGCAAACGGATCTTAGTAGACCAAGACTCTCTCTGTGTTCTTGGACCTGTCCGTCTCAAGATCTGGGCTGTGGATCCCCTCTGCGTCCATGGTTGTGTTGATGTTTTCCCTGCTGCAGATGGCTTCAGACTCTGGGTTCGGGTGGAAGGCGCCGCCACTACCCAATCCCCTCCCCCGCCTCCTCCTCCGTCTTCGAACAACCTTGGGGCTGAGGATGGCAATGCTGGCAACATGAGTGAGGGTTCGCTGCCGCGCTTCACGACCTCAGAGTGGGAGGGAATGGGCTCCGCTAGCCGTGATTTGTTCAAAGAGAGTGCCCCAAAGGCCAAGGATGGAGGGAAGGATCAGATGGACGTTGATGTTGATATTCAGGCTCCTGCTCAGGATGCCCCAATTGCTCCTCCTCCTCCTGCTGGTACTCCTGTGTCGGGGGTGTGCTCCAACTTGCCGGTCAGGCCGGGGTCTCCATCGCTCTCGGGGATTGAAGATCTTCCTGCCTCCCCGCGCCGCGCTGCTTCGGGCTCTCTTCCCAAGCGCAAGTCTTCGGTCTGCAAGTTTTCTGCTCGCAGCCGGGCTTCTTCTGGGACCAAGCTGTCGGCAGCGGGCCTTTGCCGCCACCTCGAGGGTGATTTGGGCGCCATGGCGGGCCAGGCGTCTCCGGTGGAAGCTCGTGCTTCCCCGATCCGATCTCCCTCCTCTACAGTGGTCTGCGGGTGGTGGACAAGGCGGCTAGGCGTGCTGCGGCTCGTGATCTCCCCGCTTCAGGTACGATGCCACCCCCCCCCCCCCCGCTTCGCTGGTTCATGGTTCCTCTTCCCCCATTAGGCTTGTCTTACCTTCTTATTCGGACGATCATTTGACTAAGGTCCTCGCTGACTTTGGCATATCTCTTGATCATAATTTTGGGCCCCCTTCTTCTATGATTTCTCTAATTAGGGCCAATGAGGTGGCCCAGGCGGCTCTGGCCAAGGGTAAAGAGGCCGCTGCGGCTCCTCCCACCCCCTCAGTTGTGGCTGCTGGTGCTCCGGAAGAGGAGGGTGCGCCTAGTGTGGCTGTCCCTCAACCTTCTGCGAGAAAGGGTGCTTCCAAACGTGCTAAATCCTGCTTGGCACCCTGCAAGTCGAGTTTGCGCATTAAAAATATATCTTTCAGATGAAAGCCCTCTTCTGGAATATTAGAGGTTTTGGTGCTAGGGGGCGCCGGGACCAAATTAAAGACATTGTCAGGGGTGATAATATTGATTTGATTAGCTTGGTTGAGACCTTCAAACCCTCCTTCCCCCCCCCCCCACGAGCTCTCTTCTGTTGCGGGTGCCGATCGTTTTGACTGGAATTTTCTTCCCTCTTCTGGCCACTCGGGTGGCATTTTGGTAGGGTCCAAGCGCGATGTGTTTGATTTTGTTACTTTCGATCATGGTATCTTCTGGGCCAGCTCTGTGCTATTTCACTGTCAGCTCAACGCGCTTTGGGAATTCATGGTTGTTTACGGCCCAGCGGATCACTCCCTTTCCACTATCTTCCTGGACGAAATCTCGAACAAAGTTGAGGCTTGTACCCTTCCTCTAGTGATCGGAGGGGATAATTTGCTTCACTCCCCTCGGATAAGAGCAATAACACCTTCTCTTGGATGTTGGCCGATGCTTTTAACGAGTTCATTAGCTCCTGCGCCCTTCGTGAGATTCCTAGGGTGGGCTCACGATTCACTTGGACCAACCATCAAGTTTCTCCTATCTGCTCCGTCCTGGACCGTGTTCTTGTCTGTCCTAATTGGGATTCACTCTTCCCGTTAGCCACGCTTAAGTCTAGGGCGATTGTGGGTTCAGATCACGCCCCCCTTATCCTTGATGCTGGGATCCGATCCATCTCCTCCCCCCTAGGTTCTAATTTGATGCATCTTGGCTGCTCATTGATGGCTTTTGCGACCTCCTTGGCTGTAAAATTAGCAACTTACTGTCAGTTTCTCACCGCTCCTTCGGGCCCTTGGATGATTGGCATAAGTGCTCAGCCTTGCTGCGTAAATTTCTTCGTGGTTGGTCCCGTAACTACTCGGCCCAGGAGCATAGAGAGAAGGCCGCTCTCCTGGCCCAGATCGAGGCCCTCGACTCTCGGGCTGACGTGTCTGGTCTTTCTGATGCTGACTGGACCCTTCGCTTTTCCCTTGAATGATCCCTGGTGCAGACCCACCACCTCAACAAAGTGTACTGGCGCCAGAGGGGCTCGATTAACTGGATGCTTAAAGGCGACTCTCCCACTGCCTTTTTTTTGCCATTGCTAATGGGAGGCGGCGCAGATGCCTTATTGACAGCCTGATTATCGACGGGGTGCGCTCATCTGACCAAGTCGCCATCCTTAACCATGTTGTTTCTTTCTTCTCCTCTCTCCTCTCTGCCAAACCTGACCAGGGATTCAGGCTTGCTTCTAATTTCTGGGACCAGGGGGTCTTGGTGTCTTCGGAAGAAAATTCTGACTTGATGATCCCTTATTCTGAAGAGGAGATCTTCTCCTCCATCTCCAACTCGAATCCTAACTCTTCCTCGGGACCGGACGGCTTTTCCATCCCTTTCTTTAAAAAATTCTGGCCTTCTCTCAAAGAGCTCATTTGCGCGGTCATTCAGGGTTACTGTCTAGGAATAGTAGACATTTCCACGCTTAATTATGCGATCATCTGCCTGATTCCTAAAATTAAGGGTGCAGATCTCATTTCGCAGTTTAGACCTATTGCGTTAATCAATAACTTCGCCAAATTCCCTGCCAAGTGTTTGGCTACTCGCCTGACTCCGGTGGCTCATCGGATCCTCTCCCCTACTCAATCAGCGTTTGTCAAGGGCCGTTTCATCCTAGATGGGGTCCTGTGCCTGCATGAAATTATCCACGATATCCAGAGATCAGGGACTAAGGCTGTTATTTTAAAATTGGATTTCGAGAAAGCTTATGATTCGATTAGTTGGGGCTTCCTTAAGCAAGTCCTATTGGCTAAAGGCTTCGATGGTGGGGTGGTTCATCGCATTATGCAGTTGGTCATGGGGGGCCACACTGCCATCAACGTCAATGGGAATGTTAGTAACTTCTTTAAGAATTCTCGTGGTCTCAGGCAAGGTGATCCGGCTTCGCCCATTCTCTTTAACTTTGTGGCGGACGCACTTTCTAACATTCTTTCCAGAGCCGCGGAGGCCGGACACATCTCTCCTGTCAGCTCTCACCTCATTCCAGAGGGCATCACTCACCTCCAATACGCTGATGATACAATTATTCTAGTGGGGCTAAACGATCACTGCATTGCCCATCTCAAATTTCTGCTCCTTTGCTTCAAAGCTCTCTCGGGTCTTAAGATCAATTTCTCCAAAAGTGAAGTTATTGTCACTGGTGTGTCGGACACCGAGGCCTTGCGGGTGGCCCGCCTCCTGAACTGCTCTCTTGATTCATTCCCTATAAAGTTCCTGGGTTTACCTATCTCATCTGGCAAACTCCTGGCTAAAGATTTTGCTCCAACAGTGGCAAAGGTGGGTAATCGGGTTATGCCCTGGAAGGGTAGATATAACACTCAGGCGGGTAAAGTTGCCTTAATTAACGCGTGCCTTTCTTCTCTACCAATGTTCTTGATGGGTTTCTATCTCCTTTCCATGGGAACCCACGCTGGCTTTAACAAACACATGGGTGCCTTCTATTGGAATGCGGCTGATAACAAGCGTAAATATCGTCTGGTCAAATGGGACCTTATCTGTAAGCCAAGAAGCCTTGGGGGGCTGGGCATTATTAACACTCTCGTTATGAACAAATGTTTGATCATCAAATGGTGGTGGAAGATCATGACCATCCCCCAGGAGAAGCCCCTCTGGTTCTCCATTCTCAAAGCGAAGTACTTTCCCTCTTCTAGCCCTATGTTTGCACGGGCCTCGGGGGCATCTCAATTCTGGAGAGACCTGGTTAAACTCAGACCGGTCTTCCAAGGCCTCGTCAAATTCTTTCTCCACAATGGGAGGTCCATTAGGTTTTGGCTTGACTGGTGGTGTGGCTCTTCATCGTTGGCGAGTACCTTCCCTGTTCTCTTTTCTTACTGCCCGGACCCTGAGATCTCAATCTCTGAGCTCGCGTCGAACAATTGGGACCTGCAGCTGCGCCGCTCCCTTTCTCCTGCAGAGTTGGAAGACTGGCAGCGTCTTGTTGCTCTCTTCCCTTCGCTCTCGGAGGAGGAAGACTTGGTTGTTTGGCCCCACTCCTCCACTGCTCATTTCTGGGTGAAATCCCTTTATGGTAAGCTTATTGCTGGATCCCCCACCTCCAAATTCAAGTGGATTTGGAGGGCTCGTATTCCTCCTAAGGTTAAGGTTTTCCTCTGGCAAGCCTCTCGTGGTCGGTTGCCGACGGGGGATCAAATTTGAAAGCGTAATGGCCCGGGTTCTGATAGATGCGCTTTATGCGGTATGAGAGAAGATACGGCACTTGTCTTTTTTAACTGTGTGTTGGCTAATCTATTTTGGTGTTGTATTAGATCCTGGCTGCATGTTTCTTGGGCTCCGACCTCCTTCTCTGACCTACGCGTCCTGGTTAATTCTTTGGTTGGGGCCCAGAGAAGAATGTTTTGGGTGGGCCTCGCTGCGATGTGTTGGGCCCTCTGGACGACAAGGAATAAATTTACCATCGAACATGTCTTTCCTGCTAAACCTGCTGATTGCTTATTTAAAACTTGTGTATATCTGCAGCAGTGGAGATCATTGACTAAGGAGGAGGACAGGGACACCTTCGATGCCATGTTGGCCAAGATCCGCTCCTCTGCTATCTCCATCTCACCAGTTCAAGCAGGCACTTAGTCGTTGGGGGCGGCCTCGTCTTAGATCTCTCTGGCCTGCGTGCCGTGTACTGGCCTGGGAGCCATGTACTTAGATCTTTCTTATTTTATCCTGGTTGATACTTTACCTGCCCTGTGCTATCTCTGGGTCTGTTATACTCTGCCTGGTGGTTTTATTTATAAAGTCGGGCCTCGGCCTTTTATCTAAAAAAAAGAAAGAAGAAAAAAAACGTCCTACCAGCTGCCGTGCTAGCCGCCCTCTCTCTCGGATCTCTCTGGCTCCCTTCATTTGCTAGCTATTGATGGAAAAAAAATCCTGTGAGACCAGGTCTCATAGGCTTGGATGTCATACCCAATTGGAGGAGTGACATGTGGCCGAGACAATCTCAAAGCATCCCGATCCCACTTGCCCGTCCATTCTCAGTTCCAATAGCTGATTCCCGATTCCAAGCCACTCCCACGGGTACTTCATGATGCTCTAACACGTACGTTTGATTAGGGTTTTCTTATTCTTGTTTGCGTCAATGGCGGCCACGCCGGAGGGCCTCGGCGGCCAATCGGCACGACGCCGCAACCACTAGTCCATGGCCTCGCCGAAGGAGCTCGTCGTCGGCGACCTGTCCGACGGCTCGTCCATGGCGGATGCACGGCACGATGTTGGCCCGGCGGACAGCATGTTCACGGCGGCCCAGCGCCAAGGTGTCGTTGTGGACGGCCGGACCAACTCCTCGTTGAGACGTGTCTAACTGCTCCTTGCCGGTGCACTCGCTCGTCGCCATCGTCGCGGCGAGACGGACTGCTCGGGCTCGCCCATCGCGCGCTAAGACGTCGTGAGTGGTCTCGTACCAGCTCGTTGTGGACAGCAGCACCGAGACGCATCAAGCTGGATTCCGTTGCTTACTTGTATATCACAAGTTCATGAGTGCCCACAGATCGATCCCTGTATACATGTACTGCTTCTCATTTTTTTTCTTCGAAAAGGGGACTCTCCGGTCTCTGCATCAGAAAGATGCATACGACCACATTTATATAAAAATAAATAAGTTCAACAGAGTCTAGCGGTCTGCTTCAAAAAGAGCTGGCTCACAAAGAGCAACAAAAGCAAATAAGGCCCAAAAGCCACAACCGGCTGGCAAAAGATGAATAGGTAAACTAGTCACCTATCCTATTACATGACCGCCATCCAAACCGGTTGAAGATATCCCGCGCTATCATCTCCCAGCGGAGAGATCCAGTAACCAAACGCTCTCTAGCCTCCGTCGAAGTGAGTAAGGACCACATACGGATTAGTGCAGTAGCCCGGAATAAAACCTGCAAAAAATGAATAGTTGTTATTCTGTTAAAAACCAAATCATTTCTGCAGTTTCAAATTGCCCATAACAACGCACACGCTCCTACGCGAATTTGTCTAGCTGTTTCGGACTCTATCCCAACCAGCCACGTTCCAAATAAAGACCTGACCGAATGCGGAGAAGGAATGTAAAAGGCAACTTGGACCGAACGCCATAAGACCTTCGCCAACGGGAAATCAAAGAAGAGGTGCTTGATATTTTTATCCCGATCACAGAAACTACACCTAGTAGATCCTGTCTAGTTTCGCTTAACCAGATTATCTTTCGTTAAGATAACTTGTCTATGTACAAATCACATAAACACTTTGATTTTCAGAGGAACCTTAACTTTCCAAACATGTTTGGAAGTAGGAATCACACTAAAATTGATGACATCAATATACATCGACTTGACTGTGAATTCCCCAGATCTAGTAAGCTTCCAACACAACTTATCAGGCTGATGCGTAAGCTGAACCTCCATCAGTCTACGCACCAGATGAAGCCCGTCTTCCCACCGGTCTCCAACAAGCACTCTCCTAAACTGAATATTCAGGGGAGTGGACTGCAAACTCGTTGCAACCAGAGCATCACGACACTGCACAATACGATAAAGCGAAGGATACTGAAGCGCCAACGGCGCTTCCCCCAGCCAAGTATCCTCCCAGAAGCGAGTATTGTTGCCATCACCAACAATAAACTTTGTTCTATTAAAGAAAGTAGCTTTGAATCTCATTAGCCCTTTCCAGAATGGCGAACAGTCGGTCCGACTGTCACCTGCGACAAAGTCTTAGAGTGGAGGTACTTGTTACGCAGAATCTGTGCCCAAGTAGCTTCAGTCTCAGCTGCTAACTTATATAGCCACTTGCTGAGAAGACATATGTTCTTGACCTCAAGATTTTCAATACCAAGACCCGCTTGGTCCTTCGGTCGGCAGATGACGTCCCATTTGGCTAAACGGTACTTTCTCTTAAGTTCATCACTTTGCCAGAAGAAACGGGACCGATAGAAGTCCAGCCTTTTCCTAACTTCAACTGGTACTTCAAAAAAGGACAGAAGGAACATAGGCAAACTCGTGAGCACCGAATTAATAAGAATCAACCGGCCTCCATACGACATGAGTTTGCCCTTCCAGCAACTCAGTTTCTTCTCAAACCGATCCTCGATACACTTCCATTCACTGTTAGTCAGCTTACGATGGTGAATGGGGATACCTAGGTAAGTGAACGGGAGTGCTCCCAATTCACACCCAAACAATTGCTTATATGCATCTTGTTCCTCTTTGGCTCTACCAAAACAGAACAACTCACTTTTATGGAAGTTAATCTTCAGACCGGTCAATTGCTCAAACAGGCACAACACCAGCTTCATATTTCTCTCTTTGGCCAAGTCATGCTCCATAAAGATGATCATATCATCCGCGTACTGTAGGATGGACACACCACCATCAACTAGATGAGGCACCAAGCCACCTACCTGGCCGGCCTCCTTTGCCCTACCTATCAGGATTGCCAACATGTCAACAACGATGTTGAACAAAATAGGATACATTGGATCACCTTGTCTCAGGCCCTTATGTGTCTGGAAATAATGACCGATATCGTCATTCACTTTAATTCCAACACTCCCTTTTTGCGTGAAGGATTCGACTTGTCATCTCCAAACTTCATCGAAACCCTTCATGCGTAGTGCCTGTTGAAGGAAAGGCCATTTGACTTTGTCGTACGCTTTCTCTAAATCCACCTTGAAAACAACGCCATCAAGTTTTTTTGTGTGAATCTCGTGGAGCGTTTCATGCAAGACCACAACCCCTTCAAGGATGTTCCTGTCCGGCATGAAAGCAGACTAAGTAGGCTACACCATAGTATGCGCAATCTGTGTGAGCCTATTCATCCCGACCTTGGTAAAAATTTTGAAACTAACATTGAGAAGATAGATAGGCCGGAATTGCTCAATCCGCATTGCCTCTGTCTTCTTGGAAAGTAAGGTTATCGTTCCAAAATTCTGCTGAAAAAGGTGAAGCTGGACGGAGAATAAATCATTGAACAAAGGCAAGAGATCTCCTTTAATAATGTGCCAACACTTCTTGTAGAACTCTGCCGGGAAACCATCCGGGCCAGGAGCCTTATTATTCTTCATCTAGGTAATGGCCTCAAACACCTCTTTCTCAGAGAAATGAGCTACTAAAATATCATTCTCAACAGCCGTAAGTTGATGCACATCCTAAATCCTAGACTCATCCAGCGACACACAGTTGTCCTCCGGAGGCCGAAACAGCTGCTTGTAATACTCAGTAATATATTGCTTTAAGTTTTCCTGACCAAGAATCGTTCCCTCATCTTGTTCAAGCTGAAAGATCCTCTTCTTTCTATGCTTACCATTGGCGATCAAGTGAAAAAATTGAGTGTTCGCGTCCCCCTGAACGACTCTAGTGACCTTAGCCCGAAGCGCCCACTTTAGTTCTTCCTCGCGAAGGAGCTCTTTCAGCCTCATTTCCGCCTCAAGCTTGGCATGAAGCTCCGAGGCTGGCAGGATCATGGTTTCGGCCTTTACATCAAGGGACTGAATAAGCACAAGGAGCTGCTCCTTTTCAACCTTATAAATCCCGCTGAGATTCTTAGCCCACCCACATAGGAAGCTTCTCAAATGCCTAATTTTATTCTGCCAGCGTTCGAGCGTAGACCGACCTCCTGCATCCTTAGCCCATTCTCTGGCTACGAGATCCAAGAAATCTTCTCTCTCAAACCAAGCAAGCTCGAACGAAAAAACATTTTTATTTCCCAAGTGGGTGGCCTCTCCGGAATCGAGAAATAAAGGCGTGTGGTCAGAAATACCACGAGTAAGCACTTGGACTGTAACATAAGGGAATTTCTGCTCCCACTCGATGCTAGCCAGGACTCAATCCAGCTTCTCAAACGTCGGATTTGGCAAGGCGTTAGCCCAGGTAAACTTTCGGCCCGAAAGCTCTATCTCACGCAAGTCAAGGCTTTAAATGATTGTATTAAACATGAACGACCATCAGCCGTCAAAATTGTCATTATTCTTCTCATCACTCCTCCTGATGATATTAAAATCACCCCCAACCAGGATAGGTAATTGTTCAGACCCACAAATCCTAACTAGATCAGCCAAGAAATTCGGTTTGAGCTCGGGCTGAGCGGCACCATATACCGCTACCAAAGCCCAGTTAAACCCATCTGCCTTCGACCTCACACTAAACTTAACAGCAAAATCTCCCATGACCACACTTCGGACTTCTAACGAATCGCATCTAACTCCAAGTAAAATCCCACCCGATCTTCTTGGCGGAGGTAGACATGCTAATCAAAATCAATACCCCCCGACAGAGTATTAAGAAATTGTGGCGAGAAGTTGGCTCTACCCATTTCCGACAAAGCAATAAAGTCCAACTTATGCTCAATAGAAGCCTCAACAAGAAACCTTCTTTTAGCCAAGTCTTTCAGACCTCTGCTATTCCAAAATATTCCTTTCATATCTCATCATGGAATTTTGTCGTCGTCCGAATCCGAGCACTCCTCCGCATTGCGGAAACCGGGTAAATCTTCCGCTTCTATTTGCGTTTAGGAGCAATGGAACTCTCCAGCTGGTCCTCACATACAGTCTCAGAGGTATGCAAGTCCACAATGTCTACTCGCTCATCCTCCTCCTCAGGCTCAAGAGACGGTTGAGCCAGTGATACGTTGGATAATTTCGGATTGCTCCATGCTACTTTATCTACTGTTTTGGACTATATTGGGCTTTATTTTCCACTTTTATACTCCCTCCGTTCCTTGATATAAGGTGTATAGATTTTTGAGAAGAAGTCCGAAATATAAGGTGTATTGCGTTGCACCACTCGTTTGGATAATTTTTTTAGGGATTCGATTACATTTCCTTATATTAGGCAAGCTCCTCTATTTTCTCACGTCAATTAGTCAGGTGTAATCTCGCCCAAAACTTGTGAAATTTTCCCTCCACATGCATTCTTTAATTTCCGTGCCAAAAACTATACACCTTATACATAGGAACGGAGGGAGTATTATTTTTGGGACTAACCTATTAACCGGAGGCCCAGCCCAGTATTGTTGTTTTTTTGCCTATTTCAGTGTTTCGAAGAAACAGTATATCAAACGGAGTCCAAATGGAATGAAACCTTCGGGAACGTGATTTTCTCACTGAACGTGATCCAGGAGACTTGGACCCTACTCCAAGAAGTGCCAGAGGCGGTCACGAGGGTGGAGGGCGCGTCCCCCTACCTCATGGGCCTCCTGTTGCTCCACCGACGTACTCCTTCCTCCTATATATACCTACGTATCCCCAAACGAACAGACGAGGAGCCAAAAACCTAATTCCACCACCGCAACCTTCTGTATACACGAGATCCCATCTTGGGGCTAGTTCCGGAGCTCCGTCGGAGGGGGCATCCACCACGGAGGGCTTCTACATCAACACCATAGCCCCTCCGATGAAGTGTGAGTAGTTTACTTCAGACCTTCGGGTCCATAGCTAGTAGCTAGATGGCTTCTTCTCTCTTTTTGGATCTCAATACAATGTTCTCCCCCTCTCTTGTGGAGATCTATTCGATGTAATCTTCTTTTTGCGGTGTGTTTGTTGAGACCGATGAATTGTGGGTTTATGATCCAACTTATCTATGGAAAATATTTGAATCTTCTCTGAATTCTTTTATGTATGATTGAGTTATGTTTGCAAGTCTCTTCGAATTATCCTTTTTGGTTTGGCCAACTAGATTGGTAGTTCTTGCAATGGGAGAAGTGCTTAGCTTTGGGTTCAATCTTGCGGTGTCCTTACCCAATGACAGAAAGGGTTGGAAGGCACGTATTGTATTGTTGCCATCAAGGATAACAAGATGGGGTTTTTATCATATTGCATGAATTTATCCCTCTACATCATGTCATCTTGCTTAAGGCGTTACTCTATTTTTAACTTAATACTCTAGATGCATGCTGGATAGTGGTCGAGAGTACTAGTAGTAGATGCAAAATCGTTTCGATCTACTTGTCTCAGACGTGATGCCTATATACATGATCATTACCTAGATATACTCATAATTATGCTCAATTCTGTCAATTGCTCAACAGTAATTTGTTCACCCACCGTAGAATATCTATGCTCTTGAGAGAAGCCACTAGTGAAACCTATGGCCCCCGGGTCTATTCTCATCATATCAATCTCTATCGCTTTATTACTTCCTTTGTTTTTACTTTGCCTTTTACTTTTCACTTTGCATCTTTATATCAAAAATACCAAAAATATTATTTATCATCTCTATCAGATCTCACTCTCGTAAGTGACCGTGAAGGGATTGCCAACCCCTAATCGTGTTGGTTGCGAGTAGCTATCGTTTTGTGCAGGTACGAGGGACTTGTGCGTGGTCTCCTACTGGATTGATACCTTTGGTTCTCAAAAACTGAGGGAAATACTTACGCTACTTTGCTGCATCATCCTCTCCTCTTCGGGGAAATCCAACGCAGTGCTCAAGAGGTAGCAAGAAGAATTTCTGGCGCCATTGCCGGGGAGGCTCAAGCAAGCAAGTCAACAATACCTAGTACCCATCACAATCCCTATCTCTCGCATTACATTATTTTCCATTTGCCTCTCGTATTCCTCTCCCTCACTTCACCCTTGCCGTTTTATTCGCCCTCTCTTTCCCGTTTGCCTTCTTCCTCGTCTGTTTGTTTGCTCGTGTGCTAGTCTGCTTGCTTGTTGCGATGGCTCTACCTAGATTTGGTGATCTTCACCTTAAAAGGCTAGAGGAGATTGAAAGCAATGTCAGAAAGTTTATGGTTATGCAATTTGAGCACAATAATTTCTTTAGAGATGAACTTAAGGAACAAAAAAGTTTTATGAGCTATATGAATAAAGAAATCGATGATATGTCTAAAGAATTTTATGGTATAAGGGCCCAAATTGCTCGTCTTGAAAAGATGACCGCTGAAATTTCGGATATGCAAGCTACCTTAGTCAATAAGATGGCCGCTAAACCGAATTCCTATGAAAATCAAGATGAAGATCTAAAAGTTATTGATGTATCCCCCATTAAATCTTTGTTTTGCAATATGAATCTTGATGAAACTGAATATGATCTTCCTTTACCTAGAAGGCGTTCTAAGAATTCGGAGTTTCTAGATCTTGATGATGAATTTGATGAAAGTGGGATTGAAAAAAATAAAAACCTAGATGTTGCTAAACCCACTATTTTGGATCTCAAGGAATTTAATTATGAAAATTGCTCTTTAATTGGTTGTATTTCCTTGTTGCAATCTGTGCTAGATTCTCCTCATGCTTATAGTCAAAATAAGGCCTTTACCGAACACATTGTTGATGCCTTGATGCAATCTTATGAAGAAAAACTTGAGTTAAAAGTTTCTATCCCTAGAAAATTCTATGATGAGTGAGAACCTACTATTAAAATTAAAATTAAAGATTATGAGTTTCATGCTTAGTGTGATTTGGGTGCTAGTGTCTCTACTATTCCCAAAACTTTATGTGATTTGCTAGATTTTCGTGATTTTGATGATTGCTCTCTAAACTTGCATCTTGCGGATTCCACTATTAAAAAGCCTATGGGAAGAATTAATGATGTTCTTATTGTCGCAAATACAAATTATGTGCCCGTAGATTTTATCGTTCTTGATATAGATTGCAATCCTTCATGTCCTATTATTCTTGGTAGACCTTTCCTTAGAACGATTGGTGCAATTATTGATATGAAGGAAGGGAATATTCGATTCCAATTTCCCTTAAAGAAGGGCATGGAATACTTCCCTAGAAAGAAAATAAAATTACCATATGAATCTGTCAAGAGAGCCACTTATGGATTGCCTACCAAAGACGGCACTACCTAGATCTATCCTTGCTTTTATGCCTAGCTAGGGGCATTAAACGATACAGCTTGTTGGGAGGCAACCCAATTTTATTTTAGTTTTTTGTTTTTGCTTTTGTTTAGGAATAAATAATCCATCTAGCCTCTGTTTGGATGTGGTTTTATCTTTTAATTAGTGTTTGTGCCAAGTAGAACCTATAGGATAACCTACGATGATAGTTGATTTGATTCTGCTGAAAAACAGAAATTTTGCGCGCACGAATATAATTTTGTTAAATCACAGGAACGTGTTTTTGTGTTGATTATTTTTGCTTCTGTTCAACAAACAAATTGTCCAGGACTTCCTATTTTGGTAGAATTTTTAGAGTTCCAGAAGTTTGCGTTAGTTACAGAGTCCTACAGACTGTTCTGTTTTTGACAGATTCTGTTTTACGTGTGTTGTTTGCTTATTTTGATGAATCTATGGCTAGTAAAATAGTTTATAATCCATAGAGAAGTTGGAATACAATAGGTTTAACACTAATATAAATAAAGAATGAGTTCATTACAGTACCTTAAGTAGTTCTTTGTTTTCTTTCTCTAACGGAGCTCACGAGATTTTTGTTGAGTTTTGTGTTCTGAAGTTTTCAAGTTTTGGGTGAATTCTTTTAATGGATTATGGAACAAGGAGTGGCAAGACCCTAAGCTTGGGGATGCACATGGCACCCCCAAGATAATCCAAGGACACCAAAAAGTCAATGCTTGGGGATGCCCCGGAAGGCATCCCCTCTTTCGTCAACTTCCGTCGGTAATTTACTTGGAGCTATATTTTTATTCACCACATGATATGTGTTTTGCTTGGAGCGTTTTGTATTATTTGCGTCTTTGCTTGTTAGTTTACCACAATTATCCTTGCTATACACACCTTTGAGAGAGCCATACATGAATTGGAATTTGTTAGAATACTCTATGTGCTTCACTTATATCTTTTGAGCTTGATAGTTTTGCTCATAGTGCTTCACTTATATCTTTTGAGCATGATAATTTTTGCTCTAGTGCTTCACTTATACCTTTTAGAGCACGGTGGTGGATTTGTTTTAAAGAAACTATTGATCTCTCATGCTTCACTTAGATTATTTTGAGAGTTGTTAATAGCATGGTAATTCACTTAATGTTCATATACTTGGTATTCAAGATATGTGAAACTTTCTTTTGAGTGCGTTGAATACTAAGATAAGTTTGATGCTTGATAATTCTTTTGAGATATGAAGATGGTGATATTAGAGTCATGCTAGTTAAGTAGTTGTGAATTCAAAGAATACTTGTGTTGAAGTTTGTGATTCCCGTAGCATGCACGTATGGTGAACCGTTATGTGAAGAACTCGGAGCATGATTTATTTATTGATTATCTTCCTTGTGAGTGGCGGTCGGGGACGAGTGATGGTATTTTCCTACCAATCTATCCCCCTAGGAGCATGCGCGTAATACTTTCCTTTGGTAACTTCTAGATTTTTGCAACAAGTATATGAGTTATTTATGACTAATGTTGAGTCCATGGATTATACGCACCTTTTCCCATCCTTGCACCTTTGCTAGCCTCTCTAATACCGCGCACTTTTCGCCGGTATCATACACCCACCATATACCTTCCTCAAAACAGTCACCATACCTACCTATCATGGCATTTCCATAGCCATTCCGAGATATATTGCCATGCAACTTTCCACCGTTCCGTCTATTATGACACGCTCCATCATTGTCATATTGCTAGCATGATCATGTAGTTGACATCGTATTTGTGGCAAGGCCACCGTTCATAATTCTTTCATACATGTCACTCATGATTCATTGTATATCCCGGTACACCGCCGGAGGCATTCATATAGAGTCATACTTTGTTCTAAGTATCGAGTTGTAATTGTTGAGTTGTAAGAAAAATAAAAGTGTGATGATCATCATTATTAGAGCATTGTCCCAAGTGAGGAAAGGATGATGGAGACTATGATTCCCCCATAAGTCGGGATGAGACTCCGGACGAAAAAAAAGAGGCCAAAAAAAAGGAGAAAGGCCCAAATAAAAAAATGAGAGAAAAAGAGAGAAGGGACAATGCTACTATCCTTTTACCACACTTGTGCTTCAAAGTAGCACCAAGATCTTCATGATAGAGAGTCTCTCATTTTGTCACTTTCATATACTAGTGGGAATTTTTCATTATAGAACTTGGCTTGTATATTCCAATGATGGGCTTCCTCAAAATGCCCTAGGTCTTCATGAGCAAGCGAGTTGGATGCACACCCACTTAGTTTCTTTTGTAGAGCTTTCATATACTTATAGCTCTAGTGCATCCGTTGCATGGCAATCCCTACTCACTCACATTGATATTTATTGATGGGCATCTCCATAGCCCATTGATACGTCTAGTTGATGTGAGACTATCTTCCCTCTTTTTGTCTTCTCCACAACCACCATTATATTCCACACAGTGCTATATCCATGGCTCACGCTCATGTATTGCGTGAAGATTGAAAAAGTTTTGAGAATGTCATAAATATGAAACAATTGCTTGGCTTGTCATCAGGGTTGTGCATGATTTAAATATTTTATGTGGGGAAGATGGAGCATAGCCAGACTATATGATTTTGTAGGGATAACTTTCTTTGGCCATGTTATTTTGAGAAGACATGATTGCTTTGATTAGTATGCTTGAAATATTATTATTTTTTATGTCAATATGAACTTTTGTCTTGAATCTTTCGGATCTGAATATTCATATCACAATTAAGAAGATTTACATTGAAATTATGCCAAAGTATCACTCCGCATCAAAAATTCTTTTTTATCATTTACCTACTCGAGGACGAGCAGGAATTAAGCTTGGGGATGCCTGATATGTCTCCAACGTATCTATAATTTTTGCTTGCTCCATGCTACTTTATCTACTGTTTTGGACTATGTTGGGCTTTATTTTCCACTTTTATATTATTTTTGGGACTAACCTATTAACCGGAGGCCCGGCCCAGAATTGTTGTTTTTTGCCTATTTCAGTGTTTCGAAGAAAAAGAATATCAAACGGAGTCCAAGCGGAATGAAACCTTCGGGAACGTGATTTTCTCACCGAACGTGATCCACGAGACTTGGACCCTACTCCAAGAAGTGCCGAGGCGGTCACTAGGGTGGACGGCGCCCCCCTGGGCACGCCCCCTACCTCGTGGGCCCCCTGTTGCTCCACCGACGTACTCCTTCCTCCTATGTATACCTACGTATCCCCAAACGAACAGACGAGGAGCCAAAAACCTAATTCCACTGCCGCAACCTTCTGTATCCACGAGATCCCATCTTGGGGCCTGTTCCGGAGCTCCGCCGGAGGGGACATCCACCACGGAGGGCTTCTACATCAACACCATAGCCCCTCCAATGAAGTGTGAGTAGTTTACTTCGGACCTTCGGGTCCAAAGCTAGTAGCTAGATGGCTTCTTCTCTCTTTTTGGATCTCAATACAATGTTCTCCCCCTCTCTTGTGGGGATCTATTCGATGTAATCTTCTTTTTGCGGTGTGTTTGTTGAGACCGATGAATTGTGGGTTTATGATCCAACTTATCTATGGAAAATATTTGAATCTTCTCTGAATTCTTTTATGTATGATTGAGTTACGTTTGCAAGTCACTTCGAATTATCCTTTTTGGTTTGGCCAACTAGATTGGTAGTTCTTGCCATGGGAGAAGTGCTTAGCTTTGGGTTCAATCTTGCGGTGTCCTTACCTAGTGACAGAAAGGGTTGCAAGGCACGTATTGTATTGTTGCCATCGAGGATAACAAGATGGTTTTTTATCATATTGCATGAATTTATCCCTCTACATCATGTCATCTTGCTTAAGGCGTTACTCTGTTTTTAACTTAATACTCTAGATGCATGCTGGATAGCGGTCGATGAGTGGAGTAATAGTAGTAGATGCAGAATCATTTCGATCTACTTGTCTCGGACGTGATGCCTATATACATGATCATTACCTAGATATACTCATAATTATGCTCAATTCTGTCAATTGCTCAACAGTAATTTGTTCACCCACCGTAAAATATCTATGCTCTTGAGAGAAGCCACTAGTGAAACCTATGGCCCCCGGGTCTATTCTCATCATATCAATCTCTATCGCTTTATTACTTCCTTTGTTTTTACTTTGCCTTTTACTTTTCACTTTGCATCTTTATATCAAAAATACCAAAAATATTATTTATCATCTCTATCAGATCTCACTCTCGTAAGTGACCATGAAGGGATTGACAACCCCTAATCGCGTTGGTTGCGAGTAGCTATCGTTTTGTGCAGGTACGAGGGACTTGTGCGTGGTCTCCTACTGGATTGATACCTTGGTTCTCAAAAACTGAGGGAAATACTTACGCTACTTTGCTGCATCATCCTCTCCTCTTCGGGGAAATCCAACGCAGTGCTCAAGAGGTAGCAGCCAGATCTGCACAAAGATTATCGAGCGCCCTGACCCCTAAAGTGTCGATATCTGAATCATTCATGGGTTTGACCGCAGCTAAGTTACGAATCATCTCAAGCGTCCGTTCGGCCTCTAAATCCAGCATATCATTAACCGAGGTTGAGATTTCAGTATCATTACTACCTAGTGAAATACCTAGCTGATTTGCATTATTAATAATCTCATCATTAGAAAAATGCAAAATTGAATTACAGGTATTGACCGACATACCAGTAGTGACCTCCACTTCACGAAGCTTGGCCGCCCTCATAGCGCACCGCTGCTGTATGTCGTCCACTTCCGGATGGTCCTGGAGACGGCTACTCAACCGTCGCCCCTCAGAGACCGGATCCGGAATACCCCCGAACGCAATCACCTCCTCCCGAGTTGTTGTAGAGGACAACTCCAAAACGGGGGAAGGTGGAAATAGGGCCTCCTGCCCGAGCTCCCCATCCATCCCGGCCCAACGACCAGCCAGCGTCACCGGCGTAGAAGGCCCACAGGCCTCCCTAGGTGCCCCCGGATGAGAGAGCCCCGAGGCCACCTGCCGCCCTCTCCGGAAAGCAACGCCGGCGCCAGCGCAACCGGCCCGGCAGAAGGGGAGTAGGGATCCCTCCCGATGAGTGAAGCAGCACCGTGTGGAGCCCATCCTCCGGAAGCCCCGATGGTAGTGCAGAGGCCTCCTGCCCCACGCCCCCATCAACTGAAGGCACCGCCTGCTGAACCTGAGAGACCACGACCGCAGCGGAGGAATCCGAAATCACCATCTCCGGACCCCCGCCAGCGAGTGCTTAAAAATGGGGAGTTTCACTTCCCGGCCTCTGCACCAACTAAGGATGCATACGGCCATTTTAGTATGAGTACCAAGATAAACATGGTCCTCAGAATTTTTTAAATGAGTATCAAGATATTTCTTCATGAGTGGTTCCACCACACATCAAGCTTGATCCTCAATAAACGGGGGAAAACCCCTGTGCATCACCTGTCAATTCTGGGAATTGAACTCGGGTCATTAGGTTGCACAACCACATACCCAACCACTGAGCCAAGGCTCTCTCTGCATGTACTGCTTCTCATGAAATCATATTGTTCACTTCCTTCACTCCATGATGATTTTGTGAAACAAGTACATTTACTGCCATGATGATTTTTTCTTTGAAGTACTATTAATTTGATTGCTCTACTGTTCAACGTGACTTGCTGAGCCTATGCTTTGATCTAAGTGTGGATGTACAATATTTGTTTACATCTTTACAAGGTAAAATCTACACATAAAAAAGAAAAGGACAAATGAGCTCATTGCTGCAAGTAAAATGCATATAATGGTTTTTGAAGCATGAGCAAATATATGTTCATCTGCCGCCGATGAGGTCATTTGACGCCGCCATAGATGAGAAGTCGTCGTAGCATCGTGCCACACGCGGCCACCGGCGATGAGACACCGGCGATGAGATTGTTCGGCGTGGCCATGGAGGGAGAGTCATGGTAGCATGGAGCCACGCGGCCGCCGGTGACGAGTTCGTTCGACCTGGCTATGGACAAGTCTTGGTTGGGGGGTACTGACGTACTGTGCGGCCGCCACCGCCGAGGTCATTCAGCACTGCCATGGAAGAGTTCCGCAGGAGAAGAAGCCAACCCTAGCTCCCGGTAGTTACGTACATACAGATCCTTACGATACGTGAAGCGAAGCTAGGGAATTGGAATCGGGAATAGCAGTCAGGATTGCAAATCGGTGGGCAAAGTGGGAGTAGATGCTTTGAGAGTGAATGCCACGTGTCAATAATCGGGATGGGTCTCACATCCTCGTCTATGAGACCCGGTCTCATATATTTTTTTCCGCTATTGTTGCATGCAGTATCGTGTGGATGCGTCCTGGCCTTGATGATTCACTACATCCATGAATCAATTCGATCACATTACTGCGAATGGACCCACGATTCATGACGTGTAGTACCAACGATCAAAGATTGTAAATGTGCTTTTTACAAAATAAAAGTAAATAAATGGTGAGCTAATAATTACTGGGTAGACGGGCATTAATTTTGTTTAAAAGTCTTGTTCACTGTGGTAACAATACAAATAGTGGGTAGACGGGCATTAATTTTGGAAAAGCAAAGCAAAGACCCTTATTTACGAACATAGATGTGAACTAAACCGATTCATAAGATGTAATTCCAGGATATTTTTTTGAGAATTAATTCCAGGATATAATAATGAAACGTGGAAGCATATTAAGGAAGCACTACACTATTTTTTTTTGGGGGGGGGGGGGGGGGGATTCTGATCTATTCATCCACTACACTATTTTCAGTAAGTCTAAACAGAGCAAATTAATTGAACTCTACATGAAAAATCAGTATAACCATAGTGACCAAAGCAGTACATCGGCCTTGAGGCACATTTACTTTTGCATCCATTGCATGGTAGTTGCATAGATCAAATTAAAGACGGTGACGTTTCCCTTTATTAAAAGGAGCAACAGCTAGAAGGAAAGATAGTTGCTTCAAAAACCGAGAGAAACCTCACCATGAACTTGGGCAAAGAAGACATAGATACATATGCAGATACAATGCATACCAACAATATATGCAGAGATAATCTAGACTTTCTTCGGTAATGGATGTGAAACTTGGCAACCACTATGTAGTAGAAGTACACGTTTTCAGGTCTAAGCTTGGGAGGCGTCGAGGAATGCAGCAATACGTACATCTACTGTGACTGTATATCTTTATCGACCGATGGTATTGTGTTCCTTGCCTCCCATCTCCTGCGGCGCTTTGGGCACTCATCAGAGAAATATTGCGCAACAAAGTAGCCGTTGCAGCTAGATCCCCAATTTCCGTTCTTGTGTTCATCTTCGGCAGCTTCGGTGAGCATGTTACCTAAGTCGACACTAAGGCCATGCTAGGCTGGGGATAGAAAGAGACAATACAACGAGCTACCGGCAGAACTTCTAATTGCGTAGTTGCTCAAGCACAAAGTAATTCAACAACCAATACATCTCTGGCAACGTTGTTCCACACTTAATTCTATGTGTGTTCCTTTTTTTTTTGGCGGGTGACTATGTGTGTTCCGTTAACTCGCCAGGTTAACATTTGAGTCCTTTGATCCTTTCTGCTCGGCAATATTTTCTTCCTCCACTGAGGTCCAAATTAGTAGGTCCATTGATCACAATCACGTTCATAAATCAGTACATGCTGATCTCTGGGCATATTGGCTGCAGGGTTGATACATTGGACCAGATTTAGCTAAAGACGCTGCTATTGCTTGAGGAAAGTGGATATTTTGAGCTCGAGTGTACTATACCCTCCATTGTTTTATACATTTCACTGTATGAAAATATATATGCAAAAATCAATTCTAAACAATGTATTAGTAGATCGAGTTACGCTTGCCCTGTAAAGTTTCACTGCGATTTGTTGTGACATTTAGGATAAAACATAGGAAAACATCACCTTGGACGTTGACGGAGAAGATACATATATCATATCTATTATATATCTAAATAAAAGCTCTCTAGCATCTAAAAAAGGGACCACCCCACTATCTGATTTTTCCTGGTTTCTGTGAGGCCACGTCATGCTAATTTCTGTCATTGTTGTACGTAAGATGTTGTTGTTTTTTCTCAGCATTTCCTGTTTGGCAATTAAGGCACAGTTACAAGCTATTCTGTTAACTCACACCCACACCCGATTCCCCCTCGCTAGCAAATGGGCCGGCCCATATAGTTTATCTTGGGTCTTGTTTGGTTTTTTGGGCTTTTTCATTTTTATTTTTATTTTTATCTTATCATTTACTTTTTATTTTTTTTAATTCCCAGCCTTTTTTGAAATTTGGATCCTTTTTCCATTTTAGGAACCTTTTAGTAATTTTGTGAACTTTGCTTTTTCAATTTTGTGTTTTTTTTTATTTTGTGAGTTTTTTTAGTAATTTCGCACATTTGATGAACTTTTTCTGGTGGTTGGTGGTAACCCATGTATTGGCATAGTTGGTCTTGTATTAGCCCACCTAATTATTTCGGTAGGTCATGGAGGGACTTTCGCTCACCAAATCCTATTCCGCGCTGGTTAAGGCGTTAACCGTACAAATCCCTCACACATCCCGTACGCTAGTTCCTATGTCAGCCGACCCGTGTAGGTTTTATTTTTTGCATCAGCTTTGAGAACCTTCTAGAGTGTTTCCCTGGTTTTTTGGGAAGTTTTCTTTTGGGTTTTCTAGGACGGGGTTTGTTCTTTTATTCTTTTTCTTTCATTTTTTTAATTTTCCTTTTTATTTTTTTGTTCGTTCTTTTTTTGTCTCTTTTTTGATTTTGTTTCTAAAAAATCTACAAGCATTTTCAAATTGGCAAACCTTTTCAAATTATTTTTCAAATGCGAACTTTTTCAAAATGCTTGAACTTTTTCAAATTGACAAAAAAATTAAGTTCTTCTTATCTAGAGACAAAGACAACAGAAACATAAACAACATAGGGAGCGAGCATAGGCAGGCAACGAGCAAGCGCGGGGTGAAAAGGTGTAATGGGCCGTGTCCTATGCATGGTATTCTATGCTCTGAATAGTCCTATTGCCGCTGTCGCTGCCTCCAGGTGGCCTATTTTTGCCGCCATTGCTGCCATGGGTCAGCATTGTTCCATTGCTGCCGGCGCTGCCTTCATGGGCCAGCTTGTTCCACCAGGATCACTCCTTCATGAATTCTTCTCAATTTCCTCATATTTTTCTTTGATTCACGGCCTCGTGTTCAGTTTCTTCCTCCTCCATTATTCATGTTTCCCTTTAGTTGCTTGACATGGCTGAATATTCTACAGTCGTGTGTCATGTGTGTGATGTCAATCTACTGAAGTTCCATTACAATATTCTAACCCTATCTGATTGTTCTCCGGACAAAGAGGGACCATAAGGAGAGTGGGAGCCGAGGAAGATCTCAGGTGACTACTGATAATATTCATCTTTATTACTTTCATGTGTGAATTTTCTAACATTTCTATAATATTTGTTGCAGCCTTAGAATGAACTGGAGATGGGGAAAATAAAATTAGCTATGCTCGGGAGCTATTTTTTGCATGAGGAATTTTGAGCTGTTGTGTACTTGTGTATTTTTACCTTTGAATTTGCAAACTTCTCATTGCACTTCGTAGGAGTAGGGTGTGCATGTGTGCGTTCATAAGGATGAGTGTATATACGTATGTATGAATGTCTACGTACGTACTTTGTAAACAAAAACTTCAGATTTTGCAGGCAACCTTTAGATGGGTAGTCTCTCGGGAACCACCCCGCTCCTATTTTCCTCTCGTCCCTGGCGGCTGGAACCCTAGCCCCCGCCAGGGGAGGCCGATCTTCCAACGCCGCTCTCCGGCGGCCCCCCTCCACCGGCGACCTCGGTCGTCAGAGGTGAGGGGGGTCGCCGGATCCACGCGTGTGGATCACTTTTACTCTCTTGTAGTCTAGGTTTTTAGGTTGTTCATCATCTTTGCTTCGGCGGCGACGATGACAATGCTGAATAAAGATTTTTTGGATCCTTCCCTGACGAGACCATCAGTCCTATGGTTGGGGATGGATTTGAAAACCAGTCTGTTCAAGTAAGGATGGCGTGGCGGCGGCGGCATCCTTGTGGTGGACATGTGTCCTCGGGCTCCGCTGTTGCGACGGCGTTTGCTCCAGCGTTGGCACGGAGCTTCTGAGGTAGTCGATGAGCGGATGCAGACTGCGGTCTGCATCGACGACATCTGGAAGACGAAGCATGTGCTAGGCTCGTAGTTCATGGATGGCAGATATGGTTTCCTCCTTCGACGTTTTAGTCGTGGTGGGGTGCCAGACCTGGAGTTCAATGGCGTGTCCAGGGTGTTGCCCCGGTCTGATTCGTTCAACGGTAAGGGCTTCACTTTCGGTGAGCCACCTTGGAGGTCCGCAAAGCTGCATATCAGCGATGGAGCCGCGTCGAGCTCGGGTGAGGAGGTGATTCGTCATTCTTTTCTTCGGTGGCTACTGAGGTGGTGCCGAAGGCAGGTGACGGACGTTGGTGTCAAGCTCAGAGATGTTCTGCTACTTGTATTTTGTTCTTTATGATATGAATGAGACATGTATTATCATGAAAAAAAAGTCTCTCGGGAACCATCAGGTTTGTAGGCTTGATTTTTGTTTATATAACCTCCATTTAGAATCAAAATAAAGAAAATAAAATGTTTTAATAGTTTAATCTGAAGCTTCATGAACAGATTTCTTTATTTGGAAACAATACGTAGTCATTCCAAGGCATACGTAGGTTAGGTATGTCTGCCTTGCTGTTGGAGTTGTTCAAATATTAGTTTATTACTTATGCTTCGGTATACCCCTCTAATTGAATAATGGTGAAGATTAAAAAATACGCCTTCGACTAAAATGGCATGATGGTCAAGGTTAAGCTAATTGTATGTACGCATTGTAAAGCCCCAGACAAACCCGCCGGTTACTCGTCGTTACTCCTGCCGGGATCTAGACTGACCCCGGCCCACAGATCACCACTAGTCTTTCCTATGCATTTTGTTCTCACTACGCATTGTAACGCTCAGGGCACACCCACCGGTTACTGGCCTTTACTCCTGAAGGGATCTAGACTGACCCCACAGATCACCACTAGTCTTTCCTGCGCACTTTGTCTTTACTCGTGTGCACCTAGGACAAAATTTCCAGTCGGTCACCCATCCTAAGATTGCTCAAAGCTGAGCACACTTCACTTTAGAGTTCGGAACAAACTTCCCAATCAGTCATCCACCCTGAAATTGCTCCAAGCTGAGCATGCTTTACTTTGGGGTTCTTCTCGAATGGGATCCAGGAAAAGATATTCTTTGGTGATATGAGTATTCTATCATCCCTATTAAGCCAGACTCTCACACACATGGCATCGAAATTACTTGGTGTGACCATGTCCCGTCCTCGCTCGTGTAAACATTGCGTGGGGGGGGGGGGGGGGGGATCTATAGACGACATTGCCAAACGCCCTTGCCATGGTGATGCGTCTCCATCCTCCCTTCCAGATGAGGTCTCTAAAGGAGTCGTGGGCGACCAAGGGGTCACTTGGCAAGAACACATCATGACCTTTTTTCTTTCTTTGACAGCACATACACACACACACGGATGATGCTTCGATCCTTATCCACCTTGAAACCCTACGCTCCATTAATCGACCAAGAAAGCTAGCCAGCCCAGATGCCATTGCGGCCTTGCGGGCATTCTCCCTTTTTCTCGGAAGGATGATCTCAATTGATGTACAATTACACCTTTAATTGTGATTAGCAATTAATTAGCAGTAAAAGACAATTTTACCCTTAAAACGTTTTGAAGGAAGGTATACCGAAGCTGGTAAGCATTTTAGATTACGTTCCACTCATTAGAATATGCCAAATGTTTATTTCACTCAACTTTGCATGAAGCTAACCTTGCATTCGGTTACTTCTTAATTTTGTTCACTCGCTACATAACTAGCTGCTTTCCAATGCTTCTTAAAATGAAACTTTATGTTTACAGGTAACCATGATGGATATTTCGTCACCCGTGTAGGAGTACAATATGGTCCTTTTCCGTCCTTCCACAGAGCGGAGATTCCACTAAATAGGATTTAAAGTTTAGTCATTTTTATAGGCATTGCATTTTGTGAATGCATATAATGGTTTTCCTCCTTGTCACTTTTTTCCTCACATGTATAATGTATTAGTTTTTTCCTACTATTTCACGACATTTTTTATCTTGAAAATTCCGTTGGGCAAAGCGCGGGGTATCTTCTAGCAAATTTCATTTGTTTTAATTTAGCAAAACTTTTTACTCTAGCCAGTTTGGCATTGGATTCATTTAATAAATGCTGCTCATGACATTCATTATTCATTTGCACAACAAAGATATGCTACTTGTTGAGAGAGTCTCTCGGATGTGCTTATAGGGGTAAGATGTGTGCACGTGTATGTGAGTGGTTGTGTTTCCCAAATATGAAAAACACAGAACATGTTATAGAAATCCTTAATTCAGATAAAACAAGAAATCACTAACTATTCAATAGCAAAAACAAAGGTCCAACATCCCGGTTCAGATGGACTTCCCACGTTGATGTGACCTGCCTAGCTCACTAGGCTAACATTTGGAGCCCATTTGGCCATGAGAGATATTTATATGGGCCTCAAAACAGTTGGTCCGTAGGTGCTTAAAGCATAAAGAAGGTCCATGTTAAATCAGTCATGAGATACTTTAATTTTTGCACCTATTGTGTGGTTGTTGCATTCAACTATATCCAATTAAAGGCGATGCCTTTCTCTTTCTTAAAAGGAGCAGCAGTTGGAGGCAAAGATAGTTGCTTCAGTAACCAAGAAAATTTTCACTAGGACCTTTGCAAAGAAGAGATACATTACATATCCATATACCATGAATACCAATCATATATGCAAAGTTAATATATAATTTCTTTGGTAATGGATGTGAAATTGGGCAACCATTGTGTAGCAGCGCAAATAATTCTATGTTTGGGAGGCATCAAGGAATGTAGCAACACGAGAAACTTTGTTTTCCCTTCTCGAATGATTTAATGTAGTTCAGAGTGTGTTGCTCGCTTCTTGTGGCCAGTCATGCTCGAGACATGTGTCCATAGGTAGCCGAGGAACCGTGCAGATGATAGTTTGATAGTTGTTGTGAGGTTTCTTAGCGGAAGAAACTTCCGATCTATTCATCAAACATCATGGCAGTACAAAGAATAGTTGTTTTGGTTGATATGCACCTAGTCACTATTTTCTATTATTATGTCCATAATCCTCGGCTTCCATGAAGACTCTACGATCGATGTCCTTTTACTTCTTTCTCTGCAGTAATCAAGTTTGCTAGATCAAGGGTTTCGTTTGACAACCTTCCATGACTGGGTTGGAGCATGATTATTGGTTGAATTCGTTAGTTTGTCTAGTGGGCTGGACCTCTCTTAGCTAGCAAGATGCAGCAGTACAAGTTTTATCTCATCGTTAATCTGGGTTTTGACTAAAGTTCTTTCGTCCGTAAGCAGGGGTGGAGCTATAATCATCCAGGGTGATGCGCCGGCAATTAGCCTAAAAACAGATTTTTCATAGCAATTAGCCTAAACACAAGCTTACGCACCATCCTACCACAAGTACTATGCACCATGATGACTTCGGTGCACCACCACCTATCTTCGGCTAGCTTCGCCCATGTACGTAAGGGCATTCTCGTACAAAATAGATGTGCCAATCCGTAAACCGTAATCTCTATCTGTGACATGGGAACATGGCCATATATCGAGTAGTATGCTAGTCTAACGATATGTGTCTCCACATCACACTGCTAGGAACCATTAGAATAACCATCACACATAAAGGAGTTCCAATAATAAGCCATGTACTTACCAATGTGTATCAAGATTTACCTAAGGGCTATACTTAATAACTGGCGGGTACATGGAAATATAATCATGAGCACTACTACGGACAACACTCGCCAGCCGAAATTTGCACGACATGCCATATCACACCATGCATCGACAAGTCTAAACATCAGTAGGCGGTTGGATTAGCTATCATGCAAGTGTCATTCAGCAAAACATCATCCGTGAAGTTCTTCCGTATAATCATATCCGTGATTTCCTCTGCATTACCGAAAAATTACCTTTTTATTAAATTTGGATGATCATGTGGAGAACCTGGCATGTCCGGAATGAGATCACGCATGACAAGAAGCCGCCCCCTCCTGAGGCCTCACTACGGTTCTTGCATGGGTATATCACCTCGCTGCTCTGTATCCAACAATACCCAAATGCTGATATGGTCAAGGGGAAGATGACGGTCTCCTTGCCACCGTTTGTCACTCGCCCCCCCAAGGTGGCTAAGGAGGACAGATCATGGACCACGCCACCGCCGGGCTGCACTAAGCTAAACACCGACGGAAGTTTTGTTGCGGCGACGGGAGCGGCCGGAGGAGGAATGATTATGCGCGATGATCGTGGAGAAATCATCTATACTGCATGTAGAGAGTTGCGCACATGCGATAATGCCCTGGGTGCGGAGCTCGCGGCTTGCAAGGAGGGCCTCGACTTGGCTCTGCATAGGACCGGTTTGCCTATCACGGTCGAGCTTGATTGCGCGGAGGCTGTGGCGATGATCACAGCAAATGTGGAGGATCGTTCGGTGCACTGCACCCTTATTCAAGAGATTAGAGATATAGTGGCTGCCGCTGGAAGGGAGATCTCATTTACTCTTTGTAATCGCTCAGAAAATAAATGTAGCCATGAACTTGCCTCATACGGGCGTAGGACCCCCCGTACCGTCGTGTGGTTCCACTCAGGGATTGAGTCGGTTGTACGTCTGGCCTCTGCTGAGAAGCCACCTTAAGTAATGAGAACTCCCTTTTCACCCGCAAAAAAAAAGTCTAAACATAAGTAGGTGGTTGAGCTATCATGCATGTGTCGTTCAGCAAAACATCATCCGTGAAGTTCTTCCATATAATCATATCCGTAATTTTCTCTAAGAAATATCTCTAGTAGGCGCCACTCGGCAACATCGACGTGCCACATACTCCCTCCGTTCCTAAATATTTGTCTTTCTAGACATTTCAAATGACTACTACATACGGATGTATGTAGACATATTTTAGAGTGTAAATTCACTCATTTTGCTCCGTATTTAGTCACTTGTTGAAATGCCTAGAAAGACAAGTATTTAGGAACGGAGGGAGTATTACTCAGGGACCAGCCTCATGTGAGCCTCATGTCCTTGCATGACAACACCTCGGCACCATGGACAGAATGGG
This sequence comes from Triticum timopheevii, assembly GCA_963921465.1. NCBI lineage: Eukaryota > Viridiplantae > Streptophyta > Magnoliopsida > Poales > Poaceae > Triticum > Triticum timopheevii. The sequence continues at coordinate 44,821,975 of OY997271.1, forward strand.
CAGTCAAGACGCTGTAGTTCTGGACATCAAAGAAACTAAACCCGGCAGGTAGAGCAACCACACTACTTATAGATGGGGTAAATCAGCAGGCTCGAGTCTGTCGCCAAGCTGGACCTCGCCAGTGCGTTATGGGCTATTGTTTTCTGTGCAAAAAGGTATAAGACCAGTCACTACCAGAATAAACCCCTATGCCTACGGCCCAGGCCGTAGGCATAGCCCTGATTCCCGTTGTGATAGACCTATGCCGACGGCCCCCGTAGGCATAGGGCTGTCGGCATAATATGCGTCGGCGTATCTCGGGATGCCGTCGGCATAGAAAAGCCGTCGGCATAGATGATATGCCGACGGTGTCCGTACATCTATGCCGACGGCCAGGGCCGTCGGCAAAGTTCCCCGCTAACGGTGGCAGCCGGCGCCGCCGTCAAGTGCTGCCCATAGAGGAGACGCCACGTGGCAGGGGCTATGCCGACGGCTTAGTCGTAGGCGTAGTTTCAAATCTATGCCGACGGCGAGCCCTGCCATGTGGCAGCATCTACTAGGTCCGTGGGCAGGGCTATGCCTACAGCTCGGCCGTCGGCATATATCTAAAACTATGCCTATGGCAATGCTGTAGGCATAGGTGCCAGGCTATGCCGATGGCCTAGCCGTAGGCATAGTTTTAGATATATGCCGACGGCCTAACTGTAGGCATAGGCTCCACGTGGCGTCCTCTAGTAGCTCATGGTAGCCCTATGCCTACGGCTAAGCCGTAGGCATAGTTTTCGTCTGATTTTTTTTCCTTTTTTCTGTTTGATTTCAATTCAAATTCACAACATATATATATATATATATATATATATATATATATATATATATATATATATATATATATATATATATATATATATAAAATAGACATCCACAACATATATAAGTATCATCCTCACAACAAACACCATCACAACAATATAAGTATCATGACAAACATAACCATCATCACAAACATAAACATCTAAAGAAGCACACAAGTAATCTAAAAGACAATAAAAGACCACAAGTCGTCTAAAAGACCATAAAAGACCACAAGTCATCTAAAGAACACAAGTTTATGATCACCACCACCGTCACCCAAAGGCTTAAGCGCCAGGACATCCACCACCACCGCCAGGGTCATCACCGCCAAGTCCGTCGAAGCCCAGGTCATCACTGCTAGTGGCAGCGCTACCGCCAAGACCGCCACCGCCACCGCCTCCATGGATCGTAGTGACCGGGCTCCGTGACTCAGGAGTGATGCCAAGACCAGCACCACCACCAACGGTAGATCCACCGGTTCCCTGGATGTTGAAAAGACATGTTAAGGGGATATATGATTGTGTTGAATAAACAGTATGCTTTGGGTGAATAGTTTGGGATGTACTAACCGGCGAGGGGCCAGGGTTCTGTGCCAGAAACTCCTCAAAAGTAAGCAGCACTTGTTGTGGTGGAGGAGATGGTGCTGCTTGCAATTGAGGAACCCTGCCGACCGCCATGCACTCAACAACATGTTGCATGTTAATTGACCAAGCAAACAAGAATGTTAGAAGAAATGCAAATGAAAAATAGAAGTGAAATGAAAAGGGCCAAACTAACCGCCATCATGCGAGAGTTGTGCTCATGAAATGCTAAAAGGCTGCGGTGATAAATATGCAATTGAATGCATATTTATCGATGCAACCATTTCGGACGGGAGACGCCTAGGTTACGCGACTTGACGAGAAAAGAAAATCTAGTGACATGATTATTAAGATGGATTCGTAGTTCACCCTCGACTGTAGACGAAGTAGTCAAACAGCGACGAAATCACAGACCAATGCCTTCGACAACGATGACTCCAAATATATGCAACACGAGAAAGCCTGTAAATTTTACCGACAAAAAAACTTAGATCATCAAGTGTCAAAAGCTTAGATCACGGACCAATGCCTTCATAGATTTATTTACTAGATGCCTTCATAGATTTTTTCAGCAAGACCATGAAGTGTCAAAATTTTTTTCATTATTATTTTATAGCAAGACCATCATGAACAAAAAAACCACTCATCACGAAGGTGCGACACAACAAAGAATGCTAATCCACCGTGCCAAAAGTATATATATTATCTGATCGCCGTGGAAGTATACATATCATTATATATTATATAAGTAATCTTAACATGGTAATCAAAATCGGTACATTTGTACATTGGGAGACAGCCATAATGAAAACTCCAAGCAAGTAAACTACTGTGACTAATAGGAGGTCCAAATCGATCTGCAATGCAAATGCATAACCTTTTCATCGTGTCGCTCATCCCCGCCTAGAGAAAGAACGAGTAAAATTTGGGTCTTGCCAATGCTCTCTAGTCCCTTCTCCTGTGCACACACCACACCATATTTCGCTATAAAACTTTCATTACTTTTTCGTGATGAAAAACTAAAGCTGCTGTAGTGCTATTCCTTGCATTCGACATTCAGGAAGAACAAGGTAAAATATCCAAGCACTAACAGTATATATATCGAAGCACCAAATTGACTTATTATATATCCAAGCACTCACAGTAGGTAAAAAACTAAAACAAAACTAACAATATGTATATATCCAAGCACTAACAGTAGGTATATATCAAATTGACTCATTATCCAAGCACTAACAGCAGGTAAAAAGCTAAAAAAAAAGGAAAAAGTCAGCAGCAGAGGACGTCGGACCGCCGGAGCCGGTGCTCACCAGTAGCAGAGGGCCGGCAAGGGGGCGCTGGACCGCCGGAGCCGCTGCCACGGCCACCTCACCAGCAGCTGCGGGGCGGGAAGGGGGTGTGGACGACGGGGCCGGGAAGGGGGCGGGGACGACCGGGCCGGTGCGGGGATGGGGCCGGGCGGGGACGGCCGGCGGCAGTGCGGGGCGGGGACGGATGGACGACGGTGCAGGGCGGGGACGGACGGTGGCGGTGCGGAGCGGGGACGGGGGCGCGCGCGCGGTGAAGGGCGGGAACGGGGGCGCGCGGTGCAGGGCGGGGACGCCGTGATGCGGCCCGGGCGGGGGCGGCGCCGGCGCAGAAGGGGGCGGCGGTGGTGGCGGCGGCGAAGATAAGGGCGGCGGCGGGGTGGATCGAGCGGCGTGCAGCCATGAGTGGTCGGGGCGAGGTGGATAAGGCACGAGTGGCCTTTTTTTGCGGGGACTTTTTTTTTCAAGGACCTTTTTTTTGTCTAACTTGTGTAGAACTCACAGACTACATGGCTAATCACGGTTTGGAAGATAGGAATAAATTTCATTTCCTGTCAGTAACATTGATCAGTTTAATGACTAAACAAATCGGAATAGACAAAATTAAAATGCCACTGTTGAGGAAAAAGAAAAATATTATAGATAACTAATAGCTTATGTACTTATGATAATTTTATTATTTATTTATTGGCTCTTAAATATGAGAGTGCACAAATTGCATGGAAAGTTAGTGCAATCTGGAATGTAATGTTTTTTCTGTTGTTGTGATATCTCTCGCGAAATACATATTGCTGGCTATATATTGTTTTTTTCTAACTCTGCCAAATTGATTTAACTTCATTTCATATTGTACAATATGGGGCATTATTCGCTCATTATTCGCTCTATGGAACAACATAGAAAACTTTCTAGGGGAAGGGTTTGGTCAAATAATTTTGACCGCACCTTGGAAAGGAAAATTATAGTATTTATCAATGGAATTGGCAAGGAGGAGGTGGAGGAAAATTGTGGTAATAATGCCAGCTTTGCAAGAAAAGGAATTCACAGAATTATCTATTGTTGAAAATTAGTTATTTATGGAGGAAGATGGGAACAGCTCTGGAAAATTAAGGAAATTTGCTCTCATTTAACGGTATGCACATTGTTAATATTGGCATTCAATATGTACATGTCACTACTTTCAAATAGTTGATTTATGGATTTAAGGTTCTATGTATTATATTGCTGGAATACAGTAGCAATTTTATTAACACATGCTAACAGTACCAAAGGAAATTATATATATTGTGTGTTTTTTCATTGCTACTAAATCTTATACACTTTGGAATTGGAAATTTTTCCATGAAACTCCTTGGTGGAGGAAAAGTATTATTGTTCAGGAGTCACACGGATTTTTTCGAAAATGAATGGAATATTAAAACACCTGGAAGTGGAGTATATAAATAGGTCCCTACCCTCTAGTCTCAACATGCATCAGGAGCCGTGCGATGTTTTGGTGGCATAGCTACACCCCGAAGGCCACCCCGAATCCCAGTTGACCAGGAGATCTAGCCCTTTGACTTTTGTCAGACAGGCTTTGACCAGTAGTCTCTTCCACCTGGTTGCGACAGGTCTACCCATAGCAACATCTCCGAACACGGTCTGGACCCAACCCACCACTAGATTCGCTCCGGTTCTACCGCACCCGCACTATTCCCCCATCCAAGTGACGGCGGCGCTGCCGTACGTGGAGGGGGGCCACACCATGGAGCCCCAAGACGGGCGTCTACGCATTCCACAACACGTTCACACATGCATCAGGAGCCGTGTGATGTTTCGGTGACATAGCTACACCCCGAAGGTCACCTCGACTCCCAGTTGACCAGGAGATCTAGCCCCTTGACATTTGCCAGACGGGCTTTAACCAGTGGTCTCTTCCACCTGGTTGCGACAGGTCAGCCCATAGCAACATCCCCGAACACGATCTGGACACAACCCACCAATAGATTCCCTCCAGTTCTACCGCACCCGCACGATTCCCCCTCCAAGTAACGATGACACTGCCGTCCGTGGAAAGGGGGCCACACCACGGAGCCCCAAGACGGGCGTCTACAAATGCGACAACACGTTCACACATGCATCAGGAGCCGTGCGATGTTTCGGTGGCATAGCTACGCCCTGAAGGCCACCCGGAATCCCAGTTGACCAGGAGATCTAGCCCTTTGACTTTTGCCGGACGGGCTTTGGCCAGTGGTCTCTTCCACCTGGTTGCGACAGGTCTGCCCATACCAACATCACCAAACACGGTCTGGACACAACCCACCACTAGATTCCCTTCGGTTCTACCACACCCGCACGATTCCCTCGTCCAAGTGACGGCGGCGCTGCCGTACGTGGAGGGGGGGCACACCACGGAGCCCCAAGAAGGGCGTCTACGCATGACACAACACGTTCACACATGCATCAGGAGCCGTGCGATGTTTCGGCGCCATAGCTACACCCCGAAGGCCACCCCGAATCCTAGTTGACCAGGAGATCTAGCCCTTTGACTTTTGCCGGACGGGCTTTGACCAGTGGTCTCTTCCACCTGGTTTCGACAGGTCCGCCCACAGCAACATTCCTGAACACGGTCTGGAAACAACCCACAACTAGATTCCCTCCGGTTCTACCGCACCCGCACGATTCCCCCCAAGTGACGACGGCATTGCCGTCCGTGAAGGGGGGGCCACACCACGGAGCCTCAAGACGGGCGTCTACATGTGCCACAACACGTTCACACATGCATCAGGAGCCGTGCGATGTTTCGGTGGCATAGCTACACCCCGCAGGCCACCCCGAATCCCAGTTGACCAGGAGATCTAGCCCTTTGACTTTTGCCGGACGAGCTTTGACCAGTGGTCTCTTCCACCTGGTTGCGACAGGTCAGCCCATAGCAACATCCCTGAACATGGTCTAGACACAACCCACCACTAGATTCCCTCTAGTTCTCCCGCACCCGCACGATTCCCCCTCCAAGTGAAGACGGCACTGCCCTCCGTGGAAGGGGGGGCACACCACGGAGCCCCAAGACGTGCGTCTATGCATGCCACAACACGTTCACACATGCATCCGGAGCCGTGCGATGTTTCGGTGGCATAGCTACGCCTCGAAGGCCACCCGAAATCCCAGTTGATCAGGAGATCTGCCCTTTGACTTTTGTCGGACGGGCTTTGACCAGTGGTCTCTTCCACCTGGTTGCGACGGGTCTGCCCATAGCAACATCACCGAACACGGTCTGGACACAACCCACCACTAGATTCCCTCCAGTTCTACCGCACCCGCACGATTCCCCATCCAAGTGATGGTGGCGCTGCCGTACGTGGAGGGGCGGGGGCACACCACGGAGCCCCAAGACAGGCGTCTAGGCATGCCACAACACGTTCACACATGCATTAGGAGCGGTGCGATGTTTCGGTGGCATAGCTACACCCCCGAAGGCCACCCTGAATCCCAGTTGACCAGGAGATCTAGCCGTTTGACTTTTGCCGGACGGGCTTTGGCCAGTGGTCTCTTCCACCTGGTTGCGATTGGTCAGCCCATAGAAACATCTCCGAACACGGTCTGGACACAACCCACCACTAGATTCCCTCCAATTCTACCGCACCCGCACGATTCCCCCTCCAAGTGACAACGGCACTGCCGTCCGTGGAAGGGGGGCCACACCACGGATCCCCAAGACAGGCGTCTACGCATGCCACAACATGTTCACACATGCATCAGGAGCCGTGCGATGTTTCGGTGGCATAGCTACGCCCCGAAGGTCACCCGGAATGCCAGCTGACCAGGAGATCTAGCCCTTTGACTTTCGCCGGACGGGCTATGACCAGTGGTCTCTTCCACCTGGTTGCGACAGGTCTGCCCATAGAAACATCACCGAACACGGTCTGGACAAAACCCACCACTAGATTCCCTCCGGTTCTACCGCACCCGCACGATTCCCCCGTCCAAGTGACGGCGGCGCTGCCATACGTGGAGGGGGGCCACACCACGGAGCCCCAAGATGGGCGTCTACACATGCCACAACACGTTCACACATACTTCAGGAGTCGTGCGATGTTTCGATGGCATAGCTACACCTCGAAGGTCACCCCGACTCCCAGTTGACCAGGAGATCTAGCCCTTTGACTTTTGTCGTACGGGCTTTGGCCAGTGGTCTCTTCCACATGGTTGCGATAGGTCAGCCCATAGCAACATCCCCGAACACGGTCTGGACACAACCCACCACTAGATTCCCTCCAATTCTACCGCACCCGCACGATTCCCCCTCCAAGTGACAACGGCACTGCCGTCCGTGGAAGGGGGGCCACACCACGGATCCCCAAGACGGGCGTCTACGCATGCCACAACATGTTCACACATGCATCAGGAGCCGTGCGATGTTTCGGTGGCATAGCTACGCCCCGAAGGTCACCCGGAATCCCAGTTGACCAGGAGATCTAGCCCTTTGACTTTCGCCGGACGGGCTTTGACCAGTGGTCTCTTCCACCTGGTTGCGACAGGTCTGCCCATAGAAACATCACCGAACACGGTCTGGACAAAACCCACCACTAGATTCCCTCCGGTTCTACCGCACCCACACGATTCCCAGTCCAAGTGACGATGGCACTGCCGTCCGTGGAAGGGGGGCCACACCACGGAGCCCCAAGACGGGTGTCTACGCATGCCCCAACACTTTCACACATGCATTAGGAGCCGTGCGATGTTTCAGTGGCATAGCTACGCCCCGGAGGCCACCCTCTAACCAGATTCCCTTCGATGTCGACCAGTTCCCCCCTCCGTGACACGGCGGCAGCGACGTCCATGAGGGGGGCAATCGATATACCATTGGGGTATGATTTTTGTTTAGACAAGGCACATTTGTATTGTAAAAAAAGAAAATAATAAATAATACTAAAAAAATAAAAAAAATAAAAATATAGGTATGCCTACGGTAAGGCCGTAGGCATAGCTGCGCACACCGAGCTCCCGTGCCATGGATCGATGACGTGGCGATGCATGCAGTTGATGACGTGGTAGAGGGCATGGGCCAGTCCTACGCCGACGGCATAGCCGTCGGCATAGCCGTTGGCAGGTATGCCTACGGTAAGGCCGTAGGCATAGCTGTGCACACGGCCATGGATCGATGACGTGACGATGCACGCGGATTGATGACATGGCAAAGGGCATGGGCCAGGCCTACGCCGACGGCTATGCCGTCGGCATATCTCTGCCACACCACAGACCCCTCCCCCTCAGATCGATGACGTGGAGGCGGCGCGGATCAGTGATGTCAACATATCTATGCTAGGCTATGCCGACGGCTTAGCCGTAGGCATAGTTTCAGATGTATGCCGACGGCCTAGCCGTAGGCATAGGCTCCACGTGGCACCCTTTGGTAGCTCATGGTAGCCCTATGCCTACGGCTAAGCCGTAGGCATAGTTTTTGTCTCATTTTTTTTCCTTTTTTTCTGTTTGATTTCAATGCCGACAGCCGCCGTTAGCCCCATCGGCATAATTCTGGCGCCGTCAAACGGTCGCCGCTGACCGGGTAGGCGGGCCTCATCTATGCCGACGGCCTCATCTATGCCGACGGCCCCCGTAGGCATACCGCCTGAGGTCCCGATGGTGGTAGTATGCCGACGGCCCCCGTCGGCGTAGATCGACATATGCCGACGGCTTTTCTACGCCTACGGCCTGCCCTAGGCCGTCGGGATATATCCATCTATGCCTACGGGGGCCGTCGGCATAGATGAGGCTGTCGGCAATTACGTTAATTCTGGTAGTGAGTACTCTAAGTAATAGTCCCACGTTGCTTTTTGACATCAAATCGCTCCTATTTATATACAGTGAGTTGCCACAATCAACAAGCCAAGGCATCAATAAATAAAGAGAGGCTGCGCTTAAGAGAAACGAGAAAATTAACTCAGAACGTGCGTGTAACCTGATCACACTCCAAATACAATTAATATGAGTGACAAAATTTTAATTTTTTGTGCTATTTAAAATGTTTTTGTGCCTTTTGAAAAATGTTCTATAATTTTAAAAAATCGTTCATGCATTTAAAATTGTTTGTGTAGTTTCAAGAAAAGTGTTCACGTATTAAAACAATGTTCATATAATCTGAAAAAATTCACCCTTTCTCAAAAAAATGTTCATGTAATTCTAAAAAGTGTTCACGTGCTTACAAATTTCGTAATTTCAAAAATATTTATACTCTTAAAAAGGTCCATGTGATTTAGAAAGTCTTTATGTGTTTTAAACAGAAGGTTGATGTGTTTTGAAAAGCAATATATACAATTTAAAAGTGAGTGGGTGTATGAGGGATGGCGTATAGACTAGGTGTAGGTCGTAGCTCGGAAAGGGCAGCCGTCACGTCCAACTTGACGAGATTAGTTTTAAACCTATTAGACATTGACTTGCGATGGCGTTGTGCAATGTCAGCTGTACGTGGAGTAGTCGAGATCATCATCATGGGATTGACCACGTCGAACGCATTGCATTCACGTGGACAAGGCGACCATGGTCGGTGAAGGCTGTAAGGAGGATAAGTGACAACACGGACATGGCGCCATGTTCAAATAGATAATGTGCACTTATGGAGGGGTCTACAGTCGTGCTTATTGTGCTGGGAATGTACGATTTTTTCCTGTTGCAACGCACGGCCATGTTTGCTAGTGTAACCTAAATTTGAACTGTAAGTACATGGGTCTGTCTAGGACACATCTAGATGTGACATATTTATGTCACATCTAACCTCATGTTCACTTTGTTTGTGGTCTATTTTTTTTGTTCTAGTTTTTTTTCCTTGTATCTGTATTATAGTATATTTTTGTGGGAGCTTAGATCTGACATCCTTAAAAAACATCTAGATGTAAATTAGACAAATAGTTTATTTATATTCAAACTTGTATTTAAAGATTGCAAGTAAATTTGAACTAAGATGTATCAAAATGAGATAATTTTTTGCGGGGGTCAAAACGAGATAATTAACCAGGCTCGCTCCATAAAAATGCTTTGGAGACGTGCTTAGCAAAATAACACAATATTTAAACTATGAGCTTATTTTGAAGTTAGCGTCACTGCTCAAAGTAATACTACAAATTTACATGTGTGAAACTGTCTAATCATATCACGAATTATTAAAACACCAAAAGGGCGACTTGCTCACGTACGTGCAAGCATATCATATTACGTATATCATATCGTTCCCTACATGGTTACATGTCCTCAATCAAGATTTAAATGGAACCGTTTCGCAGTATCTTGTTGGCTAGATTACCGGATTTGTGAACTGAACGTGTGAAACAAGCATCATAGACACGTACATGGACATGCCTCTTCAAGGGTTGCTGCTGTGCCGCTGCATGTCTGCCTTTCCGTCTCCGTCTCCGAGCCCAAGCAGGCGCCGCGCGGCGGTTAGCCCAGCGGCGGCCTCCTTCAAGGCACGCCCTGTGAGCCGGCGGCCGTGCTCTGCCGCCGTGGCGATACCCACGGACACCAACGCCGACGCCGTGGACTTGAGGTCCATCGTCCTGGTCCCGGCCTGCTCGATGATGTCGTCGTCCTCGGCGGCAGCATCGTAGAACTCGTCGTCACAGAACTCCTCTTCTTCCACGCCGGCGCCGTCCCCGTCGCCACCAGGAGGAGCGTCCACGACGACGTCCCCACCATCATTTGCCGTCGGCGTAGCCACCACAGGCGCCTCGTTTTGCTGCTCGTACCCGCCATCCTTTGCCGTCGGCGTAGCCACCACAGGCGCCTCGTTTTGCTGCTCGTACCCGCCATCCTTTGCCGTCGGCGTAGCCACCACAGGCGCCTCTTTTTGCTGCTCGTCCCCGCCATCCTTTGCCGTCGGCGTAGACACCATAGGCGCCTCTTTTTGCTGCTCGTCCCGGCCATCCTTTGCCGTCGGCGTACCCACCAAATGGGTCTCTTTTTGCTGCTCGGCGGCCACGGCGGCCGCAATAGTGTCGAACAGATCGGGCGGCGCATCGTCGTCGGCGAACTCGTCTTCTTCCACGCCAGAGCCGTCGCCGTCGCCACCAGGAGGAGCGTCTACGACGACGTTCCCGCCATCCTTTGCCGTCGGCGTAGCGTCCACAGTCGCCTCTTTTTGCTGCTCGGCGGCCATGGCGGCCGCAATAGTGTCGAACAGGTCGGGCAGCGCATCGTCGTCGCCACCAGGAGGAGCGTCCACGACGACGTCCCCTCCATCCTTTGCCGTCAGCGTGGCCACCGCAGGCGCCCCGTTTTGCTGCTCGGCGGCCATGGCGGCCACAATAGTGTCGAACAGGTCGGGCGGCGCGTCGCCGTCCTCACCCCTGGTCAGCATCGGCACGATCGTGTAGCCATGGCCGGTGGACTCGATCACGGTCTCCGGGCCTGGCCGAGGAAACATCTTGTAGTCCTCGCCGTAGTCGTCATAGACTTTCAGATCGTGCCTCGTAGTCGTGTCGCTCACCGGCGCCGGAGGGGGTGCGTAATCCTTGCTGCCGTCGTGCCAATCGAACACGTACTGATCACGCCTCGCTGCCAGGCCGGTCACCGGCGGAGGGGGTGAGTCATCCTTGCTGCCGTCTTGCCAGTCGTACACGTACTGATCACGCCTCGCTGCCAGGCCGGTCACCGGCGGAGGGGGTGCGTAATCCCTGCCGTCATCGTGCCAATCGTACACGTACTGATCACGCCTCGCCACCACGCCGGTCACCGGCGGAGAGGGCACGTATTCCTTGCCATTGCCGTCGTCGTCATCGTACGCCACCGGGCGGTCGTACCAGTCAACCAGCGGAGGGGGTCCGTAGTCTTTGCCGTCGTCATACTCATCGTCGTACCCATACGCCACCGTGCCGCCGTAGCAGCGCACCGCCCGCTGGAGGGCGGCACCATTGCCTGCCTCCGTCGGGGTCATCATGTCACCGACCTGCTCCGAAGACGCTGCAAGGGCGGGCGGAGCTAGCTGATCACGTACGGTCGTGGGCGAGAGCTCAATGCCTGAGCGGCGGCGGCTACGACGGCCTTTATATCCAGAGTCCCACGCGATGCTGCAAGCAGAGTAGGGATAGGATCCCGATTCATACACGTGGTGTACGGCAGAGGAGGTTAAACCGTAACAAAGCGATTCCTTTGTGTTAGTTTGAGTTTGTTTTGCTCGTTTAAAAAAAAAAACAAAGTTTGAGTTTTGCTGGGTGATGTGGCATCTTTTGGTTGGTTATTTGCGGTGCTGACAGCGAAAATCAGGGAATTAGTGAGCGATCGGGTGGAATTTTCTCCATAACCTGGAACCCGTGAGGGGCTGCACTTAGATACCGAAACGCTTTTTTCTCGACGGACGGATTTTAGCGCGCGCGTCCACCTGGTCGACCGAAGTCCAATCTCAAGTCTCCGTGTGTCGACCACTCTTGTGACATTTATTTTTCATAGTAAAATACTAGTAAATATGCCCGTGCATTGCAACGAGAGAAATAATGTTTCTTTCCACATCTCTAAAGCAAGTACCTATGCATCATCGCAAGGGGAGAACATTAGTGATGCTACCAAGATTCGTCAATTACGGCAACATTTCTCATTTTCCAATTAAACCTAGACACATTGTCTCACCCTTAACTCACATTTTCAGGCACCCACACCTGCTTCATCGCCTCGTCGCTGTCTCTAGTGAGTTCCTAGCTCGGCCTCGTCGTTGCCGGCTTTGGCCTTGAGCTCGGCAGGCTTCCTTCCAAATCGACTTGCACCCCCAAAAAAAAAAACAGTTGACTTGCAAATAGCCAGCGCAAAACTATTTTGGGCCACTTATCGCAATGCGTGTTGAGTGCATGCAGGTTTTGACCGTCTAATCACTATCACTACCCCATTCCTCTTTCCACCAATCACTAGTAGAAAACGGAGTTTTAATACCGGTTCATAAGGGCCTTTAATACCGGTTCTGCAACCGGCACTAAAGAGTGTAGACTAAAGGCCCCCTTCGTTTAGTACCGGTTCGGCACGAACCGTCACTAAAGGCCCACCACGTGGCGTGAGCTCGCGCCGTGGTATGGGGGACATTTAATACCAGTTGGTGTTACCAACCGGTACTAAAGGTATTTTTTTTTTGAAATTCTTTTTTGAAAATTTTGAAAAAAAATGATTTTTTTTCGATTTTCAATTTTTTGAATTATTTGATGATTTAGTCTCTAATCGCCCCTCTTAACTACTCAAGTGTGGATCACTCATTCCAAATCGTCTAACTTTCCGACCGGTCACCCATCCTCTCACTCCCCCAGCCTGAGCACGCTTAACTTCGGAGTTCTATTCCCCTTACTTTCCAACTCTACACTTGTTGTTTTCCTGACAAATGTAAGCTGTAAATCCTATTAACCCTCAGCAGTTTAGCTTGAGCATTAGGTCACACATTTCACCGTTTGAGTTTAAAACTATTATTCTAAAAAACAGTAATTATTTAGTAACACTAATATTTCTTAAATAAGTTTGACCATAGTTTGACCACAGTTTGATCATAGTTTGACCAGATTTGACCAAAATTCATAAATTGAAATAATTATTTAGTAACACTAATATTCTTGAATAAGTATGTAGTAACATTAATACTTCTTGAATAAGTAGTTTGACCAGTTTTAACCAAAATTTTAAAAAAAACTTAAATTTGAGCATATCTTTTTCTCCTTTTGGAATTTGAGGATTCTAAAAATTTGCAGACAGGCCATGGGCTGTCAAAATCGGATGCGGATTTTTGTGCAGAATTTTTTGATATATTATACGTTTTTTCCCGACATCGTATGTAAAAGTTATAGCCGTTTTAAATTTTCCCTACACTTTTTGCAAAACATGTCCAAATTTAAATTTTTTAATTTTCCTAACTAGTAGATGTAATAATATAACTACATCTCGAAGAATTTTAATTTTTGAATTATTTATCATTTTCTTTTGTATTTTTCAAAATTGAAATGGTGATATACCGGGGGCGGGGGGGGGGGGGGGGTAGAGATTGAAAATTGCCCTTTAGTACCGGTTCGTGCCACGAACCGGTACTATAGGTCAAACCCCTTTAGTACCGGTTCGTGGCACGAACCGGTACTAAAGGTTAGCCCTTTCGTACCGGTTTGTGCCACGAACCGGTACTAAAGGCCACAAACCGGTACTAAAGGTTAGCCCTTTAGTACTGGTTTGTGCCACGAACCGGTACTCAAAGGTGATCGCGGGGCCTCGGCCTGACGCCAGCCTGCCACCACCCCTTTAGTACCGGTTTGTGGCACGAACCGGTACTAAAGGTTCAAAACGAACCGACATTAATGCATAGCCGTTCGAACCGACACTAATGGTACCATTAGTACCGGCCAAAATCGAACCAGCACTAATGTATCTCACATTAGGTCCTTTTTCTACTAGTGAATGTCAGGGTTGAGTGCGACATATGCCAAGGGATGGCTTATCATGGTGAGAGCGAATATAACGTCACCGGTGCGTGGAAGCGGGATGAGGCGTAGACATGCACGCCGGCGCACTTTACCCTGGTTCGGGGCTCTCCTAGAAGATAACACCCCTAGTCCTGCTTTGCGGGGTCTCCGCATGATCACTAAGGCACAAGTGATACAATGGTGCTCCTCGACCTGTTTGCTAAAGGTAGAAGGAAGCAGGGCTAGCTCTTTTCTCCCTCTAGAGTGGTGGCTAGTTCTAATGGGGTGGGAACCCTTTGCATGGGTGCCCTGGGGGGTTTATATAGGCCTGCCCCCCAGGGGTACATTGGTAATCTGGCCAGGTGCTGGACCCGGCTGTCAGTGTCTCTGGCTGTCGGCTTCTTCGGCGACTGCTGGGACTCGCCGCCTGGTGGGCCCCGCCAACCGGTCTGCTACGAAGCCGACAGGCCGCTCCCGCCGTTTGACGGGTCTGGTGGGTGGCTGATCGCTGTAGCTGTGACGCTAATGACGCAGGCATGGTCGGAGGAGTGTGGCTACAGTCCCGCCGCTGGTGGGAGGTCACTATAGCCACTCCATGTCTTATCTGGTTAATGGCGCACGGGCCTCGAGGGAGGAACTGGCCGCCTGCTGGAGGCCGGCTTCCCTCATGTTCAGATGGCTCGGCTTCCGCCGTCTTCTAGGCTCTCATTGCCTGGTAGGGCCTGCCTCCTGCAGGCCGTACCGACAGGCCGTCGTGGGAACAGGGCTCCGCCTGTCAGGAGTGATGTCAAGGAGGAGTGGCAACAGTGCCGCGTCGTGCGGAGATCTCCGCCTGTACGGGGCACTGTAGCCATGCCAAGCCCAGGATTTGGGGGTGAGGGACTACACTGTAGCCTCACCCTGTCTTTGTCCTCTTGATGAGGGGCGCAGACTCTAAGGGCTGGGTGGCCGCCTGCTAGACGCCGGCCTCTCCGGAGGCCGTCTGCTAGGGGCCGGCCGGTCTTGGTGCCGTCTGCTGGTGCTTGGCCGTCCTCAGGCAGCCGGCCGTTGAGCCAGCCGGCTACCGAATGGCGGCGCTTCGTTTTGAGGTCTCGTGGGGCGAAGCCGGCCCAAAGTCTTGAAAGGTTCAGGGGCTCGGGTGAAGCTACCCATGGCCCATTACTCCGACAACCAATTTCCAGTTATCATCAAGTTCATCTCTGTCCACATGGTCATCATGGCTCTTTCGCACCTCTTTGTTCACCCCGACTCTATGTTGGCTGCACCCGTTAGAAAATAAATTTGAAACAAATATAACTTATCATGTGTTGAGTATAAGGATGTGATGATTAATGCATATAAGGCATAGTTGTCCAAAAAATGACCCTCTAATAAGGTGAATATGTGATCTGCATATTGTTGCTGCTAGGTTATGTTCAGGGTCAGATTTTTCAAGTAAGTTCAATTGACTAAATGATGGTGTTCAATCTTCATGGTTGTAAGTTCATATATGAAAAGAACTAAAATATACCAAATAGTGTGGCCGTTCTCACAAATTTAAATTTATTTCTAGTTGCATAGATTCAACTTTTAGCCATGAATGGAAAAGTAGTTTCCCACCTCCCTAATAACAGCTGACACGTCAAATACCATTTAATAATGTGCACGATAAAACAACTTCTAAATATCGACGTACTCCTTTGAGTATTTAACTGGACAATACAAATAATGTGCATTGATGGTTGTAAGTTCCTACTAGTACATTTTTTTTGACAGAACCTATGTTTATATATAAATACTAGATTACTTAACAAAGTCATTTGCATGCACACCATACTGCCCACCCAGGTTTTAGAAATACCCGACACTCTAGCGAGGGAAGCAAGATCATGAGCTACACAATTGCTGCTCTCTCAAATTTGAAGCACACACACATGAATCACACATACTCCTAATCACCCTAGACTCAGCAAAGATCATACATGAGGTCGACAAATCCTGATGGTTAGAGTGGACGGCATTGATAACTACAATATTTCTATAACATTGGGAGAGGCTACATTTTAGACCCTCCAAAAAAGCTGCAGCTTGAGCTTCCTCCATGTTGTTTCAATATTCTGTAAAATAATGCAGTCTTTCTCATTCATCACAGAGAGATACAGAAGGAGTACATATATTCCGTATACGTGGGGATCGTGGTGATCATGGGTAGGAGCATGGAACGCTCCTACTGCGCCCCCCTCCCCCCTCCGGCGGTTCGACGACGTACAAAGGGAGCAGTGCATCACTAAATCTGCAGCTTCTCCTAACTAATCCATCTCAGTGAAATTAATAAGCTAGCTAGCTACTGCTACGCTCGGCTACTCCTACTCCTCGATCGTCTGGATTGGCACTACTGCTCCAGCAGCTTGTTCATCGTGGTGGGTTTCATCTCCCACGCATGGAGGTTGGCCACTACTGCTCCAGCAGCTGCCTCCCGCTCCGTGACAGGAAGATCTTCCTCGATATTGCCTGAAAAATTCAGCAGCAACAATATTTTGTGATCTCAGCACTCATGGTAGAAAACACACTAGCAATGAGCATTTTGTTTATGTGGACGTGTAGCTAGTCACCTGGATGTCGGCGCAGCCCTTGTGACGGTCGTCGGGAACGATGTTGGACTCATTGGCCAAGCCCCAGAGCACGCGACGTTTCTTGGCAGCTGGGTCGAAGGACTTGGAGGCGTAGAAGTCATCATAGTTGTAGCAGAGGCCGTAATCATTGCCTGGGAATTCGGGGTTAGGGGTGTACCTATCCTTGTCGTTGTTGTAGGTGCCGACAGTGTTAGTAATCGTGCCGTGTCAGGCACTTGAGCACGTACTTGACCTCCTCGGCCACAACACGGTCATGCAACACCGCGGTTTCCACGCCACTCCGGGGGTGACGCCTACCTACGGCCACCGCCACGGGGTAGAAATCGGGGCACTCCCACATCCCTGTGAGCCCCGCGTGCAACTGAGTGCTGCGCCTTGACCCATTTATTGAAGTCTTGGCTCCAGTACAGCACCGCAATTGTGACGCCCCAAGACCGACGTTTCAGACGCCTTTTATGTTTTCCGAGTTTTATCGTGTGATTTTGTTTTGTTCGTGCATTCATCTCTGCATCATGTGCATCGCATCATGTCATCTTGCACCTCTTTTTTAAAACTCAGCTAAATAAATTGCATGAATCTTTGGTCCATTTAAAACGAGGGAATTCACATGGTGATTTCTCTTTATGACATATCATCCCAATATTATAGGGGGCTATAATAAATATTCCATTAATTTGGAATTGACCGTAACACACTTGCAAAATTATCCCCATGCCTTTGTTATCTCACTTCTTGACCTCAAACTTTGTCCATTAAATTCTTTCGTCATTTTCCCGAGCTCCACCGAAATTCTCAACATTTATATATGGACCTACCAAACACCCACTTCTTTCACTAGTCCATACTCCTTCTCTAACCTCTTCTTTTCTCTCTTTTCTTTTTTATTTTTCTGTAAATGGAGAAGAGAGAAGCCTATTTTGGCCCAACGACCAGGCCAGCCCATCTAACCTCCTAAAGCCCAGCCTCCTCCCCAACCCTAGCACCCCTGGTTTGACCCCCCTTCATCTCTCCTTCTCTCGATCCCTGCTGCCTTCCCTCCACGATCCCCTCCATCCTCCTTCCGCCGCCACGCACACACACAGAGAGGAGCGAGAGCCCCGCTTGCTCGATCCCCATCTCTCTTCCTCCCCTCAATCCCGCGACTCCCCTTCTCTCCTCGCAGCGCCTCTCCACCTCCTAGCGCCGGCCGCCCGCACCTCGCCGCGCCGTGCCGGTGACCGCCGTCGCTGACGAGCTCCACCAAGAGCCCGCGTTCCGCTGATCTCCTGCCCCGCCTGAGACCTCTCCTGCTTCGCCTCGCCTGCCCCTCTGTCGTTCGCTGCCAGTCATCGCAGAACCAGGCTGCCGCCCCGCACCATCTCATGGACCCGTGCCTCCCCATCGCCCCAGCTCGAGCTTCGCAGCCATGGCGCCGCCACCACCATCTCCAGCCACTCCCCTGCAGCTCCTCCTCCGCCTCGTCCTCATGTCCGGCCTCGTCCTGACCCGCCGTCCTCCTCCTCCATCGACCGTCCCGGCCACCAGAGTTGTTGACGGCCGAAGCCCGGCCGCGTTGCAGCCTCTGCTGCTGGCGACCTCGACCTCCCCTGAGCCAAGCCCCGCCGCCGGCCTTCAACCCTGACGCCCGACGCGGCCATCTTCGGTTGCTGCCCCTTCACGGCCAGCACGCACAAGAGCTCCACCCACCTTGCTGCCTCTTGTCGACCTCATCGCCCCTCTTGTCGCTGCCAAGATTCGGCAACTAGGGATGCCCAAGGATGCCTTCGTGGATTTCGCCAAGACCGCACACGGCCACACCGGCAGGACTACAACACTGAAACAGCAAGGTCAACTATGTTTTGCTGCCTCTCTGGAGTGCCAAGTTCCACAAGACACCAAGTACCACGACGGCCGTTGTTCACAAGTACCCTCTCCGGATCGTCAAGTTCGACTACCAATGACATTTTCCACAACCGTCGCCTTGGGTTTCGTCAAGTTCCTATACGACCCGTGTACAACTATCGTCGCCCCGAAGACTTGGATTCGTCAAGTTCCTCTCCGAAACGAACGTGTACCACTACTTCCACTTCCGTCGCCGTGTACCACTACTTCCACTACGACCGTCCCGAGAACGTCTACTTTCCTCAACGAACTTGATCCGCTCCGAAAATGCACGCTTCGAAGGTATACCACAGAGACGACGCCCGTGAATAAGTGCATGTGTTGTATGAGATGCACCCTATTTTGCTCCGTGTCCGACTTGTCTTTGCACGTTTCTCCTCGTTTGCCATGCCGCCGTCCTGTGGGAACCCGGAATCCGGGATCACCCCACCATCTTGCATGACTCGCTCACCTCACACTTCCTTTTGCACCGGTATCTCCATGAGCTGCCGGAATCGATATGTTGTCGTGGCATCATTTTCGAATTCGTTGCCGTGGCACCCTTTCTTTCCACCACGGTGGCAAATGTTTCATATCATGCTCCTGTCAACATTTTCATAAAATTGCATAAAACTTACATATGTCATCCGCATCATGATAACAACATTTAAAATGTTAAAATGTTGTTTGCTTTAAATTGCTAAATGACATGCGGGGATTTTCTGGAATTGTCGTTTGCTGCTTCCGGCCTCATTTAAACTTGCCTAAATAGTGAGATTAATTATGCTTCTCCTCTTTCCATGTTTAACAACATTTAGATTGTTGTGTACATAAACGAGAGAGAACTAAATAATTGAATGTGGTGTTCCGTCAATATGCAACTCGTTGCATATTGAGCTCCACTTAATTTGTAGTTTGTTTGTTGCACTTTGCCATGCCATGCATATTTAAACCGGACATGCATCATACTTGTTTGTGCATCATGCCATGCTTATGTGATGGTTATTTACCATGTTGTTTTCTTCTTTCCAGTTTGCTTCTCTCGTTAGCTTCGGTTTCGTTCCGGAGTTGTGAGGATTCGTTCGACTACATCCATTTGTCTTCTTCTTGGACTCGTTCTTCTTCCTTGCGGGATCTCAGGCAAGATGACCATTACCCTTGATGTCACTTCTATGTTTGCTTGCTAGTTGCTTCGTTCTATCGCTATGCTGTGTTACCTATCACTTGTTTACCATGCCTCCCATATTGCCATGTCAAGCCTCGAACCCACCTTTCCTAGCAAACCGTTGTTTGGCTAAGTTACCGCTTTTGCGCAGCCCCTCTTATAGCGTTGTTAGTTGGTGAAGTTGAAGATTGCTTTATTTTGGAACAGGATCATTTTGCGATGTCACGATATCTCTTATTTAATTAATGCATCTATATACTTGGTAAAGGGTGGAAGGCTCGGCCTTTTGCCTGGTGTTTTGTTCCACTCTTGCCGCCTTAGTTTCCGTCATACCGGTGCTATCTTCCTTGAGTTTGCGTTCCTTACATGGTCGGGTTTATGGGAACCCCTTGACAGTTCGCCTTGAATAAAACAACTCCAGCAAGGCCCAACATTGGTTTTCCATTTGCCTAACAACCTATAACCCTCCCTTGGGATTTGCAGCCTCGAGGGTCATCTTTATTTTAACCCCCCTGGGCCAGTGCTTCTCCAAGTGTTGGTCTGAACCGGGCGATGTCCGGCGCCCCCTCGGCAACCAAGGTGTATGCCAACCCGACATCTTGCCCATCCGGTGTGCCCTGAGAACGAGATAAGTGCGACCCCTATCGGGATTTGTCGGCACATCGGGCGGTCTTGCTGGTCTTCTTTTACCATTGTCGAAATGTCTTGTAACCGGGATTCCGAAACTGATCGGGTCTTTCTGGGAGAAGGAATATCCTTCGCTGATCGTGAGAGCTTGTGATGGGCTAAGTTGGGACACCCCTGTAGGGTATAAACTTTCGAGAGCCGTGCCCGCGGTTATGTGGCAGATGGGAATTTGTTAATATCTGGTTGTAGAGAACTTGACACTTGACTTAATTAAAATGCATCAACCGCGTGTGTAGTCGTGATGGTCTCTTTTCGGCGGAGTCCAGGAAGTGAACACAGTCTTTGTGTTATGATTGTGCGTAAGTAGTTTCAGGATCACTTCTTGATCACTTCTAGCTTCTCGACCATTGCGTTGCTTCTCTTCTCGCTCTTATTTGCGAATGTTAGCCACCATATTTTCTTAGTGCTTCTTGCAACTCCACCTCATTATCTCATCCTACCCATAAGCTTAAATAGTATTGATCTCGCGGGTTTTGAGATTGCTGAGTCCTCATGACTCACAAGATACTACGAAAACAGTTGCAGGTGCCGATGATACCAGTGCAGGTGATGCAACCAAGCTCAGATGGGAGCTCAACGAAGATCTTAGTCGTTGCTATGTTTCGTTTCATGTTGATCAATAGTGGAGCCCAGTTGGGACGATCGGAGATCTAGCAGTTGGGTTATCTTCTTTTCTTTTGGCTTCGTCCATAGTTGGACTATGTGTGTACTCTGAATGATGTATGAATTATATGTTCATTACGTGAAGTGGAGATTGTAAGCCAACTCTTTATCCCATTCTTGTTCATTTCATGGGATTGTGTGAAGATGACCCTTCTTGCGACAAAACCACCATGCAGTTATGCCTCTACGTCGTGGTTCGACACGTGGGAGATATTGCCGCATCGTGGGTGTTACAAGTTGGTAATCAGAGCCATCCCCGACTTAGGAGCCCCTTGCTTGGTTGAATCGCTGATGTTGTTGAGTCTAGAACAAAAATGTTCCGAGTCTTAGGATTATATATATCGGAGAGTAGGATTCTTTTTACTCCTCAGTCCCTTCATCGCTCTGGTGAGGTCTCCCGACGTGGATGTGTTGACTTTCCTCTCCTCATTTTCACTATTTTTTAGGATCACGCGGGTATCTTGGAATCATTCTGATAGTTTGTGACGAGACCATTGTTCTTGGTGCCTCCTGACATTTAGGGGTTGTGGCAGTGTCCCGGGGAGTTGAGCTCCGAGGTGTTGTCGTCACAATTTTATCGTTGCAGTTCTGGAATACCCGAGTTTTGCCGACATCGAAAATCTCTTTTATGCAGTTGTTGGCGAGATAACATCGACGCCACCCAACACTGGGGCAGGAGTTCGGTAGTATTTCCATAGCTTGTATAACGGATGCTTTTTGAAGGTTGAGGTACACGATTTCTAGAGTTTTCTTGGTTATGTGTTGATGGATGGATACAGCTGGATGTAGGGATTGTTAGTTTCGGGGGAGAAATATATTTCCTCCCCTGTATCACAACACCAGATTGCATAACCAGAAAGTTTCGGGAGTTTTATAGGTGGGAATTCAAGTAGCTCCTAGAATATCTTTCCGACAGATGCATGATATGAGATTGGGGTTCGACGTCTAGTGGTCCGCCTATCCACGGTCGTTTTTACAGTGGTCTCGTTGTGTCTTAAAGAATCCTTGGCTATGCTGATTCGGGGACGCTTTGTATGTCATGTGCAGTGCCTTGTACATGATTGTGCTGTACGATAGAGCCCGTGTGGGCCCCACCACGAAAACTTCAGACGAAATCTCTATCATATGTTTGTTTCCGGCTTATCCTGCAAGCCAAATCCTTTGTTTTGTTTTGAGTTGTGGTATTCGAGTTGCTTCGATGTCAAGTGTTGATCCATACCTTTCGTAAACGGTGTTCTCATATTCATATGTGAATACTAATCCTTCTTGTTTATCGAGATTGTCATCCCAATTCTATTTCCAACTGGTGCGCTTCTCTTCGAGATGATCCCATCATTCTCCCCATCCACAAGATCATTTCTAAGTTTTCTCAACGGTGTCCATCCCATCTTCCCCAAGTTGTCTTTGTTTTCCCGCCCTCCCACCCTTTTCTTCAAGGAGTCATATATTTTAATCAAGTATACATTTATTCATGTGAAGTCTCTTCACTCTTTTCAATCAATGTTCTTATCCGGTGATCCCTCGTGAAGATGGTCACAAGCTTCAAGTTCATCATTCTTCATTCTCGTATTCTTTCCGATGGATTTAACTCAAGCTTTTGGTGTTGATCATATCTCTTCCTTTTGTTTCACATATCTTCCCATGTGAATTTCTTATCCAAGGCTCTCTTATTTATTCACCTCTCCCAGTTCATACCGGAGTGTTGAAGATATCTCGGAAGATTCATGTTTTCCATTCTTAATCTGTTCAAGCTATTTGGAGATTATTGTCTCATTGAAGTCATTTTATTCAACCGGTGTAATCCCCCCTTTCAATCAATCGTTCAACGGTGTATCTTTTGAGTGGGCCCTAACCCACATGTTTTTTTCCAGGATCTTATCTGACTCTTCTAATTTTTCCCAGAGCCATTCCCAAATTCTTTTTGAAGTTTGACGTAAGAATGAATCTCATCAGTTAGATGTTTTCCAAGATCGATTTCAAATTATTTTTCATTGTTGGCTCAACCTCTTTGTTTTTCATTCTCCCGGAGTATCTCAACAATTCATGGTGGTGTTTCTTGTCGTCATTCTCGGATTTTGAAGACCGAAGAAAAGTTCCTCTTAAATCCTTACCCGTTCTTCCAAAGATGCGTGGTTCTAACTTCATGCCATCCTCATAATTGTTTTTGATTGTGACAATTCTTTTCTTACCATCCGGAGCATTTCATGAGTTGTTTCCATTTCTTTCCTCCGAAGGCCATCATGCCATAATTCTTCATTCTCAGCGTGTAGCTATCGTTCTCCGAATCTTATCGGTGAATCGTTCAAATATCCTCTAATCAGTTCATGATCTCTTCATTCGCAGGTATCTAAATCCCCTCAAGTATCTTCATTCGTTTTCCAATTCTTCCCGGTGAATTGTGCCTTTGCTACTTTCGTTATCAATACTTACGGTGGTTCATTCAAGATTTCACTTCCTTCGTTATCGTATCAATTCATTCGTTGTTTCCAAATCCCACCGGTGGTTCCATCAATACCTTCTCAAGTTTGCGCTATCTCTATCCTTAATCCCTCAAGAAGAATAAATAGTATGCCAAATGCATTGCTTGTCATCAATTTAATTTGATGAAGGATAAGCATACAATAAATCTTATTCTTATTTGCTTGAGGTGATTCAATTCTTTTCTTTTGGAGATTGTTCATGATGAAGTAATTCTCCGTTCTAGTGTTTCATCTTTTCCTTTTCCGGAGTTCCAAGTTTTCTCGGTTATCTCGTCGTGAAGCTCCACCTAAATCATTGCAAGGCTTCACCTTGTATTTTCAACTTCTGTTTCTTTCTATCATCCTTTTATTACCGGAGTTCTTCATGGAGGCTCTACATGGTGGTTCATCAAGGATTTAATTTATTCTTCAAGTGTTTGTCAACATCCTTTGTCAAGAAGATCAAGCATTCTTCATCGTGCATTCCGAAGTGCAATTCTTTCAACCTTATCTTTTGAGGTGGTGTTATGTCCTTCCTGACAATTTTCTTCATGTTTCACGATTCACAAGTTGTCAGGAATGAGATATTTAAACCCATCATTTTCTTCCTTGGAGTTATCTTGGTAAAGATTTCACCTAAAAGCCTTCCCGAAGGAATGTTGCTAATTGTGGTGCTTATCAATGACCCAAGTTCTCCAGTTATCCTCTTGGTGAAAGAAGTTTCTCTTATCTTCATTGATCTCAACCAATCAATTGTTTTTGTTAGTGGCCTGTTGTCACCTCATCATTTTGAGATGTTTGCCATAAGCCCACAACAAGCTTGTGCTTTTCGTTGTTGATTTTCCAACAACTCCGTTCAATTCTTCTCTGCAAGGATGCTTTCCAAGTTCATTTGTGGCAGAAGATGTCATTTTCTTCTCCGTCCCTTTATCCCAAAAATCTAGCTTCTATTCTTTCGTTCCAGAGGCATTGTGATGTTGCTCTCTTCACCCATCAGCTTGTTTTGTCAAGATCATGTTATTTTCTTGCTCATCCATTTAACTGGAGTGTTGTGTTCTGATTCAAGTTCTTTCATCTTATCAAGTCTTGCATCTCTTTTCAACCGTAGTGCTGTCCGAATTTGTTCTTCCTTGTTCCTTGTTTATCTCGTTTCAACCAGAGTAGTTTCAATTCCTTCTTGTCCATTGTGCTCGTCATTCATAGCTTTGCAACCTCCAAGGTTCACACCGTGTTCCTTGATTCTCTTTTCTACCGGAGTGCTCTCAATTTCTTTCAACTCCGTTGTGTTCTCTCTTTCAAGTTTTCAACCTCTCAAGGTTCATTGGTTTCACTCGTTTGTCAAAGAAGCAACTTGTTTTACATCTTCCTCTTCCATTTCTCCCTGGTGCCATCCTTGGATCTCGGGTCGAGATCCTCTGTTAGTGTGGGAGAGTTGTGACGCCCCAAGACCGATGCTCCAGACGCCTTCCATGTTTTCTGAGTTTCATCGTGTGATTTTGTTTTGTTCGTGCATTCATCTCTGCATCATGTGCATCGCATCATGTCATCTTGCACCCCCTTTTTAAAACTTAGCTAAATAAATTGCACGGATCTTTGGTCCATTTAAAACGAGGGAATTCACATGGTGATTTCTCTTTATAACATATCATCCTACTATTATAGGGGGCTATAAGAAAAATTCCATTAATTTGGAATTGACCGTAACACACTTGCAAAATTATTCCCATGCCTTTGTTATCTCACTTCTTGACCTCAAACTTTGTCCATTAAATTCTTTCGTCATTTTCCTGAGCTCCACCGAAATTCTCAACATTTATGGACCTACCAAACACCCACTTCTTTCACTAGTCCATACTCCTTCTCTAACCTCTTCTTTTCTCTCTTTTATTTTTTTCTTTTTTTGAAAATGGAGAAGAGAGAAGCCTATTTTGGCGTAATGACCAGGCCAGCCCATCTAACCTCCTAAAGCCGAGCTTCCTCCCAAACCCTAGCACCCCTGGTTTGATCCCCTTCATCTCTCCTTCTCTCGATCCCTGCTGCCTTCCCTCCTCGATCCCCTCCATCCTCCTTCCGCCGCCACGCACACACACAGAGAGGAGCGAGAGCCCCGCTTGCTCGATCCCCATCTCTCTTCCTCCCCCCGATCCCGCGACTCCCCTTCTCTCCTCGCAATGCCTCTCCACCTCCTAGCACCGGCCGTCCGCACCTCGCCGCGCCGTGCCGGTGACCGCCGTCGTTGACGAGCTCCACCAAGAGCCCGCGTTCCGCTGATCTCCTGCCGCGCCGGAGACCTCTGCTGCTTCGCCTCGCCTGCCTCTCTATCGTTCGCCGCCAGTCATCATAGAACCAGGCCGACGCCCCGCACCATCTCATGGACCCACGCCTCCCCATCGCCCCTGCTCGAGCTTCGCAGCCATGGCGCCACCACCACCATCTCCAGCCGCTCCCCTGCAGCTCCTCCTCCGCCTCGTCCTCACGTCCGGCCTCGTCCTGACCCGCCATCCGCCTCCTCGATCGACCGTCCCGGCCACCAGAGCTATTGACGGCCGAAGCCCGGCCGCGTTGCAGCCTCTGCTACCAGCGACCTCGACCTCCCCTGCGCCAAGCCCCGCCGCCGGCCTTCAACCTTGACGCCCGGCGCGACCATCTTTGGTTGTTGCCCCTTCACGGCCAGCATGCACAAGAGCTCCACCCACCTTGCTTCCCTGCTGGCCTCATCACCCCTCTTGTCGCTGCCAAGACTCGGCAACTAGGGATGCCCAAGGATGCCTTCGTGGATTTCGCCAAGACCCCACACGGCCACACCGGCAATACTACAACACTGAAACAACAAGGTCGATTATGTTTTGCTGCCTCTCTGGAGCGCCAAGTTCCACAAGGCACCAAGTACCATGACGGGTGTTGTTCGCAAGTACCCTCTCCGGATCGCCAAGTTCGACTACCGATGACATGTACCACAACCGTCGCCTTGGGTTTCGTCAAGTTCCTATACGACCCGTGTACAACTACCGTCGCCCCAAAGACTTGGATTCGTCAAGTTCCTCTTTGAAACAACATGTACCACTACTTCCACTACCGTCACCGTGTACCACTACTTGCACTACGACTGTCCTGAGAACATCTACTTTCCTCAACGAACTTGATCCATTTCGAAAACGCACGCTTCGAAGGTATACTACTGAGACGACGCCCATGACTAAGTGCATGTGTTGTATGAGATGCACCCTATTTTGCTCCGTGTCCAACTTGTCTTTGCACGTTTCTCCTCGTTTGCCATGCCGCCGTCTCGTGGGAACCTGGAATCTGGGATCACCCCACCATCTTGCATGACTTGCTCACCTCACACTTCCTTTGGCATCAGTATCTCCATGAGCTCCCGGAATCGATATGTTGCCGTGGCATCATTTTCGAATTCGTTGCCGTGGCAACCTTTCTTTCCACCATGGTGGCAAATGTTTCATATCATGCTCATGTCAACATTTTCATAAAATTGCATAAAACTGACATATGTCATCCCCATCATGATAACAACATTTAAAATGTTAAAATGTTGTTTGCTTTAAATTGCTAAATGACATGTGGGGATTTTCCGAAATTGTCGTTTGTTGCTTCCGGCCTCATTTAAACTTGCCTAAATAGTTAGATTAATTATGCTTCACCTCTTGCCATGTTTAACAACATTTAGTATTGTTGGGTACATAAACAAGAGAGAACTAAATAACTGAATGTGGTGTTCCGTCAATATGTAACTCATTGCAAATTGAGCTCCACTTAATTTGTAGTATTGTTTGTTGCACTTTGCCATGCCATGCATATTTAAACCGTACATGCATCATACTTGTTTGTGCATCATCCCATGCTTATGTGATAGTTGTTTACCATGTTGTTTGCTTCTTTCCAGTTTGCTTCTCTCGTTAGCTTCGATTTCGTTCCAGAGTTGTGAGGATTCGTTCGACTACATCCGTTTGTCTTCTTCTTGGACTCGTTCTTCTTCCTTGCGGGATCTCAGGCAAGATGACCATTACCCTCGATATCACTTCTATCTTTGCTTGGTAGTTGCTTCGTTCTATCGCTATGCTGCGTTACCTATGACTTGTTTACCATGCCTCCCATATTGCCATGTCAAGCCTCTAACCCACCTTTCCTAGCAGACCATTGTTTGGCTAAGTTACCGCTTTTTCTCAGCCCCTCATATAGTGTTGTTAGTTGCAGGTGAAGTCGAAGATTGCTTTATGTTGGAACATGATCATTTTGGGATATCACGATATCTTTTATTTAATCAATGCATCTATATACTTGGTAAAGGGTGGAAGGCTCGGCCTTTTGCCTGGTGTTTTGTTCCACTCTTGCCGCCTTAGTTTCCGTCATACCGGTGTTATGTTCCTTGATTTTGCGTTCCTTACGCGGTCGGGTTTATGGGAACCCCTTGACAGTTTGCCTTGAATAAAACTCCTCCAGCAAGGCCCAACATTGGTTTTCCATTTGCCTAACAACCTATAACCCTCCCTTGGGGTATGCAGCCCCGAGGGTCATCTTTATTTTAACCCCCCCGGGCCAGTGCTTCTCCAAGTGTTGGTCCGAGCCGGGCGATGTCTGGTGCCCCTGGGCAACCAGGGTCTATGCCAACCCGACGTCTTGCCCATCCGGTGTGCCCTGAGAAAGAGATACGTGCGACCCCTATCGGGATTTGTCGGCACATCGGGCGGTCTTGCTGGTCTTGTTTTACCATTGTCGAAATGTCTTGTAACTAGGATTCCGATACTGATCGGGTCTTTCCGGGAGAAGGAATATCCTTTGCTGATCGTGAGAGCTTGTGATGGGCTAAGTTGGGACACCCCTGCAGGGTATAAACTTTCGAGAGCCGTGCCCACGGTTATGTGGCAGATGGGAATTTGTTAATATCCGGTTGTAGAGAACTTGACACTTGACTTAATTAAAATGCATCAACCGCGTTTGTAGCCGTGATGGTCTCTTTTCGGCGGAGTCCAGGAAGTGAACACGGTCTTTGTGTTATGATTGTGCGTAAGTAGTTTCAGGATAACTTCTTGATCACTTCTAGCTTCTCGGCCATTGTGTTGCTTCTCTTCTCGCTCTTATTTGCAAATGTTAGCCACCATATTTGCTTAGTGCTTGTTGCAACTTCACCTCATTACCTCATCCTACCCATAAGCTTAAATATTCTTGATCTCGCGGGTTTTGAGATTGCCGAGTCCTCGTGACTCACAAGATACTACCAAAACAGTTGCAGGTGACGACGATACCAGTGCAGGTGATGCAACTGAGCTCAGATGAGAGCTCAACGAAGATCTTGGTCGTTGCTATGTTTGGTTCCATGTTGATCAGTAGTGGAGCCCAGTTGGGACGATCAGGGATCTAGCAGTTGGGTTATCTTCTTTTCTTTTGGCTTCGTCCATAGTCGGACTATGTGTGTACTCTGAATGATGTATGAATTATATGTTCATTGTGTGAAGTGGCGATTGTAGGCCAAGTCTTTATCCCATTCTTGTTCATTTCATGGGATTGAGTGAAGATGATCCTTCTCGCGACAAAACCACCATACAGTTATGCCTCGACGTCGTGCTTTGACGTGTGGGAGATATAGCCGCATCGTGGGTGTTACAAGTTGGTAATCAGAGCCATCCCCGACTTAGGAGCCCCTTGCTTGATCGAATCGCTGATTTTGTTGAGTCTAGAACAATTTTTTTTGAGTCTTAGCATTATATATATCGGAGAGTAGGATTCTTTTTACTCCTCAGTCCCTTCGTCGCTCTGGTGAGGTCTCCTGACATAGATGTTTTGACTTTCCTCTCCTCATTTTCACTATTTTTTTAGGATCATGCGGGTATCTTGGAATTGTTCCGATAGTTTTGTGACGAGAACATTGTTCTTGGTGCCTCCTGACATTTAGGGGTTGTGGCAGTGTCCCGGGGAGTTGAGCTCCGAGTTCTTGTCATCACAATTTTATCGTTGCTGTTCTGGAATACCCGAGTTTTGCCGACATCGAACATATCTTTTATGCAGTTGTTGGTGAGATAACCCTGACGCCACCCAGTACTGGGGCAGGAGTTAGGGAGTATTGCCATAGCTTGTATAACGGATGCTTTTCGAAGGTTGAGGTACATGATTTGCGGAGTTTTCTTGGTTGTGTGTTGACAGATGGATACGGCTGGATGTAGGGATTGTTAGTTTTGGGTGAGATATATAGTGCTTCCCCTATATCCCCAACACCAGATTGCATAACCAGAAAGTTTTGGGAGTTTTATAGGTGGGAATTCAAGTAGCTCCTACAATATCTTTCCGACAGATGCATGATATGAGATTGGGGTTCGACGTCTAGTGGTCCGCCTATCCACGGTCGTTTTTACAGTGGTCTTGTTGTGTCTTAAAGAATCCTTGGCTATGCTGATTCGGGGACGCTTCGTATGTCATGTGCACCGTCTTGTACATGATGGTGCTGTACGATCGAGCCCGTGTGGGCCCCACCACGAAAACTTTGGACGAAATCTCTATCATATGTTTGTTTCCGGCTTATCCTGCAAGCCAAATCCTTTGTTTTGTTTTGAGTCACTACTAGGGAAAAGCCTATACACAGAATCTTACCTGCAGCGCTCTTCAAAATACCACGCTACTGCTACTTAGCAGCAGCGCGTGTCTGCCAAACGCGCTACTAACTTGGAAGTAGCAGTAGCGCGTTTGTAGCCTACGGCGCTACTGCTATAGTTGCCATGACCTTGGCCCCCCCACTAGCTATAGCAGTAGCGCACTATGCTGTAGAGCGCTACTGCTACTTAGGTTAGCTGTAGCGCGTTTTGTCAAACGTGCTACAACTATACCTACCTTATCCCCACGGGAGGACTGGCCCTTCTCACTCACACTCTCACTCTCGCCCGCGTCAACCGTCGTTGTCCGTCGCCGCCGCCGCCGCCACCGCCTTCGTTCGTCCGCCGCCGAGGTACTCCCCTCCTTCCGTCCCTCCTCCATCCTCCTCGCACATCCTCCCTCCGCCTGCGGCCGCCCCTCCCTCCTCCGCCGCCGCCCTCCTCCCTCCGCCTGCGGCCGCCCCTCCTCCCTCCTCCGCCGACAGCCCTCCTCCCACCGCCCTCGACCTCGCCGCCCCTAGCTACCTCTCCGTCGCCCCCCACCCCCTGCCACTAGTTAGTACTAGATTTAGTAGTAGTAGATGTTAATTTAGGGTTAGCTAGTACTAGATGTTAATTTAGTAGTAGTAGATGTTAATTTAGCTTAGTTAGTACTAGATTTTTAGTAGTAGTAGTGGTAGTTGAACTACTTTAGTTGTAGTTGAACTAGTTTAGTAAGTAAATTAATAAACTAGTTGAACTAGTTAACAGAACTAATCTATTTTTAGTAAGATAATTAATATAACTAGTTGAACTACTTTATTTTCAGAAAGAACTAGTTTTTTTCTATTTATAGTAAGTTTATATTTAGTAAGAACTAGTTGAATTAATAAAACTAGTTGAACATGTTTTGTTGCTAGTGATAACTTATATGGTTTCAGGTGACCTCCGTCGTCCCTGTCACCGACCCCCTCCGACATCCCCGCCGTCATCCCAGTCACCAACGTACCCCCTCCGACATCGAGGTGAGACCAGCCAAATATCCTTGTATATCTTGTGTTGTTGCTCAAATAGGATATGTGGTTGCCCAAGTGGCCGTTCATGTTCAGTTTACATCTCCGAGTGGCCTATGTTTTGTCGGAGTGTTGATTAATTTCCGTTCCGGCAAATTTCAAGCGCTCGATATGTCCTTTTTTAGCAAAGGTCATGCCGGATTTTGTCGTGAATTCTGACATGACTTGTGCTAGAATATGTACAAGTTTAATCTTTGAATTATGATTGTAGGAAATGTCGTACTCGGACGATGACGGTCTCCCGGGGGAGTGTAGCTGGTGCCACGACGATCGAGGTATGTGCGACAGGATCGTTCGGCTGGACGACGATCAGCGCTTCAGCATTAAGCTCGAGGAGACCTGCGATGTTCATACGGTACGCAACGACGACAATAGTTTTTTTCTCCATTAAGCATGACATCAACTATTTCAACGCCTAATTTTCATATTTTACAATTCGACTAGCTTATTCCATGCCATGCAAGACGCTATGTCTTGGAGAGGATGGGTTTTGAAGACCATAAAAATTTCGAAACAAAGAAAATACACCTAAGGACCCATCATGATATGGATTTTGAAGTAAATCTGTACAATGCTCAGAGCGTAACCCATTTTGGTTACCAAAATTGGGAAGCACTTTGCAAAATGTATGGTTTTGATGAGGGTATGATTATCACCATGGATCTTGGTGATCCTGACAGCGAGGAAGACAATATGGACATTTGGGTCCTTGTTGATACGCTTCCGATTGTACCGCTATGTGAGTTTCTCAAACATAGTTATTAACTAATTTATATTGTTTATTTCAAAATAGTTGATAGCTTATTTCCATTGACAGCTTATTTTGATTCTTCAAAGACTGTGCGGAAGATGGTAGATAAAACCCACTACACCGAAGGCACCCAATTAACGTATAAGGAGAAAAATCATTTAATCGCATTTTGTACTCTTCTTGAGAATTACAATGCCTATTATCGAACTCCTCCAAATTATGGTGAATAAGTGCCACTAGTGCATGTGTTGAACAACGATAACTTCTTTGGAGATACCCTGGTAAGATTTTTTACTATTACGACATTCGTGCATTTTTTGCATACTTCTAAAACTAGTACATCATTGCTAACTACGAAGTTATTATTATGTTTTTCAACAGAAACTCCCGATGGATTGTGTGCCTCATCTGATGTCTCTGCATGGTCGCCTCTCAGTTCTAAACATACTGCCAGGTAAATCTACGGGGCTCACCTGTGCATATCGGATTTCTAAAACCCGTGAACACATGATCATCAGAGAATGGAAGAAATGTATGGACATTCGCAAGGAGGTTCTTGGAAGTAACATTCAGCGAAAGGCAAGAATGGGAGACAGGCTAATCTCCATTCTCCATAATGGAGAGTTAGGGGCTATCTTGTTTTTTGTTATTTTACCTTAGAAAATGTAGTAGGTCTTAATCGAATGTAATAGGTCCTATGAGGTACAATATGTTTATTATGTGGTAATGTGTTAGAGTTGATAATGATGATCCTGAGGAGGTGTTATGTGATGTCAATGATGAAAACGATGATATTGAGGAGGAATTATATGACAATGATGTATTATGATGCTAAGTTGTTAACGATATGATGATGATGATGATATTATTATATCATTGGGTGAAAGAACCGCGGATTAGTTTCAAGTGGATGGACATCCACTTGAAACTAGTCCACGGTTCTTTCACCCCATGATGTAATAACTCATTATGATGTAAAAACAATCTCTAAATTCCTGTTGTATGAAAACTTGTGTAAAGGTGTATGAATACAACATGAAATAGAAAAGAAATAAAATACTAAATAATAGTAGTAGCGCGGGTTAGGAGAAGCGCTACTACTAATTAACAGTAGCGATGTTCTAAAGAACCGCTGCTACTAAGTCAATTTAGCAGTAGCGTGGGTCAAGCCGCGCTATTGCTAAGCATTAGCTGTAGCGCCTTATCAGTAGCACTTCTGCCCGCGCTACTGATAGGCCCAAAACCGCGCTGCTGCTAGGCTTTTCCCTAGTAGTGAGTTGTGGTATTCGAGTTGCTTCGATGTCAAATGGTGATCCATACCTTTCCTAAACGGCGTTCTCATATTCATATGTGAATACTAATCCTTCTTGTTTATCGAGATTGTCATCCCAATTCTATTTCCAACCGGTGCGCTTCTCTTCGAGATGATCCCATCATTCTCCCCATCCGCAAGATCATTTCTAAGTTTTCTCAACGGTGTCCATCCCATCTGCCCCAAGTTGTCTTTGTTTTCCCGCCCTCCCACCCTTTTCTTAAAGGACTCTATATTTTAATCAAGTATCCATTTATTCATGTGAAGTCTCTTCAGTCTTTTCAATCAATGTTCTAATCCGGTGATCCCTCGTGAAGATGCTCACGAGCTTCAAGTTCATCATTCTTCATTCTCGTATTCTTTCCGATGGATTTAACTCAAGGTTTCTGTGTTGATCATATCTCTTCCTTTTGTTTCACATATATTCCCATGTGAATTTCTTATCCAAGGCTCTCTTATTTATTCACCTATCCCAGTTCATATCCGGGGTGTTCAAGATATCTCGAAAGATTCGTGTTTTCCATTCTTAATCTGTTCAAGCTATTTGGAGATTATTATCTCATTGAAGTCATTTTATTCAACCAATGCAATCCCCCCTTTCAATTAATCGTTCAACGGTGTATCTTTTGAGTGGGCCCTAACCCATAGGTTTTTTTTTCTAGGATCTTATCTGACTCTTCTAACTTTTCCTGGAGCCATTCCCAAATTCTTTTTGAAGTTTGACGTAAGAATGAATCTCATCAGTCAGATGTTTTCCAAGATCGATTTCAAATTATTTTTCATTATTGGCTCAACCTCTTTGTTTTTCATTCTCCCGGAGTATCTCAACAATTCATGGTGGTGTTTCTCGTCATCTTTCTCGGATTTTGAAGACCGAAGAAGAGTTCCTCTTAAAACCTTACCCATTCTTCCAAAGATGTGTGGTTCTAGCTTCATGCCATCCTCATAATTGTTTTTGATTTTTACAATTATTTTCTTACCATCCGGAGCATTTCATGAGTTGTTTCCATTTCTTTCCTCCGAAGGCCATCATGCCATAATTCTTCATTCTCAGCGTGTAGCTATCGTTCTCCGAATCTTATCGGTGAATCGTTCAACTATCCTCTAATCAGTTCATGATCTTTTCGTTCGCAGGTATCTAAATCCCCTCAAGTATCTTCATTCATTTTCCAATTCTTCCCGATGAATTGTGCCTTTGCTACTTTCCATTTCAATTCTTACGGTGGTTCGTTCAAGATTTCACTTCCTTCGTTATCATATCAATTCATTCGTTGTTTCCAAATGCCACCGGTGGTTCCATCAATACCTTGTCAAGTTTGCGCTATCTCTATCCTTAATCCCTCAAGAAGAATAAGTAGTATGCCAAATCCATTGCTTGTCATCAATTTAATTTGATGAAGGATAAGCATACAATAAATCTTATTCTTATTTCCTTGAGGTGATTCAATTCTTTTCTTTCGAAGATTGTTCATGATGAAGTAATTCTCCGTTCTTGTGTTTCATCTTTTCCTTTTCCGGAGTTCCAAGTTTTCTCTGTTATCTCGTCGTGAAGCTCCATCTAAATCACTGCAAGGCTTCACCTTGTGTTTTCAACTTCTCTTTATTTCTATCATCCTTTTATTATCGGAGTTCTTCATGGAGGCTCTACATGGTGGTTCATCAAGGATTTAATTTATTCTTCAAGTGTTCATTAACATCCTTTGTCGAGAAGATCAAGCATTCTTCATCGTGCATTCCGAAGTGCAATTCTTTCAACCTTATCTTTTGAGGTGGTGTTATGTCATTCTTGACAATTTTCTTCATGTTTCACGATTCACAAGTTGTCAGGAATGACATATTTAAACCCATCATTTTGTTCCTTGGAGTTATCTTGGTAAAGATTTCACCTAAAAGCCTTCCCGAAGGAATGTTGCTAATTGTGGGGCTTATCAATGACCCAAGTTCTCGAGTTATCCTCTTGTTGAAAGAAGTTTCTCTTATCTTCATTGATCTCAACCAATCAATTGTTTCTGTTAGTGGACTGTTGTCATCTCATCATTTTGAGATGTTTGCCATAAGCCCACAACAAGCTTGTGCTTTTCGTTGTTGATTTTCCAACAACTCCGTTCAATTCTTCTTTGCAAGGATGCTTTCCAAGTTCATTTGTGGCAGAAGATGTCATTTTCTTCTCCGTCCCTTTATCCCAAAAATCTAGCTTCTATTCTTTCGTTCCAGAGGCATTGTGATGTTGCTCTCTTCACCCATCACCTCGTTTTGTCAAGATCATGTTAGTTTCTTGCTCATCCATTTAACCGGAGTGTTGTGTTCTCATTCAAGTTCTTTCATCTTATCAAGTCTTGCATCTCTTTTCAACTGTAGTGCTGTCTGATGAAGCCATGTACCTAGGGTAGGTTTATGGACCTGTCCAAGGTACCCTCCCCAAGGACATCTCTAGAAGAAACTACCTTTCAGTCGGCCTGGAAGGATTCCACTCGACTGACTAGAAGACACTCGACCATGAAGCCACTCACTCGACCACCAGGAGATCTAGAGTCACTCTGCACACAAACGGTCTATCATTAAGTAGTCTTTATGATCATGATAGCACTTTATGTATGGCGTCACCAGTAACGCCAGACCTTAATGTACCTTAAACCCACCATAACTGAGGGCCGGAGGGGTCTGGCGGACGCTATATAAGCCACCCCCTCCTCAGTGTAAAGGGTTCGCACCCCTACAACTCATACTTATATAATCCAGTCGACCGCCTCCGGGCACCGAGACGTAGGGCTATTACTTCCTCCGAGAAGGGCCTGAACTCGTAAATCTCTTGCGTATACAACTACTCCATAGCTAGGATCTTGCCTCTCCATACCTACCCCCTCTTCTACTGTCAGGCTTAGAACCACGACAGTTGGCGCCCACTGTGGGGCAGGTGTCTTAGCGACTTATTGGAGAAGTTGCCATTGTTCCGATCACCTTCATCATGGTTTCTGGCGGAGTTTTGGTTGAGGGCCGCGAGATCCATCTCGGCGCTCTCACGTTCATCGCCGACGACTCCGCTTGGCTTCAGGAGGCTCCACTCAACATCGACGCACTCCTCGTCCGCGGGGCGACGCACTTCCGTGCATGTGTCCGTGGCGTTCTCTTGCGACAACCGTCGACCCAATATCGGTCGACCCCTGTGTCGTCCTCCCTCCCTGTCTCCTGCCGGCGCAAGCTCTCCAGTCGGTCGAGGCTTCAGCGGTGGGTGAGGCACGCAGTGGCCCGCCAGTTGGCCACCCCCCAAGTCGCAGCGATCGCGCCCGACAAATCTCTCTACGGCCTGTTCGACTGGCTCCGTAGAGACTGCATCCGAGTGCGGAGGTCTTGATGGTCAATGGACCGCACAGTCCTCCCAGCTTCCCTCGCGCCGAGGAGGGGACGGCGGATGGCGACCCAGCGCAGGTCCACGAAGAGTATCAACCCGAGCCACTCACTTCGCTGCAAAGGGAAGATCTTCACCGCCGGAACATGGATGCGCTGCATACTCCTATCGTAGGAGAAACCCCTGAGGCTCGTGCCATAGAGGATGCGCGTTTGGCCAACTTGGCTGAGCGCACTCGACTGGAGAACCTCCAGCGAGCACTCGACGAGCGTGCGCGGCAGCAGGTTCAAGACTCCAGTCGATGTCAACTCTTTCCACCACCAACTCAGGTATATCGAACTCCGATTCAGAATCTAGCAGCTGCAGCCCATATAGCAGAGTTGATTCAGCCCTCTCAGTCGAAGGCTTGATGCAGATCAGAGATTTACTCCGGGCAGTAGGAGATCAAAATTCAGTTGCATCGCAGTCGCGAAATAGGATCCACAGCAGATCCGTCGCTGCGAATACAGTCCAGTCATCCCATAGCCCAAGATCGCCCCCGAGGCGTGAGGGACGTGGAGGCCGGTATGATCAGTACGATGACCGATTCGATCGCGATGATCAGCGTCGAGTGCCCACTCCTCCCCCAAAGGGTGGGTCTTACGCCCCTCGACAGCAAGATGACAGACGCCAACACAGTGTTGGGCGAAGGATTCTAGTCGACCCCAGAGAACCAGGCTTTGATGCGAGATCCATTATCGTTCAAGGTTTGGTCGACCGGAATAGAGCTCACCGTGAAGGCCATGATGGAGATGTGCCCACCAGCAGCAGAGTTCATGTCTCAGGACTAGAGTGTTTTAGTAGAGCCATTAGGGCCGCGGTGATTCCTCCCAACTTCAGGTTGGCGACTAGAGTTAGTAAGTTCACTGGTGAGTCCAAGCCCGATACTTGGCTTGAGGACTACCGAGTGGCTGTTCAGATTGGTGGCGGCAATGATGAGGTGGCCATGAAACACCTACCTCTTATGCTGGAGGGCTCAGCCAGAGCATGGCTGAATCAGTTGGCACCTAGCAGCATTTACACTTGGGAAGATCTTACCCGAGTGTTTGTCAGAACATTTGAAGGAACTTGCAAGTGACCAGCAGGGTTGACCGAGCTGCAGGTTCGTGTGCAAAAGTCGAATGAGACTCTGAGGGATTACATCCAGAGGTGGATCACTTTGCATCACACGGTAGAGAATGTATCTGATCACCAGGTAGTTTGTGCCTTCAAGGAAGGCGTTAAGAACAGGGAGTTAGGTTTGAAGTTCGGTCGGACCGGAGATATGACTCTGAGTCGAATGATGGAGATTGCCACCAAATATGCCAATGGAGAAGAAGAGGATCGGCTCCGGAGTGGCAAGTACAAGCCGACTGCTCATGAAACCGGGGGAGGGAACTCCAGTCGGAAGCAGAAACGGAAAGCCGAGCCAGCTGCTCATGGAGAAGCCTTAGCCATGACTCAAGGAAAGTTCAAAGGAAAGCCTAAAGGGTCTTGGAACCCTAAGAAGGTGAAGGACAAGGAAGGAAGTGACGTGATGGATTTGCCGTGCCACATCCAAACGAAGAAAGATGAGGAGGGTAACTTCATTTACCCAAAACATACCACTCGGCAGTGTCGGCTCTTGATCCAGCAATTTAAGGGGAAATAGCCCAAAGATAAGGAAAAGGAGTCGGACAAAGGTGAGGACAAAGAGGACAGTGATGAAGGATACCCCCATGTCAATTCCACCCTGATGATTTTTGCTGATGTTGAAAGGAAAAGTCGATTGAAAGTTATCAACCGTGAGGTGAATATGGTTGCTCCGGCGACACCCAGTTATCTGAAATGGTCTCAGACTGCCATCACATTTGACCAGTCTGATCATCCGACACACATAGTGATGTAGGGTGGAACCCTATAGTGTCGATCTTTCACGTTTGGAGTGGATCCTACGGGGAATCACGAAGAACACGCGGAAGCACAAAGGGAAAACACGGGGAAAACGAGAGAGAATCACTCAACCAACAAGGAATCGATCACACAAGTGCTATATCACCACACACATAAGAGATTCACGAGATCCAAAGTCAACAAAGGTAAGGATACAAAGGAACCGTTCTTCTCCAAAAGGAGGCCTTGATGTTCTTCCCTAGAAGGGGTCTTGAATCCGCTTGGGGGATCTTCTCCGAAGAGGTGTGATCTCCGAGGAGAAGTATCCAAGTGGATGAGCAAAGGCTCTCACACAAATATGAGCTAATCCAATGCTAAGTCTCAAAGTGAGGAGGAGGAGTCCTATATATAGGCTAGGGGGAGAAGGGGTACATGGGCTCAGCCCAAGTCGCGCACACAGGCGGGGTCCGGATGATCCGGATGGTGGCCCGGATGATCCGGGTGTCGGGGGTCCGGATGATCCGGGTAACCATCCGGATGATTCGGCTTCGTCGAGCAGCTTCGGGTGTCTTTGGGCGCGTTAGCCGGATCGTCCGGGTGGTCGTCTGGATCGTCCGGGCTCGGTCCGGATCGTCCGGCTGGTTGTCCGGATGATCTGGGCAAGTCCAGTCTTGCTCCATTCTTCTTCTTCCTTCTCCTCTTCCATGCTTGGCCTTGGTTCTTGGATTCTCCATGGTCATCTTGGTTGTACCTGAGTGTATGCAAGGTCCATGCATGAGGTAGTAGCCATGCCTCACATGTGGAAAGTGACGGTTCGAAGAGGAGTGAATTCACCTTGTGTCCAATGGCGTATGTTCGAGGTCTCGTCCTATGTCCTCTTGGGGCTTGGAGAGTAGTCGGAGTGTACTTGGGGATGAACGTGGGATGCTCCGCATCATATCCCCCCCTTGGGAAAGATCCGACCTCGGATCGTGATCCTCATCACCATGGAAACGGGTGTCGTGGACGGACTTGTAGTGGGACATAGGTGAAGGCCATAAACAATCCAAGTACTCCAAGGTGTCTCTGGTATGTGGTACATGCAAAAAGAGCAAACACAAAGTACACTTGGAAATACAATGGTTAGCACACACAAAGTGTCCATCATGTAGGAATGAGTCCGTGCGGCAAGATAGTGCGTGGCAAGACACAAGATGCTTATCCAAAAGAAGTAGAATGAGATGTAAAGCATTCATGGGATAATTAGCATGGTGCACAAAGCGACAAATTCTACCATTGTGCAAAATGATGTCATAATGGGATGGTGCATCAAAAGCATGAACATGGCAATGGATGCTCAATATGTATATGTTATCATGCAATTGATGGTGGGCAATATGATGATGATGTATGAATATGCCATCAAGGAAGATCACAACAAATTTGCTAAGGAAGTGAACAAGCTCATATATCATGGATGACATGGTAATACAAGATGCAACAAGGCAATCATAATGTGAGTCGATCCATGCAACAAGGCAAATATGATGATGATGTATGATATGTCCATCGAGCATGACATGTATGAGCACAATCAACAAATATGGAGGTGTTGGTGTACCAAAGCTCGATGTCAAGGCATGAGTGGAGTTCCGAAGGTGCATCCAATAAGTGTGAGAGCTCCTCAATGTGAAGGTCCATGTAGCCAATCTCCAATGTCGCTCCTCCGTTCACGAGATGTATCATGTAGACAACAAGAAGGAAACAACAATGAAAGAGTGACCCATCCAATATGCTTACTTGAGGATGGCTCAAAGGGAAGGAGTTCACCTTACGAATGTTCCCAAAGATGTTGGAGTCGTACATCATGTATGCCTTCACATAACCAATATGTCTCATGACGGTAATGCCTTGTGAATCCTTCAAAATGAAATAACATGACAAACACTCGGAAAAACAAATGAGGTTAGCGGAAATGCAAAACCTATCATTCAAGTGGTAAGATACCCAACAAGTGTATGCATCATGCTCATCATAAGAAGGTACAAGGGAGCGTTTCATAGTGTGGAGGCATATGATGCAAGAACAACCAAATACAAGAGGCTCAAGGAAAGAAGTATGCATCACAAGTAATGTGTCAAAGTCTCCAAGATCAATAAGCATAGTATGGTTGCACTCAATACAAGT
Source organism: Triticum timopheevii (assembly GCA_963921465.1). Lineage (NCBI taxonomy): Eukaryota > Viridiplantae > Streptophyta > Magnoliopsida > Poales > Poaceae > Triticum > Triticum timopheevii. The sequence goes on from OY997271.1 coordinate 44,862,643, forward strand.
GGATATGAAAGAGGCAACTAATGGACACAAGAGACAATGATCAAGATATATCATGTGAGAGGCATGAGCATATATGTCATCAACCCAAGAAAGCGAGTAAGAGTGGAACATGGGTGATGCAACATAGCAAGCAATCATAGCGATCAAGTCAAGCAAGCTAGTAGTGCGAAGATGCAACATACTAGAAGGAATCATGGCAAGCATGTCGTGTGTGCAAATAGTGGGCATGAATAATTCACATGTCATAGCACAAGCATGAAAGCAAGATATGAGGAAAGTAGGTTCATGGTGTTGGCAAGAAGTTCTATGTAAATAGCAATGTAACATCATGACTCTCCCAACACAACAAGCATTAATAGCATGAGGCACATGATAAACATGGAAAAAGCAACAAGAATCTCCACCAAGCATGCAAATACACATAGAAGTAGCATAATGATGAAACATGGGTAGATGCAAGCAAGGGTCACAATTGCATGGCAAAGGCATAGGAGCGAGCATAGCATGCAATGTGAACACGGTAAAATGAGCATAAGGTGACAAGTGGTAAATGGCCCATAGCCATGTGAGAGCCAAGTAGAAGAGATGCGCGTAGTCCTTGCGCGAAGGGAACGGTGGTAAGCAAAGTCCACGGGATCCCAAAGCATCGTTGCTCTCAAGAGCTCGTTTCGTCAACTCTTGGGATTGAGAGGTTGACGAGTATACATGAGTACCTACACAAAACAAAGACAAAGGAAAAATTGTGTGTGCATGGTATATGTACACATCATCCATCATGATGCGCACGTGAATGTGTTTGTTAGCACAAAATAGCCAATGCTCAAATAAATGAGATGCATGATATAGAAACATGTCATCCATCATGAGAGGTTTGTTATGATGTATAGCATAATGGAGACTCAAATTGTGTAATGCATCATGAGAAATATCTAGAGCATTGTTATTCATGTAATGCATAAGGTGTACACTATCATGGGAATCATGCAAAGTATGGAATACATCAAGAACTCCTAATATGTATGAGGAAACTATGGGGGTCTCCTCATGAGCATGAGTAGCAACATCACATGGAGAATATTGACAACATCCAAAACAAAGCATATTTGGCTCAATGTGATCATGGCATGGCATAATAGATGAATTGCACAAATCATGAAGAGGAAGCATGGCAACATCATCACATGAAAAGCAAAAGCCAATGACCATCATCTCGTTATCTATGCCATAAGTGCAAATGGGATTGATTTTAATGGGGCATGCATAGTTACTATGTTGAGATTGAAATGATGCAATATGGGAGATCTCACTCATAGCATATGACAAGTTCAATGGGTTGTCAAACATGATGTGACCAAAAGAATTTTCACATGATATCCTATGAAGCATAGCATCACAACTAGGAAACTCAACATGCTCATCATCATATTCATCATAAATAGGTAAGTCCAGGAATGAAGAAGTCTCACTAGCATGAAGCATGGGAATAGGTGGGTCAACATCATGCAAGCAATCATTGTCAAGAGAGTCCACTAGTGGGACAAGAGAAACACCATCACCTATGTTACCTTTGGAGCATCGCTCATGTGTTGTAGGTGATGTGTCGAAGATCCACTCGTTGTCATCTTCATCTTGATGGAACCATGTGGGGGGTGCATCATCGTCCATCATGGCCATCGTCGTCTCCATTGGAGGGATGGACTCATCGAGGATAGGCATGTCGTCATGTATGAGACCTAGCACCAAAGAAGAAAACACACTAGGAGTAGAGCTTAAGTCGTTAGAAATCAAAGTGGCCTCACATGCCGTGTCAATTACCTCACTTTCTAAGTGTTGTGGCTCACTCACTCCCTCAAGGATGCTCTCACTCATATGGTTGGTGGAGTCACTCAAATGGCGCTCAACCTCACATAGGATGTGTGGCATGCTCTCATGTGTGGGGCTAGTGGTGGTCACACTCATCCTCTCAAAGGAAATGCTCTCAATGTCACATATGGTGGAGTCACTCATCTCACTCATGGGGTGGTGGCTCGCCTCACATGGCACTTGGGGCATCTCGACATATGTGGGTGTCGGAGATATGTTAGTGGAAATGTCTCCATGCTCAACTCCTATCGCCGTGGTCGAAGGGGATGGCCCTTGCTCGACCTTCTTGTCACCGTCTTGGTGTGGGAGGCCCATATGATGTGGCACCTCGTAGCTCGTCTCCATGACCGATGGGAGTTTCCCATGCTCGGCCATCTTCCTTGGGGGGCTTTCGAAGATGGAAGTTTCACCCTCGCTCGTAGGTGGTCGCCTTGAACTTGATGAAGTCGATGTAGGCGTACACGTGGGAAGTAGGCGAAGATGCCGTACATCCAAAGGCGAAGATGCCTTGATAGCACTTGGCGAAGATGCCAAAGTGGTTGTTGTAGCCGTAGCGCCGTCTTGGTGGTGGTCGTCTCGTGGTCTTTTCTTTTGCACATGAAGCTTGGACTTGGCGTGAAGTAGGGCTTGTTGGGACTTGTGCATTTGTGCTTGTGGAGCATCTTCATGATGATGATGTCGTTGTCGTGCTTGAGCTCGTAGTAGATGTCGTTCGTCGTCGTCGTGCACATGTTGCTTGGAGATGACTTGCCCTTCATGACGATGTTGATCACGAACGTGATGGTGGTCTCCATGTAGATGTTGACGAGGACGATTTGCACTTGCATCGTTTCCGCGCTCCGAAGACTTGTGGCTTGAATGTTGTCGCCTTGAAGATGACGAAGGGGAAGAAGACTTGATCAAGGCTCTAATATCCTCCATCCTTGCATCTTGCTCCTCTTTATGTGCGGAAAGCTTCTTGTCGATGTAGTCCCTTTTCCTTGCTTCGGAGTGACGAATGTCGATGGAGATGTTCTCGATGCGCTCTCGCAATCTTGATTGTGTGCTTTGCATTTGTCGTTGTAGATCGAAGATTGACGCTTTGGAGATGTAGTTGTTCACGCCGTTGTTGTTGTCGTAGACCGGAGAGGGAATGCCTTGCCTATCCATCACAAGACTCGAGCAAATATGAGTGGGAGAAAGAGAAGAACTTATACCAATATACCTTGACCGATGTTGACGATGAATCAAGTTCACTCAAATGCGGACAATGAAATAGCACTATTGGTACCAATTCTTGTCGGTTCTCACACCTACACAAGTAAAGCTTATGGTGGAGCTCGGTGAGGATAGTGGCACAAAAATTTGATGCAAAATGTTAGCAAGAGTCAATAATGTTGAAAGAGATTCACAAATTCGCAAGTGAAACAAGTAGACCAATAGCAATGAAAGGTACATGGAAACACAAACACGGATAGATAAATGGGGTCGTGCAACCACGGAATGAGCACAAAATGTGGAATCCACGGAAAATGCTCGTGTTGCACAACTCAAGAGAGACGCTAGCACGATTGCTCAATAGGCGGATACGACACTTGTGCACAACCTATAAGATGCAAAATGGATATTCTTTCTATCCCAAGTATGCTATGTATGTATGGTTCCCGGTGTTTCTCACAAGATGATCTAAGATGATCAGATATGACAATCTTATGTGCAATGTGATATGATGCTATGGCACTTGCTTACAAGCTTCTTTGCTCTCTTTCTCTTTTGGTTAAAAGCTTTATTTCTTTCTCTCTCTTTTTTTTGCTATGGCCACTTTTGCACAATGCACAAACCAAGATAGCAATTGTGTATATGCGGGAGCAAACTTGCAACACAAGGTATGATAGCAATATATGCACCACGATGATATGGTATGTATGCTTATGGGAAGTATGATCACTAATGTGCACAAGTAACGTTGCCGGCAATACTCAAATGGCTAGTCTCAATAGGCAAGTAACGCAAAATGGGCTAGGGGTTAACAATGCAATTGCAAGGGTAATATACAATGGAGGGATACCACGATACCAAGATGATATGGAGGTTATCGTCCTTGGCGATGATGAGTGGCGGTGTTCTTGATGTAGAAACCAAGATGATGGAGTCTCGTCCCTAAGTAGCCGAAACACCTTAGGAAACGGAAAAACCGCGAACTCAAAATCTCAAACGTCAAATGTCAAAATGGTGGTAGCGGAAAGTGGTGGTGGTGTTGCACTAGGCAATGCGGAAATGGAATGATGGGCTATACATGAGTCGGAGTTGAAGTTGCCGTCCCTATGTAGCCGAAACACCTTAGGAGACACAAGCCACAACTCAAACAAGCTCAAACAAAATTGGGTTAGGTTGGGTTGGTGGAAGTGTATGATGGGCAAGGTTATGCGGAAGTGGAGGTGGTGGTTGATGAAGAAGTAATTGTCCCTAAGTAGCCAAAACACCTTAGGAGACTCTAATCACAACTCAAACAACCACATATGCAATGGGGAACAAAATGGGTTAGGTTGCGGAAGTGGTGGTGGTAATGCGTATGATGTGGAGGAAGCCCTAGGCAAAGATGCCAAAATTGCGAAAATTTGATGGAGTCAAATGATGTTGGTGATATTTTTGTGGTATGGGGGATTTCAATAGCTTCAAAACAAGCTAAAGAACATCAAAAACGGAGTTCGGATGAATTAGTTACGGCCAAAACAAGTCAGTGTCAGGGTTAACCGGACATCCGGGAGGAGGTCCGGATGATCCGGGCTAGGTCCGGATGATCCGGGTGTACATCCGGATGATCCGGGTTCGTCAGCTCTGGTTCTGTTTTCTGAGTGCGTGGGTTATCCGGACGTCCGGGAGAGGTTCCAGCTGATCCGGGAGGTGTCCGGATGATCCTGGAGAAGGTCCGGATGATCCGGGCAGGTCAAACTGCTCGGGATTTCCTCTCGGGGATGAAATTTTTGGCGGAAATGGATGATTTTCGGGTCAAAATTGAGGAGATTTTGTGGATGGAAGGTGGGGAAACTTGGGGAGATGCTAAATCCACTTGAAACCAAGCAAATCCACAGATCAAAATCAACAAAACATCATCAAACCAACAAATCACAAAAAAATTTGGGGCTATTTTTGGTGGGGATTTTCGGATTTAGGACGAAATCAACAAAATCAAGCTAGAAAACATGGGGTAGGGGCTCCAAAAACGTGATCAACGTGGCTCATGATACCATATGATATAGGGTGGAACCCTATAGCATCGATCTTTCACGTTTGGAGTGGATCCTACGGGGAATCACGAAGAACACGCGGAAGCACAAAGGGAAAACACGGGGAAAACGAGAGAGAATCACTCAACCAACAAGAAATCGATCACACAAGTGCCAGATCACCACACACATAAGAGATTCACGAGATCCAAAGTCAACAAAGGTAAGGATACAAAGGAACCGTTCTTCTCCAAAAGGAGGCCTTGATGTTCTTCCCTAGAAGGGGTCTTGAATCCGCTTGGGGGATTGAGGGAGTCCTGGACTAGGGGGTGTCCGGACAGCCGGACTATCATCGTCCACCAGACTCCAAGACTACGAAGATACAAGATTGAAGACTCCGTCCCATGTCCGGATGGGACTTTCCTTGGCGTGGAAGGCAAGCTTGGCAATACGGATATGTAGATCTCCTACCATTGTAACCGACTCTGTGTAACCCTAGCCTTCTCCGGTGTCTATATAAACCGGAGGGCTTTAGTCCGTAGGACACAACATACATTACAACAATCATACCATAGGCTAGCTTTAGGGTTTAGCCTCCTTGATCTCGTGGTATATCCAGTCTTGTACTATCCATATCATCAATATTAATCAAGCAGGACGTAGGGTTTTACCTCCATCAAGAGGGCCCGAACCTGGATAAAACATCGTGTCCCTTGTCTCCTGTTACCATCCGCCTAGACGCACAGTTCGGAACCCCCTACCCGAGATCCGCCGTTTTTGACACCGACATTGGTGCTTTCATTGAGAGTTCCTCTGTGTCGTCACCGATAGGCTCGATGGCGTCTTCAATCAACAACGCTGCCCAGGGTGAGACTTTTCTCCCCGGACAGATCTTCATATTCGGCGGCTTCGCCCTGCGGGCTAATTCACTTGGCCATCTGGAGCAGATTGAAAGCTACGCCCCTGGCCATCAGGTCAGATTCGGAAGCCTAAACTTCACGGCCGACCTCCACGGAGACTTGATCTTCGACGGGCTCGAGCCACAGCCAAGCGCGCCGCACTGTTACGATGGGCACCATCTAGCTCTACCGCCGAACAGTACCTCGGTGGCCGCACAAGAATCCGCTCCGGCCCTTAGACCGGAGCCGATCGCCCAGATCGAGGACCGGTGGTTGGACACTGCCTCGGGGGCTCCAACTTCCACGGCGATGGAGCCGAACACTAGCCTTGTCCCTCGCGAAACTCGTGACTCCGAGGTGCCGGACTCCTTGCTGGACTCCGGACCTCCCGCGCCCCTGCCAATCGAATCTGATTGGGCGCCGGTTATGGAATTCACCACCACAGACATCTTCCAATACTCACCCTTTGGCGATATCCTAAATTTGCTAAAGCATCTCTCGTTACTGGAGAGTCCTGGCCGGATCATGGCCAGGATGGTTGGGATACGGGCGGCGAAGAAATTCAGAGCCCACCCACCACCCACTTTGTAGCCACTGTCGACGATCTTACCAACATGCTAGACTACGACTCCGAAGACATCGACGCTATGGACGACAATGCCGGAGACGAACAGGAACCAACGCCTACAGGGCACTGGAAAACCACCTCGTCATACGACATATACATGGTGGACACCCCAAAAGACGGGGACGGCGAAGAAGCAGCGGAGGCAGATTCCTTAAAGAAACAGCCCAAGCGTCGGCGTCAGCGGCGCCGCTCTAAATCCCGCCACAGCAAGAATGGAGATTCCGGCATAGGAGATAATAATACCCCAGAGAGTGCCGAAGATAATCCCCTCCAGCAAGACTCAGCGCAGGAGGATGTAGAAGCAAGCCCTCACGAGAGGGCGGCAGACGAAGAGGTCGAGGATTACAACTATATACCTCCCTCCGAAGACGAGGCAAGCCTCAACGACGACGAATTTGTCGTGCCCGAGGATCCCGTCGAACAAGAGCGTTTTAAACGCAGGCTTATCGCCACGAAAAATAGCCTAAAGAAAAGGCAGCAGCAGCTTCAAGCTGATCAGGACCTGCTGGACGATCGATGGACCGAGGTCCTCACGAGTGAAGAGTCTAAACTCGAACGCCCCTCCAAAAGCTCCCCCAGACGCAAGTTGCTCCCCCGATTAGAGGAGGAAGCATACATACCTTCATGACCAGCACATGATACGGCCGACCGACCACCCCTTGGTCGTGATAGAGAGGCATCCAGACCCTCCACAAAGACCGTACCCCAGCATCGCTCCAAAAGTACGAAGCCAAGAGGGAATGCGCCGGACTTGCGAGATGTATTGGAGGACAAAGCAAGGCAATCCAGATCCATCTATGGATCACGAGGGCGCCCCACGACCCACGACGAATACCGTCGTGCCGGATACAATAACCTCGGCCGGGCCGAACACAGCAGACAACGCTCTCTTGAGCTGCATCGTGATATTGCTCAATATAGAGGCGCCGCACACCCGCTATGCTTCACTGATGAAGTAATGGATCATCAAATCCCTGAAGGGTTTAAACCCGTAAACATCGAATCCTACGATGGCACAACAGACCCCGCGGTTTGGATCAAAGATTATCTCCTTCACATCCATATGGCCCGCGGCGACGATCTCCATGCCATCAAATATCTCCCACTCAAGCTTAAAGGACCAGCGCGGCATTGGCTTAACAGCTTGCCCGCAGAGTCAATTGGGTGTTGGGAAGACCTGGAAGCCGCATTCCTCGACAATTTCCAGGGCACGTATGTGCGGCCACCAGACGCCGATGACCTAAGCCACATAATTCAGCAGCCAGAGGAATCGGCCAGACAATTCTGGACACGGTTCTTGACAAAGAAAAACCAAATCGTCGACTGTCCGGATGCAGAGGCCCTCGCAGCCTTCAAACATAACATCCGCGACGAGTGGCTAGCCCGGCACCTGGGACAGGAAAAGCCGAAATCCATGGCAGCCCTCACATCATTAATGACCCGCTTTTGCGCGGGAGAGGATAGCTGGCTAGCTCACAGCAACAACCTCAATAAAAATTCTGGCAGTCCAGATACTAAGGACCACAATGGCAGGTCACGTCGAAGCAAAAAAAAACGCCGCATTAACGGCGACGATAAGGAGGATACGGCAGTCAACGCCGGATTCCGAGGCTCTAAACCCGGTCAGTGGAAGAAGCCATTCAAAAGAACCACTCCGGGTCCGTCCAACTTGGACCGAATACTCGACCGCTTATGCCAGATACATGGCACCCCTGAAAAGCCAGCTAATCACACCAACAGAGTTGCTGGGTGTTCAAGCAGGCAGGCAAGTTAATTGCCGAAAACAATGACACGGGGCTAAACAGCGACGACGAGGAAGAGACCCGACCGCCGAACAATAGAGGACAGAAGGGTTTCCCCCCACAAGTGCGAACGGTGAATATGATTTACGCAACCCATATACCCAAGAGGGAGCGGAAGCATGCACTAAGGGACGTCTATGCGATGGAGCCAGTCGCCCCGAAGTTCAATCCATGGTCTTCTTGTCCGATCACTTTCGATCGAAGAGACCATCCGACCAGCATACGCCATGGCGGATTTGCCACATTGGTTTTAGACCCAATCGTCGATGGATTTCACCTCACGAGAGTCCTGATGGACAGCGGCAGTAGCCTGAACCTGCTTTATCAGGATACAGTGTGCAAGATGGGCATAGACCCCTCAAGGATTAAACCTATAAAGACAACCTTTAAAGGTGTCATACCAGGTGTGGAAGCCAATTGTACAGGCTCAGTCACACTGGAAGTGGTCTTCGGATCCCCGGACAATTTCCGGAGCGAGGAGTTAATCTTCGACATAGTCCCGTTCTGCAGCGGCTATCACGCTCTACTCGGACGAACCGCGTTTGCAAAGTTCAATGCGGTGCCGCATTATGCATGCCTCAATCTCAAGATGCCAGGCCCCCGTGGAGTCATCACGGTCAACGGAAATACGGAACGCTCCCTCCGAATGGAGGAACATACAGCGACTCTCGCGGCAAAAGTACAGAGCAGCCTTTTAAGGCAATTTTTGAGTCCGGCCGTTAAACGGCCGGATACAGCAAAACGCGCCCGAAGCAATACCAACCAAGACCACCTGGCACGATCAGAGCACGCGTAGCAATGCGGCCCCAACCCCCGCCCTCGCATGATTGCAAGAACAGCCCTCCGCGTACATCATTACGCTTTGGAGATACCATGGGTGCAGGGGAAGGGGCACGACCACAATGGACCCAGAGTGCGGCTCGACCACACCAGGGGCTCACAAGTGTGCCACTCTTTATTATTATTATTTTCCTTATTTGTATACACAGGACTCCGTTAACCAGAGGCCCTGTCCGGCGGTGAACCTGCCGAACTCACGATGCAACAGCCAGGGAAGAAAGAAGGCCGCGACGAACACTCAGGTGGTCTCAATTACGAGCATTAAATTCGATTATATACACCAAGTCCGCAGCTCATCCCTGGAGGGGGACATGTTTATTTAGTCCAAATCCCTTGCTTACCGCACTATTTGTATCAGTCCGCACTCATAGCAGACTTCCTTTAATAAATAATGCAACACTTTTCGACTGCAATTACATTACTTTATATATATATATATGTTCATTACATGACATCTTGCACCCGTATATTTTGGTACGGCCTAATACACCAGGGGCTTATGTTCCCCGCATTATGGTGTTATAAGTCCGAACACTTTCATAAGTGCGGCACCCCGAACTTATAGCATTATATGAATCGGCTCCGAATCATGCCTTGGGTCAATAGTTGGGTTTGCCCGGCTCCCACGTTTTGGTGCCTTACGTTCCGTTCTGCCGGCTAAGGTGGCACTGGGAGAACCACTGCGATTGCGCCCCGGTTGAGCCGGGCGAGCGCCTCAGTGGAGAAAGCTAAAACTGACCGGCATGATAAGGCGAGAGACTGGTCGCTATTCGAGAGGTCTTTTCGGGTCCTTAAAGACTCACGCCACTTCGAGCGATGTTCCGGATAATGTCCGACGAAGGCGTGGATAGCGCCCCGGATTCGGTCTTCCGAATACCAGGGGCTTCGCCGAAATTTAAAATTATAGAATTCTATGGCTAAGTGAGAGTGTTCAAGCATCATAAGTCCGGTTGCCTTGTTTGTTGTGTTGAGCGCCTCCCTAGATGGACCGAAAAATGGGAACAAGAGTGCCCAAGTTTATCCCGAACACCCCAGCACTTGTGGCTCGGGGGCTGAAGCCAACGACTTGCCATCTCTCAGACTTTATAAACGGCCGCACAGAAGGTAATATTTTAAATTAAACAAGCGTTGCTTAAAGCGCACATGAACAAAGTTTTCAGCGCACAGGATAAGACATAGCGAGTTTACTCAAAAATTACATCTCTAGGGCATTCATCCGCAATATCGCGGGCTCCCTTCAGGACAGTTTTATAATACATTTCGGGCGTCCGATACTCCTTGCCCGGTGGCGGTGGGTTAGTGAGAAGCTTCTCCGCATCCAGCCTGCCCCAATGCACCTTTGTGCGGGCAAGGGCCCGACGAGCACCTTCAATACAGGCGGAGCGCTTGATGACCTCCACCCAAGGGCACGCATCCACCAGCCGCTGCACGAGGCTGAAGTAGCTCCCAGGCATGGCATGTCCAGGACACAGCCGGACTATAAGGCCCTTCATGGCCTCCTCAGCTATCTTGTGGAGTTCGACCAGCTGCTTCAGCTGGTCGCTTGGGGGCACCGGATGGCCGGCCTCAGCGTACTGAGACCAGAAGACCTTCTCCGTCGAGCTCCCCTCCTCGCCACGATAGAATGCGGCGGCATCGGACACACTACGCGGCAGATCTGCAAACGCCCCTGGAGAGCTCCGAATGCGGGTAAGTGTCAGGTAGTTCACATTACCATGCTTGCTTTGCATGAAAAATGCCTTACCCGCCGCTATCTTCTTTACCTCTTCAACCTCCTAAAGGGCCTTACGGGCCTCGGCCTTGGCGTACTTAGCACTTTCGAGAGCCGAGGCAAGCTCGGACTCTCGAGTCTTGGAGTCACGCTCCAAGCTCTCATGCTTCTCCATGAGAGCCTGGAGCTCTTGCCGCACTTCCGCCACCTGTGCCTCCTGCTTTTCTCGCTTCGCCCGTTCCGCGGCCGCACTGCGTTCGGCCGTGGACACAGCCTCTTTCAGGGATGCCACCTTGTTTGTGGCCCCTGCAATACCCATATTATCCTTGTTAATTTTTTTTGCAACCTAAATCCTTTTCTGTAAGGTCAATCTTCAAAGTGGTGTTACTCACCTTATTTGTCCTCGAGCTGCTTCTTGGCATGGCCGAGCTCTTGCTCGGACCGCTCGAGATCCTGCTTCAATGCACCGACCTCCGCAGTCAGTGCGGCAGAGGTCAGCAGCGCAGCCTGCAAACCCATATTGACATATTTCAAGCAACCCTGCGTATATCTATTTAGATCCTCAGTCCGGCTTTTCTTTCCGGACACCGGACCGAGCATTAGGGGCTACTGTCTATGCGGTATTACATTACATAATTTCAACTTCTTACCTCAAAGCCTGTTAGAAGGCTGCTGCAGGCTTCGGTCAGCCGCTCTTGGCGAGCTGAACCTTTTGAATCACTGCACTCATGATAGTGCGGTCTTCTTCCTCGATGGAAGCGCCTTTGAGCGCCTCCAACAAATTGTCCGGCGCCTCCGGTTGGACGGGGGCCGCCGATGTCACGGTCTTGTCCTTCTTGCGAAGGGGCCGCCTGCCGGACTCTGGAACCACTGCAGGTTCTGGAGTAGAATCCGGCGCATAGTCCGGGAGGCTGCCTTGCGGCGCCTCCGGGGCCTCCTCCTGATGGGTCCCTTTCCGGGATCCCACCTCGGCGTCCTCATCGGCGCGAGGGGTGGAGGCAGTCGGGATGGACTCCACATCCGACGCCGCCAACGACCCGCTCGATGAAGCAGGGAGATCATCGTCGGCCGGACTATAGGAAGTATGCGGCATTAGAAAGGCACTACGTGGCGCGAAAGAAATTTCAGATTATACAGGTATCCGGATACTTACGATCTCGCCGGAGGCCTGGCCCTTGAAGGCCACTCCTCTTCGCCAATGTTGGTGGTGGCGGAGCTGTCCGGGGGAATAGTTCTGCCCCTCTTGGACCCTTCGGCCTCCCCTATTGGGGAAGCCTTCCTCTTCCTCTCTCCCTCCTCCGGGAGAGAGTCTTCTTCCTCCTCCTCGTCTTCGGGGGAGGAGTCCTCCTCGTCGTCGGACGCCTGATTACGGGAACTCTTTCGAGTTCCCGTGGCCACCTTCTTGGCCTTCTTCTCCGGCACCATGTGTGGTGCCGGAACCAGCAGCCCCGCTAGACGGGCGTTCACTGGGTCTTCTGGCATTGGAGCCTGACAGACGAGCTGCTCGCCCTTCTCCATCCATTCCTGTCAAAGGAAATGAGAGATTGAAACCCTCTTAGAATCAATCTATTTACCACAAGTGTCCCGTAAAGGGGTTGAATAACTTACCTCGTCAGCTAGATGCTGCGAGCGAAATCCATGATCTTCTGTCGCGGATGCGGGGGCTTCGGCGCCCTTAAACAGCACCCTCCAGGCGCCTTCGTACGTCGTGTCGAAGAGCCCGCTTAGCGCCTGGTGCTGTTCTGGATTGAACTCCCATAGATTGAATGCCCGTTCTTGGCATGGGAGGATCCGGCGGATGAGCATGACTTGGACCACGTCGACGAGCCTGAGCTTATTGTTCACCAGCTTCTGGATACAGGCTCGGAGTCCCGTCAGCTCCTTCGGATTGCCCCACAACAAGCCCTTCTCTTTCCAGGAGGTGAGCTGCGTGGGGATGCCAGATCTGAACTCGGGGGCCGCCGCCCACGTGGGTTCACGCGGCTCGGTGATGTAAAACCACCCCGATTGCCACCCCTTAACGGAGTCCACGAAGGCCCCTTCGAGCCAAAGGAGGTTGGGCAACTTTCCCAACATGGCGCCTCCACATTCCGCTTGCGTGCCCTTCACAACCTTCGGCTTGACGTTGAAGGTCTTGAGTCACAGGCCAAAGTGGGACTGGATGCAGAGGAAGGCCTCGCACACGACGATAAATGACGAGATGTTGAGGATGAAGTTCAGCGCCAGATCGTGGAAATCCAGGCCGTAGTAAAACATGATCCCCTGGACAAAAGGGTGAAGTGGAAAGCCCAGTCCGCGGAGGAAGTGGGGGAGGAAAACAACCCTCTCATGGGGCCCGAGGGTGGGGATGAGCTGCCCCTCGACGGGCAGCCGATGCGCGATGTCGCCGGAAAGGTATCCGGCGCTGCGCAGCTTGGTGATGTGCTCCTCCTTGACGATGGAGGCCAGCCATTTGCCTCCCGCTCCGGACATGGTCGGAGAAGGTCGAGGTGGGATGCGCGAGCTTGGGCGTTGGAGCTTGAGTGCGCGGAGATGGATAAGCAAAGGAGGAAGAAGGCGTAGGTGAGAAGGTAAATCCTTATCCCTTATATATAGGCGGACGTAGATTATGCGTCCCCCACCGGCCTGGTAAAACTCGCTTATCTCCCAAGCGCCACCATCAATGGCGCGGTTGGGTTACCCACGTCCGTATTGATGAGAATCCCGGAATAAGGGGAACATGATCTCTGCTTCGACAGGACGTGCCAAGGAAACCGCTTCGCTAAACGTGCTGAGGTGGTATAATAAAAAACGATTCAAGTAGAGGCTTGGTAGCGGTGTGATGTCATGCCGCATAATACGTCAGCAGATTGGACTTGTGTACATTTTATTCTCTCTACGGTGGAATGTGGAATTTATTTTGCAGAGCCGGACACTATCCTGGTGTTCACGATCTTCTCTGGATTATTCAAGGGAGGAACCCGCCTTGCAATGCCGAACATTATGCGCGACGGACTTATCGTCATTGAAGCCTGGTTCAGGGGCTACTGAGGGAGTCCTGGACTAGGGGGTGTCCGGACAGCCGGACTATCATCGTCCGCCGGACTCCAAGACTACGAAGATACAAGATTGAAGACTCCGTCCCGTGTCCGGATGGGACTTTCCTTGGTGTGGAAGGCAAGCTTGGCAATACGGATATGTAGATCTCCTACCATTGTAACCGACTCTGTGTAACCCTAGCCTTCTTCAGTGTCTATATAAACCGGAGGGCTTTAGTCCGTAGGACACAACATACATTACAACAATCATACCATAGGATAGCTTTAGGGTTTAGCCTCCTTGATCTCGTGGTAGATCCACTCTTGTACTACCCATATCATCAAGATTAATCAAGCAGGACGTAGGGCTTTACCTCCATCAAGAGGGCCCGAACCTGGGTAAAACATCGTGTCCCTTGTCTCCTGTTACCATCCGCCTAGACGCACAGTTCGGGACCCCCTACCCGAGATCCGCCGGTTTTGACACCGACAGGGATATTCTCCGAAGAGGTCTTGATCTCCGAGGAGAAGTATCCAAGTGGATGAGCAAAGGCTCTCACACAAATATGAGCTAATCCAATGCTAAGTCTCAAAGTGAGGAGGAGGAGTCCTATATATAGGCTAGGGGGCGAAGGGGTACATGGGCTCAGCCCAAGTCGCGCACACAGGCAGGGTCCGGATGATCCGGATGGTGGCCCGGATGATCCGGGTGTCGGGGGTCCGGATGATCCGGGTGACCGTCCGGATGATCCGGCTTCGTCGAGCAGCTTCGGGTGTCTTTAGGCGCGTTAGCCGGATCGTCCGGGTGGTCGTACGGATCGTCCGGGTTCGGTCCGGATCGTCCGGCTGGGTGTCCGGATGATTCGGGCAAGTCCAGTCTTGCTCCATTCTTCTTCTTCCTTCTCCTCTTCCATGCTTGGCCTTGGTCCTTGGATTCTCCATGGTCATCTTGGTTGTACCTAAGTGTATGCAAGGTCCATGCATGAGGTAGTAGCCTTGTCTCACATGTGGAAAGTGACGGTTCGAAGAGGAGTGAATTCACCTTGTGTCCAATGGCGTATGTTCGAGGTCTCGTCCTATGTCCTCTTGGGGCTTGGAGAGTAGTCGGAGTGTACATGGGGATGAACATGGGATGCTCCACATCACATAGCCACCCTGGGAGGCAAGCTTTAGTGGTCGACCCAGTCGTCGAAGGCACTCGACTGACTAAAGTTTTGATGGATGGTGGCAGCGGCCTGAATATACTGTATGCGGAGACGCTAAAAGGGATGGGCATTCCGATGTCCAGACTCAGTACCAGCAACATGAGTTTCCATGGAGTCATTCCTGGAAAGAAGGCTGAGTCACTCGGTCAAATTGCTCTTGATGTGGTTTTCGGCGATTCAAGGAATTTCCGCAAAGAAAAGTTGACATTTGAAGTTGTGGATTTCAAGAGTGCTTATCATGCTATTTTAGGCAGGCCAGCTTATGCACGCTTCATGGCTCGACCATGTTACGTGTACCTCAAATTGAAGATGCCTGGTCCTAAGGGTGTGATCACCATTACTGGCAATCGGAAAAAGGCAGAAGAGTGCTTTCAGAAGGACTCAAAGATTTCCGATGATTAGATAACAGTAGTAGAGCTGCAGGAATACCAGAAAACTGCAGATCCGAGTGGTTTATTGAGGGCCAAGAAGCCCGCCACAGAGTCAGCGTTCCAGTCGTCCGGTGAGACGAAGCCTGTTCACATTCACCCGACCGACCCCAGTGCTGCTCCGACTCATATCTCCACAACACTCGACTCTAAATAGGAAGAAGCGCTCATCCAGTTCCTCCGTGAGAACTGGGACATCTTCGCATGGAAGCCTGCTGACATGCCGGGTGTTCCCAGGGGGCTGGCTGAGCATCGTCTATGAGTCGACTCAAAAGTGAAACCTGTCAAAGAACATCTTCGACGGTCCCCGTCCAGAAGAGAAAGGCCATTGGCGAGGAGGTGGCTCGGCTCCTGGCAGCAGAGTTTATCCGAGAGATTTACCACTCCGAGTGGCTTGCCAATGTTGTCATGGTTCCCAAGAAGGACAAGTCACTTTGCATGTGCATTGATTTCAAACATATCAATCGGGCCTGCCCTAAAGATCATTTTCCTCTCCCCCGCATCGACAAAATAGTCGACTCGACCGCGGGATGTGAGCGCCTGTCTTTTTTAGACGCCTATTCCGGTTACCATCAGATCCGTCTGTATTGACCCGACGAGATCAAAACAGCTTTCATCACTCCATTCAGGTGCTTCTGCTATGTCACCATGCCATTCGGCCTCAAGAATGCCGGAGCCACGTTCATGAGGATGATTCAGAAGGGTTTACTCACTCAAATCAGTCGGAATGTGGAAGCATACATGGATGATATTGTGGTCAAATCACGGAAGGGTTCCTACCTGTTGAATGACCTCGCTGAAACATTTGCCAATCTCAGGAGGTATGATATCATGCTTAACCCATCAAGTGCACATTCGGAGTTCCTGGTGGAAAGTTACTCGGTTTCCTCGTTTCCGAACGAGGAATCGACGCCAACCCAGAAAAAGTTGGCACTATACTCCGAATGAAACGCCCTGTGCATGTGCACGATGTCCAGAAGCTTACTGGATGCTTGGACGCTTTAATTCGATTCATCTCTCGCCTCGGTGAAAAGGCATTGCCTCTTTACTGACTGATGAAGAAGTCAGACAAGTTCGAGTGGATTCCCGAAGATGATGCAGCATTTGCAGAGCTAAAAGCTCTGCTCTCCACCCAGCCGGTGCTTGCTGCCCCTGTCAGCAAAGAGCCTTTGTTGCTTTACATTGCAGCCACATGTCAAGTCGTCAGTACAATACTTACGGTCGAGCGGGAAGAAGAAGGAAAAGCCTTCAAAGTTCAGCGCCCAGTATATTATCTTTCCGAAGTGTTGACCCCATCAAAGCAAAGATACCCTCATTATCAGAAGCTTGTATATGGGATTTATATGACCACGAAGAAGGTTGCTCATTATTTCTCTGATCATTTCCATTACAGTCGTCAGTGACGCCGCATTATCAGAGATTCTGCACAACAAAGATGCAACTGATCGAGTGGCAAAATGGGCGATTGAACTCCTTCCCCTTGATATCAAGTTTGAGGCAAAGAAAGCCATTAAGTCCCAAGAAGTAGCAGATTTCATCGCCGAGTGGATTGAACAGCAATTACCGACTCAAGTTCACTCGGAGCACTGGACCATGTTCTTTGATGGTTCTAAGATGTTGAATGGTTCCGGTGCTGGGGTAGTATTGGTTTCCCCCCCGAGGAGATAAGCTCAGATATGTGCTCCAGATCCACTTTGATTCCTCCAACAATGAAGCAGAATACGAGGCACTTTTGTATGGGTTGCGTATGGCCATTTCACTCGACGTCCATTGCCTTATGGTCTATGGCAACTCAGATTTGGTGGTCAATCAGGTGATGAAGGAGTGGAACGTCAGAAGCCCAGCCATGATTGGTTACTGCAATGCAGTGAGAAAGCTTGAGAAGAAATTTGAAGGGTTAGAGCTCCGTCATATACCCTGACTGAAAAATAGAGCGGCTGATGATTTGGCAAAGATAGGTTCCAAGAGAGAAGCCATTCCCAGTAATGTGTTTTTGGAACACATCCATACTCCATCAGTTCAAGAAGATCCTTGCACCGAAGAAGCTCCACAGCCACAAAGTGTCACAGATCCGACTGAAGTTGAAGTTCCAGCGGTGGTCGACCTGATCATGGAAGCTTTGGTCATCACTCCCGATTGGATAGAGCCGTACATCGTGTATATCCTAAGGAAAGCGCTTCCAGAGGATGAAGAAGAGGCTCGACAGATCGTCCGTCGATCCAAAGCCTTTACCGTGATAAAGGGACAATTGTGTAGAGAAAGCGCGACTGGAGTCGGTCAGAAATGCATAACACTAGAAGAAGGTCCGATAATCCTTGCCGATATCCACCTGGGGACCTGTAGTCACCATGCGTCTTCTCGGACCATTGTGGCTAAAGCATACCCAGCGGGATTTTACTGGCCAAGAGCAAATGAAATGGCAAAGGAAATAGTCGACTAGTGTGAAGGATGTCAATTTTATTCCAATATGTCACACAAGCCCGCCTCAGCCTTGAAGACCATTCCACTCGTCTGGCCCTTCGCTGTGTGGGGGTTGGATATGGTTGGACCATAAAGAACAGGCAGGAGCAGCTTCACCCATGTGCTGGTGGCAGTCGACAAGTTAACTAAGTGGATTGAAGCTAAACCTATCAAGAATCTTGATGTCGGCACTGCTGTCAGCTTCATCAGGGAGTTGATATTCAGATATGGAGTTCCACATAGCATCATCACTGATAATGGGTCAAACTTTGATTCCGACGAATTCAGAGCCTTTTGCGCCTCTCAAGGCACACGAGTCGACTACGCTTCAGTCGCTCACCCCCAGTCGAACGGTCAAGAAGAAAGAGCAAATGGTCTAATTCTCAAAGGACTGAAACCCAGTTGATGCATGATCTCAAGCATGCAGCAGGAGCGTGGGTCGACGAACTCCCTTCAGTTCTTTAGGGATTGAGGACCACTCCTAACCGGTCGACTGTGCGAACTCCATTTTTTCTGGTTTAGGGAGCTTAAGCAGTCCTGCCGAGTGATCTGCTTCACAATGCACCCCTAGTCTAACTCTACACTGAAGATGAAGCAGAGCAAGCTCGACAGGACGCAGTCGACCTTCTAGAAGAAGAAAGAGGTATGGCCATGGTCCGATCGACTATCTATCAGCAGGACTTGCGTCGATTCCATGCCAGAAACGTGAGGAGTCGAGCCTTCCAAGAAGGAGATTTGGTTCTCCGAGTGGATCAGCAGAAGCCACACAAGCTTGCTCCTACTTGGGAAGGTCCCTTCATCGTCACCAAAGTCCTCCACAATGGAGCGTACCGTCTTTACATTGTCGGTCACCAGATTGATGAGCCTCGAGCTTGGAACACGGAGCTGCTCCACCCATTTTATACTTAAGTATTCACTCGGATGAGATGTAATAAAAGTACTTCTGTAGCTTATTTATCAAAGACAAGAGTATTATAATTTTCCCCAGTGATTGTTGTTACTTTTGTTTACATGAGAAGTCCCCCAGTAGGTGGCTTAGCTGCGAATCCGTTTCGCCTAAGTTTGTCAAAAAAATCCTTGCCGAGTGGTGAGCCAGCCTCCCACTCGGGGGCTTAGCTGCGAATCCGTTTCGCCTAACTACTTTAAAATCCTACCGAGTGATGAGCCAGTCTCTCACTCGGAGGCTTAGCTGCAGTCCAAGTACTCGCCTAAGTGTTTAAAATCCTACCGAGTGATGAGCCAGTCTCTTACTCGGAGGCTTAGCTGCAGTCCAAGTACTCGCCTAAGTGTTTAAAATCCTACCGAGTGATGAGCCAGTCTCTCACTCGAAGGCTTAGCTGCAGTCCAAGTACTTGCCTAAGTGTTTAAAATCCTACCGAGTGATGAGCCTGCCTCTCACTCGGAGGCTTAGCTGCAGTCCAAGTACTCGCCTAAGTGTTTAAAATCCTACCAAGTGGTGAGCCAGTCTCTCACTCGTAGGCTTAGCTGCAGTCCAAGTACTCGCCTAAGTGTTTAAAATCCTACCAAGTGGTGAGCCAGCCTCACACTCGGAGGCTTAGCTGCAGCCCAAGTACTCGCCTAAGTGTTTGAAATCCTACCGAGTGATGAGCCAGTCTCTCACTCGGAGGCTTAGCTACAGTCCAGTACTCACCTAAGTATTTAATACAATGTGCGCTCCGCAAGGAAGACAAGGTGCAGGTCGACTGCTACCTTCTCCTTCCGAGCGACGCCACAAATACAATGTGCGCTCCGCAAGGAGGACGAAGTGCAGGTCGACTGCTACCTTCTCCTTCCGAGCTACACCATAAATACAATGTGCGCTCCGCAAGGAGGACGAGGTGCAGGTCAACTGCTACCTTCTATTTCCGAGCTACGCCACAAATACAACATGCGCTCTGCTAGGACGATGAGGTGCAGGTCGACTGGTACCTTCTCCTTCGGAGCTACGCCACAAAAATCCTACCGAGTAGAGAGCAAACCTCTCACTCGGGGGCTTAGCTGCAGCCCAATGCTCGCTTAAGTATTTGAAAATCCTATCGAGTGAAGAGCAAACCTCCCACTCGGGGGCTTAGGTGCAGCCCAGTGCTCGCCTAAGTATTTGAAAATCCTATCGAGTGGAGAGCAAACCTCCCACTCGGGGGCTTAGCTGCAGCCAAGTGCTCGCCTAAGTATCTGAAATCCTACCGAGTGGAGAGCAAACCTCCCACTCGGGGGCTTAGCTGCAGCCCAGTGCTCGCCTAAGTATCTGAAAATCCTACCGAGTGGGAGGCAAACCTCCCACTCGGAGGCTTAGCTGCAGCCCAGTGCTCGCCTAAGTACTTAATCTATTCCGCTCTGCAAGGATGACGAGGCGCAGGTCGACTGCTACCTTCTCCTTCTGAGCTACGCCACAAATACAATGTGCGTTCCATCTTGACCTGCAAGGACGTAGGTCGACTGCAATCTGTGCTCCACCCCTACCTGCAAAAAGCGGTGAAGTTCAGGTCGACTGGGCTTTCCACCTCAGAGCTGCATCTCAAGCATTAAAATATATTCCGAGTGAAGAAGAAAATTCGCTCGAAGGGAAATGCAAGCATATTCAACGATAAGCAAAGTTCAGATAACAAATTCAAAAGTGCTCAGGCGTCAAGCCTGTAGAAGTTTATCGGTTACAAAAACCACTCGGCATACCGAGGCAAATTTAAGGTGAAGCATAGAAGTTTTTTACTCCTCAGGTGGAGGACTGGAGGGCGCGACAAACTGGTCCAGGTCGATTCCATTAGCAATCCGAGTGGCAGCTGCAATGAAGGTCTCCCTGAAAGATTAGAAGTCATGCTTCTTGGTATTGGCCACTCTGATGGACGCCAGTTTTTCCTCTCGAGCATCCTTGCAGTGAACACATACCAGGGACAGAGCAACATCAGCACCACACCTGGCGGAAGACTTCTTCCATTCCTGCACTCGACCTGGAACGTCATGCAGTCGAGTCATTAAAGACTCGAGGTCATTGTGAAGCGTCTCTATTGGCCAGAGTGTCATGTCGATCCGCGATACCGCAACCTTCAGTTGAGCAAGGTAGTCAACCACTCCAGCAACGCGAGACTCCAGTCGGAACACATTCATAGCAGCCTCGTCCTTCATAGGAGAGTTAATGGGGTCCAAGTTTGGCTCCAGTCGACTGGTCTCCTCCTCAAAGTTTTGACAGAATTCTGTAAACACAATTTGAAGTTAAGCCAACAGTTCTACGACGAGTCGACGATAACAAGTCAGTCGGATGGAAAAGATTACCTTCAAGCTTTAAGTCAAGTTCGAGCTGGATATGTTTGTTCTCCTACTCAGTATAACGAGCCACAAGCTCGCAAGATTTCTGTGAAAGATCAGTTGGCAGACATCAAAGATAGGTCACTTCCGAGTGACTAAGAGAAAAATCGTAGCATTTCTAAGACTACAGCCGAATCAAAATATTCAACTGTAGTCTCGGGGACTACACCTAGTGGGTGCACTCAGCGTGCCCCCACTGGTTCTACCGACTCGGTTCGATCAGTTGACCGAAAGAGACAGAAAGTTATGATCCTAAACCATAGCTAACTAACAGCAGTCAGCCACAAAACAAAGATGTTCTTCAGACCATAGTCGACTGCCAGCAGTCGACCATGGTCTCGGGGACTACACTCAATAGGTTTACTCAGCATGCCCCCACTGGTTCCAAAATTCCACTCGACCAGATCGAGTGCAGAACTTAGAGTGAACAAATTCAAAGTATATAGACTACAGTCGATTGCCAGCAGTCCACCATAGTCTCGGGGACTACACCCAGTGGGTGCACTCAGCGTGCCCCCACAAATCCAAACAGTCAATCGACACACCCAATGGGTGTATAGATACTAAGATACTAAGGTCTTCAGAAAGAGGAACTAACCTGGACATTGCTCTGAAGAGCTGAGCTTGCATCATAAGCTGCTTGGCTGGCGTCTCGGATCGCCTTCACCTGCTCCATCATGACCCCCGCCTGGCGTATAGCTTCCTTAGTAGCACCTGCTTAGTCCTCTGGGACGTGGTGTGTGGCGAAGAGGGAAGGCAGATCAGCACTCGACGACGAAGGGAGAGCACTCGTCAGCGGCACAGCAAAAGACACAGTAGTCCGAGTGACGTTGCCTCCCTCCGGAACCAGCGTCTCAGGTGCTGATACAACCTGAGTAGTCTTGCCAGCAAGCGCTTTCTTGTTCCTCCTCTGCCTTAGAGGCTCCTCATCGTCATCGTCAGGGAGATCAATGACATGAGGTGGAGCTACAGGAAAGATTCAAAGTTAAAAATGAAGATCCAATCGACCAAAAGCGAAACTACAGAGATCATACCAGGGTTGGAAGTGGCAGCATCTTCCATTTCTTGATCTTTGTTCCTGGCTGAGGTCTCGAAGGTAGCAGCACTGTAGATTTCAAAAATCAGTCAGTTATTCAACGAGTCGACCAAGAGTTTGTTCATGTCAAACAAGAAAACACAAGTCCTGCTATTACCCGGAAATAGTGGGAATCACCATCCTCATCTTCGGCAGGGCCTTCGTCGGCTTTGATGACGCCGCTCGGGGTTGCTTCGACGCTTTCTCAGTCTGCGCCGGAGAGGTCATTCGAGGGCGTTTAGTCGACTGCCCAACAGGCACGGCCGCTTTGCCACGCTCGACTGCGGGGTCATGGGTGAGCTTGGATCGCCTTTCAGTACGAGGAGGGACGATTTCCTCCTCCTCTTCCTCCTCCTCCTCCTCTTCATCTGAGCCGTCATCTTCTTCATCCTCCTCACCACCAGATTGCCACTCTTCCTAACTTTCACCTCCGCTTCCCTCCTCCTCCTCGATCTGTTCCTGCGCCCCGTTGGGCATTGAGTACATCTCAGTAGTAACCTGGAAGTCAACAAACAAGACAAAAAGTCAGTCGACTGAATTCTAGCAAAACGGGATGAAGGAAGCAGGATCACAGCCGGATATACGTAATTGGACCTTGTCTGGCTCGTATGATTGGTCGAGTGGAGGGATCCTCCTGGCTCCTCGGGGGTTATCTTTGTTCCCTGTGATGGCAGTCATCCACCTCTCCAGTGTGGCATCTTCGACCTCCTCCGGGTGGACCCGAGTGGTGTCTACAGTGCCAGAGTACATCCACATCGGATGGTCTCGATATTGAAGTGGCTGAATGCGCCGTCGAAGGAAAACCTCCAGAAGATCCATGCCAGTCACCCTGTCATGGATGAGATGGACTACACGCTCGACCAACACCTTAACCTGAGCCTTCTCCTCCGGGACCACCTTCAGAGAGGACGGCTTGCTCACTCGATCCATGGAGAAAGGAGGGAGTCCAGTCGACTGCCCTGGCGCCGGCTGGTCTTGGCAGTAGAACCAGGTCGACTGCCACCCTCGGACCGACTCAGGAAGGACCATGGCTGGGAAAGCAATTTTACCCCTCATTTGAACCCCAAGACCCCCACACATTTGAATCACTTGGGTTTTCTCGTCACTCAGATTGGCCTTTTTCACCGTCTGTGAGCGACAGGCGAAAATGTGTTTGAAAAGGCCCCAATGCGGCCGGCAGCCCAAGAAATTCTCACACAAGGACACGAAAGCAGCGAGATCGACAATAGAGTTGGGTGTGAAATGGTGGAGTTGTGCCCCAAAGAAGTTCAGAAATCCCCGAAAGAAAGGGTGGGGCGGCAGAGAAAACCCGCGGTCAACGTGGGTGGCTAAGAGGACACACTCACCCTCCTGAGGCTGCGGCTTCCACTCCTTCCCCGGGAGCCTCGCTGATCCATGAGGGATCAGTCCCCCATTGGCCAGCTCGTCAAGATCTTTCTGGCGGATGGTCGAGCGGATCCAGTCGCCCTGTATCCAGCCTTGCAGAAGACCGGCCCGCGACGTGGATCCACCCCGACTGGTCGCCCTCCCCTTCGCCTTCGTCGTCGCCTTCTTCGCCCGCTCCAGAGCCGCCGTCTTCTCCTTCACCATCATCGCCGGTGAAGCACGCATATAGCAGCAGAGCTGGGATGGTGGTAAGCGCAGCAGACGAATCTGAGGAAGAGGGAGGGGAGAACGAGGACGCACTATTCAAAAAAACCCCGTCCGGCACCTTATATGAGGTCGCTTCCGAGTGGCTGACTGGTAATCCCGGGCGATCCTGTCAAATCCCGCAACAGTCGCGCACGCGATACATGGCGAAAAAGGTGGCACGAAGATCGAGGCATTCCTGCCTTATCCCATCCGAGTACCGCGGCCTCCTCCGCCTCGCGCGCTTCCCGAAATTTGGATCCCGCTAAATCCGCCAACAGCAGAGCAAGTGGTCAAACTGGAGATTTCCTCCGATCCATTGCTCGGAAATGTCCAAGTACAGAAAAGTCACTCGACGGGAACAAAGAATGGATCAACGCGACTGAAAAGTAAGCTGATGTCGTCACCTAAAGTCATTGATCCAGAACAAGACATACTCATGGCACGAAGGGTTGGAAGAATTCTCAACTCCTTCCTCACTCAAACCTCGATCCATTCGGGGGCTAATGATGAAGCCATTTACCTAGGGTAGGGTCATGGACCTGTCCAAGGTACCCTCCCCAAGGACATCTCTAGATAAAACTACCTTTCCGGCGACCTGGAAGGATTCCACTCGACGGACTAGAAGACACTCGACCATGAAGCCACTCACTCGACCACGAGGAGATCTAGAGTCACTCTGCACACAAACGGTCTATCATTAAGTAGTCTTTATGGTCATGATATCACTTTATGTATGGCGTTACCAGTGACGCCAGACCTTAATGTACCTTAAACCCTGCATAACTGAGGGCCGGAGGGGTCTGGCGGACTCTATATAAGCCACCCCCTCCTCAATGTAAAGGATTCGCACCCCTGTAACTCATACGCATATAATCCAGTCGACCGCCTCGGGCACTGAGACGTAGGGCTATTACTTCCTCCAAGAAGGGCCTGAACTCATAAATCTCTTGCGTATACAACTACTCCATAGCTAGGATCTTGCCTCTCCATACCTACCCCCCTCTTCTACTGTCAGGCTTAGAACCACGACACTGTCCGAATTTGTTCTTCCTTGTTCCTTGTTTATCTCGTTTCAACCAGAGTGGTTTCAATTCTTTCTTGTCCATTGTGCTCGTCATTCATAGATTTGCAACCTCCAAGGTTCACATGGTGTTCCTTGATTCTCTTTTCTACCGGAGTGCTCTCAATTTCGTTCAACTCCGTTGTGTTCTCTCTTTCAAGTTTTCAACCTCTCCAGGTTCATTGGTTTCACTGTTTGTCAAAGAAGCAACTTGTTTTACCTCCTCCTCTTCCATTTCTCCCCGGTGCCATCCTTGGATCTCGGCTCGAGATCCTCTGTTAGTGTGGCAGAGTTGTGACGCCCCAAGACCGACGCTCCAGATGCCTTCCATGTTTTCTGAGTTTCATCGGGTGATTTTGTTTTGTTCGTGCATTCATGTGCATCGCATCATGTCATCTTGCAACCCCTTTTTAAAACTCAGCTAAATAAATTGCATGGATCTTTGGTCCATTTAAAACGAGGGAATTCACATGGCGATTTCTCTTTATGACATATCATCCCAATATTATCGGGGGCTATAATAAATATTCCATTATTTTGGAATTGACCGTAACACACTTGCAAAAATTATTCCCATGCCTTTGTTATCTCACTTCTTGACCTCAAACTTTGTCCATTAAATTCTTTCGTCATTTTCCCGAGCTCCACCGAAATTCTCAACATTCATGGACCTACCAAACACCCACTTCTTTCACTAGTCCATACTCCTTCTCTAACCTCTTCTTTTCGCTCTTTTCTTTCTTTCTTTTTCTGTAAATGGAGAAGAGAGAAGCCTATTTTGGCCCAATGACCAGGCCAGCCCATCTAACCTCCTCCCGAAACCTAGCACCCCTGGTTTGATCCCCTTCATCTCTCCTTCTCTCGATCCCTGCTGCCTTCCCTCCTCGATCCCCTCCATCCTCCTTCCGCCACACACAGAGAGGAGCGAGAGCCCCGCTTGCTCGATCCCCATCTCTCTTCCTTCCTTCGATCCCGCAACTCCCCTTCTCTCCTCGCAGCGCCTCTCCACCTCCTCGCACCGGCCGCCCGCACCTCAGGGCGCCGTGCCGGTGATCACCGTCACCGACGAGCTCCACCAGGAGCCCGCGTTCCACTAATCTCCTGCCCCGCTGGAGACCTCTCCTGCTTCGCCTCGCCTACCCCTTTGTCGTTCGCCGCCAGTCAGCGCAGAACCAGGCCGACGCCCCGCAACATCTCATGGACTCGCGCCTCCCCATCGCCCCTGCTCGAGCTTCGCAGCCATGGCGCCGCCACCACCATCTCCAGCCGCTCCCCTGCAGCTCCTCCTCCGCCTCGTCCTCACATCCGGCATCGTCCCGACCCGCCGTCCACCTCCTCCATCGACCGTCCCGGCCACCAGAGCTGTTGATGGCCGAAGCCCGGCCGCATTGCAGCCTCTGCTGCTAGCAACCTCGACCACCCCTGCGCCAAGCCCTGCCGTCGGCCTTCAACCCTAACGCCCGACCTAGCCATCTTCGGTTGCTGCCCCTTCATGGCCAGCACACACAAGAGCTCCACCGACCTTGCTGCCCTGCTGGCCTCATCGCCCCTCTTGTCGCTGCCAAGACTCGGCAACTAGGGATGCCCAAGGATGCCTTCGCGGATTTCGCCAAGACCCCACACCGGCAAGACTACAAGATTGAAACGGCAAGGTCGACTATGTTTATCTACCTCTCTGGATCGCCAAGTTCCACAAGACACCAAGTACTACGACGACCGTTGTTCGCAAGTACCCTCTCCGGATTGCCAAGTTCGACTACCGACGACATGTAACACAACCATCGCCTTGGGTTTCGTCAAGTTCCTATACGACCCATGTACAACTACCATCGCCCCGAAGACTTGGATTCGTCTGGTTCCTCTCCAAAATGAACGTGTACCACTACTTCCACTACCGTCACCGTGTACCACTACTTCCACTACAACCGTCCCAAGAACGTCAACTTCCCTCAACGAACTTGATCCGTTCCAAAAACGCACGCTTCGAAGGTATACCACTGAGACGACGCCCGTGAATAAGTGCATGTGTTCTATGAGATGCACCCTATTTTGCTCTGTGTCCGACTTGTCTTTGCCCGTTCCGTGGGAACCCGGAATCCGGTATCACCCCACCATCTTGCATGACTCGCTCACCTCACACTTCCTTTTGCACCGGTATCTCCA
Organism: Triticum timopheevii; assembly: GCA_963921465.1. Classification (NCBI taxonomy): domain Eukaryota; kingdom Viridiplantae; phylum Streptophyta; class Magnoliopsida; order Poales; family Poaceae; genus Triticum; species Triticum timopheevii. The sequence goes on from OY997271.1 coordinate 44,889,932, forward strand.
TGAGCTGCCGGAATCAATATGTTGCCGTGGCGTCATTTTCAAATTCGTTGCTGTGGCACCCTTTCTTTCCACCAGGGTGGCAAATGTTTCATATCATGCTCATGTCAACATTTTCATAAAATTGCATAAAACTTACATATGTCATCCGCATCATGATAACAACATTTAAAATGTTAAAACGCTGTTTGCTTTAAATTGCTAAATGACATGTGGGTATTTTCCGGAATTGTCGTTTGTTGCTTCCGACCTCATTTAAACGTGCCTAAATAGTTAGATTAATTGTGCTTCACCTCTTTCCATGTTTAAGAACATTTAATATTGTTGGGTACATAAACGAGAGAGAACTAAATAATTGAATGTGGTGTTCCGTCAATATGCAACGGATCCACTTAATTTGTAGTATTGTTTGTTGCCCTTTCCCATGCCATGCATATTTAAACCGGACATCCATCATACTTGTTTGTGCTTTATGCCATGCTTATGTGATGATTGTTTACCATGTTGTTTGCTTCTTTCCGGTTTGCTTCTCTCGTTAGCTTCAGTTTCGTTCCGGAGTTGTGAGGATTCGTTCGACTACATCCGTTTGCCTTCTTCTTGGACTCGTTCTTCTTCCTTGCAGGATCTCAGGCAAGATGACCATTATCCTCGATATCAGTTCTATCTTTGCTTGCTAGTTGCTTCATTTTATCACTTCAAGCCTCTAACCCACCTTTCCTAGCAAACCGTTGTTTGGCTAAGTTACCGCTTTTGCTCAGCCCCTCTTATAGCGTTGTTAGTTGCAGGTGAAGTTGAAGATTGCTTCATGTTGGAACAGGATCATTTTGGGATATCACAATATCTCTTATTTAATTAATACATCTATATACTTGGTAAAGGGTGGAAGGCTCGGCCTTTTACCTGGTGTTTCGTTCCACTCTTGCCGCCTTAGTTTCCGTCATACCGGTGTTATGTTCCTTGATTTTGCGTTCCTTACGCGGCCGGGTTTATGGAAACCCCTTGACAGTTCGCCTTGAATAAAACTCCTCCAGCAAGGCCCAACAATGGTTTTCCATTTGCCTAACAACCTATAACCCTCCCTTAGGGTTTGCAGCCCCGAGGGTCATCTTTATTTTAACCCCCCCGGGCCAGTGCTTCTCCAAGTGTTGGTCTGAACCGGGCGATGTCCGGCGCCCCCTGGCAAGGGTCTATGCCAACCTGACGTCTTGCCCATCCGGTGTGTCCTGAGAACGAGATATGTGCGACTCCTATCGGGATTTGTCGGAGCATCGGGCGGTCTTGCTGGTCTTGTTTTACCATTTTCAAAATGTCTTGTAACCGGGATTCCGAGACTGATCGGGTCTTTCCGGGAGAAGGAATATCCTTCGCTGATCGTGAGAGCTTGTGATGGGCTAAGTTGGGACACCTCTGCAGTGTATAAACTTTCGAGAGCCATGCCCGCGGTTATGTGGCAGATGAGAATTTGTTAATATCCGGTTGTAGAGAACTTGACACTTGACTTAATTAAAATGCATCAACCGCGTGTGTAGCCGTGATGGTCTCTTTTTGGCGGAGTCCTGGAAGTGAACACGGTCTTTGTGTTACGATTGTGCGTAAGTAGTTTCAGGATCACTTCTTGATCACTTCTAGCTTCTCGATCGTTGCGTTGCTTCTCTTCTCGCCGTTATTTGCGAATGTTGGCCACCATATTTGCTTTGTGCTTGTTGCAACTACACCTCATTACCTCATCCTACCCATAAGCTTAAATAGTCTTGATCTCGCGGGTTTTGAGATTGCTGAGTCCTGGTGACTCACAAGATACTACCAAAATAGTTGCAGGGGCCGATGATACCAGTGCAGGTGATGCAACAGAGCTCAGATGGGAGCTCAACGAAGATCTTCGTCGTTGCTATGTTTCGTTTCATGTTGATCAGTAGTGGAGCCCAATTGGGATGATCGGGGATCTAGCAGTTGGGTTATCTTCTTTTCTTTTGGCTTCGTCCGTAGTCGGACTATGTGTGTACTCTGAATGATGTATGAATTATATGGTCATTGCATGAAGTGGCGATTTTAAGCCAACTCTTTATCCCATTCTTGTTCATTACTTGGGATTGTGTGAAGATGACCCTTCTTGCGACAAAACCACCATGCGGTTATGCCTCTAAGTCGTGCTTCGACACGTGGGAGATATAGCCGCATCGTGGGTGTTACATCCCCTGATGTTCTCTTTGTTGCCCACCACCAACCTCCAGTGTCTGCACATATATCATGTACGCACAATATATATCTTGAGATGAAAAGGAACTAAATGAGCAATTAAAAAGAATACAATTACAATCAAATCACAGGAATACACACAAAAATGATCCAGACGAAATAAATTTCACAAATAAACTGAAAATAAATTACACTTTATCAAGCACTATCTATACAACACCCTGCAAAAAAATAAACTAGGATTAGCATCAAGCATGCAAAAAAAAAACCCTATGAAAACAAATATAATGACCTAAATGCAATCAATAGTTGCAAGACAAGGCCTATACGATATATAATGCAAAAATCGCTAATAAGATAAGCAAGAAACTGTACAATGATACTAAGAATTACATAGTAAAAACAATAAAAATTACGGTGTGAATACACTGAGAAATACACTATAATATCCACTAAGATACATTGCAAAAAGCACTAAGATTACATTGTAAATACACTGATGAAATACATTGTAAATCAACTAAAGAATTACATTACAAGAGCACTAAGAATTACAGTGAAGATTGACTGAAAATTACAACGTAAAATTCACTAAAAACATTGCAAATCCACCGAGAAGTACAGTGAAAATAACATTGTAAATCCAGGTAGAATTACAGTACAAATACACCAAGGAAGGATCCACTAAGAATAACACTGAAATTCCACCAAGGATAACATTGTAATCAACCACTAAAGTACACTAGAGAATTACACTGTAAATCCAAATAGAATTACAGTGTCAAATTCACTAAGAAAATATAATTCCTGAAAATTCTGAATTCGATTTCATGAATGTACATGCACAGATTGAATGGATTTTCCTGAAAATATATACCAAAATGACTTGGCATGAGACTAACTGAATGAAATTGCATGGATGAGCATACACATTTACATAACTACTTTGCTTTAAGTAACACTAAAAAATACTGGAAAATAGCAGTACAAATCATTGCATGTTAAACTGCAAAAATCACTAAAAGGAACACTAAAAAACTGGAAAAATTCAGAGAAAAACACTGCAAGTTGCACACTATTGAAATTACAATGAAAATTAAATGAACTAGTCGTCAACCCGTGCATTTGCACGGGCTAGGTTTTTAAATTTTTATTAGTACATGTGATCTTCCTTTAAATGATGGAAATTGTAGTACATGTATAAAAATTATTGCTCTAACAACTATACCACTATCTATTACCAACTATAAATTATCAAGACAATATCACTTATTTCAATAATTTTCAAGTGAATTTGCACACTTTACAATTTAATGGGAAGGAAAATTTGAACAATGGGCTCCCACATGCAATCGAGATAAAATGAAAGAATAACTTAGTTAAGAACTCAATTAAGCAAATAGCAATGGTAGAATTGAACTACTTAATGAACCGGAAGGAAAACCATGCAGCAAGATTATGTGGCAACCATATGCATGCTCATAAGTCTTCCTTTTGTAACTTCTCCTTGAATATATCAACACTAAGGCTCCATGGAGAGATTGTTCACTGTTACACATACCTCAAGATGCATGTGCACATGGCAGACCAAGTTATGAATCATTATCTATGTGAAATTAAGAGACATTATAGCTGAAAAGTAGTCCGGCAGCACATTATAGCTAAACATTAAGGAAATGATAATTGCAATGAATGGGGGATAAACTACGATTTCACTCCTCGCACCGTCATGATGATACCACACAGTTAAAATAAGTAAGTGGAAGTGCTATCAAATATTCAAATGTCTATACAGATGAGATGCATCTGTGTGGATCACTGATGACATGTGACGTACACCACTGTATTAGTACAAAATATAAAATATAAAAAGAACTGGACAGTGTATTAGCAAGAAAGAGAAATATGATGGCCTAAGATTAATATGATTAGTTTTGGGAAAGACATATATATATATAGTTGAACCGAAAACCTAATTGGGAAAAAATGTTATTACCAACATGTACCAAAATTACGTGTCTTTTTTAATTAGAAGGAGAAATAAAAATATTGCTTGTATGAAAAATATTCGTATAAATATAAATGTCACCTTTTTCTCCAAGTAGTGAACATCTGACATTGAAGATAACAGTTTCATAACAATTAGTATTCATGTTCAAGACTTGAGCAGTTGCCTAATTCAAAACAAACAAAAAAACCAGATGGTTGCAACAACCTGTGACGGCATGAGCTACAACTATATTTAAACAAATTGCACTACTCAACTCGAACCATATATTACAGGGAGCTCACCAGAAATCATGAAGAATTTGTATTACAGGGAGCTTACCAGAAATCATGAAGAATCTGTGTGATGTCTGATTCGGAGATTAGAGACACGTGAAGGCATGTGTGGCTTCATACGTTCGGTGGGCATGGCGCAATATATCATTTATCTCTGTATTCATGCTTGAAAATCCAACCGTCTATGTATGCATCTATTTTCTTCATCTATTCATCAGCAAGCTCTGACTATGCACTAGTAGAAAACGGGCCAAAGGTCCAGGACTGGCCAGCCCATTAGTCCCGGTTCAATCCAGAACCGGGACCATGGGGGCATCGGACCCGGTTCGTGAGCCCCGGGGGCCGGCCGGGCCACGTGGGCCATTGGTCCCGGTTCGTCTAGACCTATTGGTCCCGGTTGGTGGGACGAACCGGGACCAATGGGCCTCGCTCCTGGCCCAACACCATTGGTCCCGGTTGGTGGCTTGAACCGGGACCAAAGGCTGCCCTTTAGTCCCGGTTCAGGCACCAACCAGGACTAAAGGGTTGGTCCTCGTTGCGGCCAGAGTTTAGTCCTACCTCGCCAACCGAAGGGGGCTCAGACCAGTTTATAAGCCCCTCCCTCTCTGCCTTGTTGAGCTCCCCTCAAAATGAAAATAGATGCCCTTATACAGGAAATTTAACTTAAATTCATACTGAATTTCTCTGAAGTTAGTAGAAATTTATTATGAATTTAGGTTGAATTTTCTTTATAAGCGCATCTATGCTCATTTCTGAGTAGTTTTTTATATTTTTTTTCTTTTCTACTATATTTTTTTTATTTCTGAGTTGTAATAAGTCATTCAAAATAAGCATCTATGCTCATTTTTTAGTAAAGTTAATCTCAACTATTTTTGATGAATATTTATTTCTGAATTGTAATAAGTCATTAAAAATAAGCATCTATGCTCATTTTTTAGTAAAGTTAATCACAACTATTTTTTCTTCTATTTATTTCTGAGTAGTTTTTTATATATATTTTTCTTTTCTGCTATATTTATTTTTTACTTTTTATTTCTGAGTTGTAATAAGTCATTAAAAATAAGCATCTATGCTCAGTTTTTTAGTAAAGTTTATCAAAACTATTTTTTCTTCTATTTATTTCTGAGTGGTTTTTTATATATATTTTTTTCTTTTCTTCTACATTTATTCTTTCTTTTTATTTCTGAGTTGTAATAAGTCATTAAAAATAAGCATCTATGCTCATTTTTTTAGTAAAGTTAATCAAAACTATTTTTCTTCTACTTATTTCTTAGTGGTTTTTAATATAGTTTTTTTCTTTTCTGCTACATTTATTCTTTTCTTTTTATTTCTGAGTGGTATTAAGTCATTAAAAATAAGCATCTATGCTCATTTTTTAGTAAAGTTAATCAAAACTATTTTTTCTTCTATTTATTTCTGAGTGGTTTTTTATATAGTTTTTTTTCTTTTCTGCTACATTTTTTTTTATTTCTGAGTTGTAATAAGTCATTAAAAATAGAAAAGAGGCGCAATGCTCGTTAATTTGCTTCAAGCCTTTCGGAATAGTGTCAACTGCACTGCACATAGCTCTGTGCAGTCTACCGTATTCCTCAAGGCTTGAAGCTAACCAACGTGCAGGTGTGCATTGAGCCTCTTCTTCATCGTCTCTGCACTCAGGGCTTATAAGCAGCTGCGAGTGCCTCTCGCTTGGCGAGGTGGGACTAAAAAAACAGCTGCAGAAAGAATCAACTAAAAAACAGCTGCAGAAAATAAAAAAGTAATTAGACGGGTCCATTGGTACCGGTTGGTGGCTCCAACCGGGACTAATGCCACCGTTTAGTCCCGGTTGGTGGCCCTAACCGGGACCAATGCCACTCTTTAGTCCTGGTTGGAGGCACCAACCGGGACCAAAGGTCTTCGTTTCCCGCACTTTGGGCTGCTGAAAAGAGGCCATTGGTCCCGGTTGGCGGCTCCAACCGGGTCTAAAGGGGGGCATTAGTCCCGATTGATTTCACGAACCGGGACCAAAGCCTTTGCTATATATACAACACTTAGCGCTCCCGACTTCGATCTCTCCTCCTCCACTCCCGTCGCCGCGTCCCCTGCCGCCACCTTGCCGTCGCCGCCCCGCCCCGACGCCGTCGCCGCCCCGACGCCATCGCCGCCCCTCCCCGATGCCGTCGCCGCCCCGCCCCGCCACGCCCCGACGCCGACGCCGTCGCCGCCCCGCCCCGCCCCGCCCCGCGCGCCGTCGCCGCCCGCCCTGCCGCCCCGATCGACGTCGCCGCCCCGGCCCGCGCCGCCTCGACGCCGTCGCTGCCCCGCTCCGCACCTCGCCGTCGCCTTTGCCGTCGCCGTCGCCGGCCATGAGCAACTTTTTTTATTTTTTGTTAGATTTTTTTTAGATTTTTTTTATAGTTCATAGATTTTTTTGTTAGATTAGATGTGTAGTAATTTAGATATGAAGTTCATAGATATTTTTGTTAGATTAGATTTTTTTTGTTAGATTAGATGTGTAGTAATTAATTTGTTCATATTATGTTAGATTTTTTTTCTGTTAATAGATTTTTTGGTGATATTATTATCGAATATGCATGTTTGGTGATATTATAGTTAATAGATTTTTTGGTGATATTTAGATTGTGTAATTAATTTTGTTCATAGAATTTTAATGATTTTTTTGTTCATAGTATTTAGAAAAAGGAAAAAAATAAGAAGTAGTTTATATATAGTTGAACTAGCTAGTTGATTTAATAAACTAATTTATTTTACTATATATAGAAGCAGTTTGTTTTTAGTAAGTACTACTTTATTTATTTATAGTAAGTGCTTAGTAGTTGAACTAGATAGTTGATTTAATTAATAAAATTACTTTATTTAACTATATATAGAAGTAGTTCCCGCATCGACGTCGGCGATGCCTATCCCGCATCCTCGTCGTCGTCGACTCGGCGGTGGAGGCCTGCTTGATCAGGGCCATATTCGGGACTGGGCTCCGCCGGGCTAGTATTGGGAGGTGCTACCTTCCGGGGGACGTAGGTTGGTGAGGAGGCAGCCCGTTGTTGACCCGATCCTTGTTTGGTGGTGGTCGCGTGGGCCAGTGACGGTGGTGAGGCTTCCGGACACCGCGGAGGTGGTACGTCACCGTGTCAGCGAGGAGGACGAGCACGTCCGTCGCTACATGGTTGCATTGGAGGGCAGGTTCAACAATACCTGGCAGGTTCTTCAGGGATTTCACTGGATCTATGATCCTGTGATGGTTCCTTATCTTTGGGTGTCCACGGCCCGCGTCGATACTCATCGGGCGCGACGATTCTAGTTGTATTAGTGATAATATTCGACGATGTACGAACACCAAGAGATGATGTACTTTTGCTTATAATTATTGAATGCATGCTAATTTGAATACTATACTTTATTTTATGATTTGGTTTGCTTATTTTATGATTTGGTTTTGCTTATTGAATGCTCATATTGGATAAGTTCTCCTTCATTCCCGTGTGCTAGACAATTTGGTATAATAATGCACTCAGGAATGAAAGGAGGAGCTACGTACATCGATCACCGATAGTCAACCCGTGATTAATAATAATGATCTAGTTTAATATTTGAATTATGAACATAGGACGGAAATGTCGTACTCATCGGACGACGAAAACCGCCCGGGGGAGTGCGACTGGTGCCACGACGACCGAGGTATCTGCGACAGGTTTATTGAGCTCGACGAAGATCGACGCTTCAACATGAAGCTCGAGGAGACCTGCGATGTTCATACGGTACACAACGACGACAATAGTTTTTTTTGTAATTAAGCACGACTTCAACTATTTTAACGTGTATTTTTCATCTTTTCCAATTCGACTAGCTTATCCCATGCTTTGCAAGACGCTATGTCTTGGAGAGGATGGGTTTTGAAGACCATGAATGTTTCGAAACCAAAAAAATTATCCTAAGTACCCATCATGGTGTGGATTTTCAAGTAAAGCTGTACAATGCTCAGAGTGTAACCCATTTTGGTTGCAAAAATTGGGAAGCACTTTGCAAGATGTATGGTCTTGATGAGGGTATGCTTGTCACCATGGATCTTGGTGACCCTACAATCGAGCAAGAGAGACCTTCGATTTGGGTCCTTGTGGATACACCTCCAATTCTTCCCCCATGTGAGCTTAACATAGTTATTAAGTAATTTATATTGTTTATTTCAAAATAGTTGACAACTTATCTCCATTGACAGCTTATTTTCATTCTTTAAAGAATGTGCGGAAGATGGTAGACAGAACCTACTACACCGAAGACTCCGAATTAACTTATCAGGAGAAAAATCATCTGGTCGCATTTTGTATTGATCTTGAGAATTACAATATCTACAATAAAATTCCTCAACATTATGGTCAATATGTGCCACTAGTGCACGTGTTGAACTACGGTAACTACCATGGAGATACCCTGGTAAGATTATTTTTTACTATTACAACATCCGTGCATCTTTTTGCACACTTCTAAAACTAGTACATCATTGCTAACTACGAAGTTAATACTATGTTTTTCAACAGATAATCCCGAATGATTGTGTGCCTCATCTGATGTATACGCGTGGTAGCCTTCATGTTTTGAACATACAACCAGGTCGTCCTACGAATCTCAACTGTCCATACCGGGTTTATAAAAGAAGTGGAGACATTACAATCAAAGAATGAAAAAAATGTATGGACAGTCGTAAGGAGCTTCTTGGAAGCAAAAAGCATCGAAGAGCAAGAATTGGAGACAGGATGATCTCCATTCTTCATAATGGAGAGTCAGGGTCTATATTGTTTTATGCTATTTTACCTTAAGGGTGTTTATGTCCTACCTGATACTGATGATCATGTGCTAAGAACAATTATATAGGGTTGGGTTCGATGACTATGAGGATGATGATCGTATGACTTATTATTAATAACGAGTAGAATTTGTATTATGATGCATGATTAGTATGACTTGTTATTATATATGATGATCTATGATGCGAGCATGCATGAGCATGTTATATCAGCGGGTGAAATGAACATAGCAGCAGCATTGATAAACCAAGGACAGAGATATAAGAGAGGACACTTCTCTCTATTAGCTAGCTAATAACAACCTAAAAATAACCCCCAAAACCCCTAAAGCAGCCACTTTTCCAAAAAAAACATGGATTTTTGGTCCCGGTTGGTGCCACCAACCGGGACCAAAGGCCCCCTTGACTGGGCTCGGCGGACCGGCCACCTGGAGGCACATCTGTCCCGGTTCGTGTTTGAACCGGGAGTAATGGGTGGAGGCATTAGTAACGACCCATTAGTCCCGGTTCATGAACCGGGACTAAAGGCCCTTACGAACCGGGACTAATAGGTGTTTTTCTACTAGTGATGCATCAATTAAGACTGCGTACCCATGAACTCTATATATGTATGACCAATTACCTCTGAGATAAAGCATGGCACATTGAGAAGAGATCAGACCAAAATCCATATATGTATCGAGTGCCATTGAGATAAAGTATTGAACATTGAGAAGATATCAAACCTGCGATTTAAGGAGCTGGAGGATGACCACACATATATTCCAGTTCATAGGCATCGGCCGTGCCGGTGAGGTGTCAAGTGGTCTGAAAGGTGACTGCATCTGGCCGCCGGCGCATAAAGAGGCTTGATTCCTGATGGCGTGGGCACTCAGAAAGGATTGGTGCGGCGGTACTACAAAGTGGGAGAAAGAAGCGAGATGCTAGGGCTTTGGAACCTGGAGATCTTGTGCGGCTCGACAATGCTCGGCGGACGCAGCTATGAAGGAGCGAAGGCATGTGCGTAAAATAAAGAGAAACCACGTAAGATCAGGCATCCAACAACTTGGGATGGTTAGAAGGAGGAGACCACGCTCAAATTCTCTATCCTTTTTTCTTCCAGGGGAAGAGGCCAAGGTGAGTATGGCTCACACGGTCGTAATGACTCCGTCACCATAAAAGATCAATTACTCCGTCACCATGGGTGGTCTCAGCGGGTGACCCATCAATTAATAGTGGTTCAGTAACTCTTGAATCTGACATGAAAAATAATAGCACATTGCTTACCAAGTACCATCCAATTCTTCAACGGTTGTCCCGGATGGCCTCAAACTTTGGCCGTTGTCCAATGGTGTAGATCGAGGAGGTAGACGGCCTACATGGTACGTAGATGCCATAGGGAGCCACATCCAATTCTTTCGACTTGCAGTCTTGACAGGAATCAATCAGAGACGTAGTTCACTGATGGCATGATTGCAGAAAATCGTAGGTAAATAATCCTATGAGACCGGGTCTCTTTCTCCTTCTAATTAGACTCTTCCCAGAATAGGAGTCCTCCCAAATCTCAAAGCGCTTCTTCCCTGTTCAGTTATATCCTCCCAATTTATCTACTCATGGCTGCTCTATCCGCAGCCTGTGTTGAGCTCGTCACACAGCACATGGTCTTCAACTCTTCGTCAAAATCAGCCAGATCAATTTAGCATGCACGTACACCTCACAGATCTAAATCGATTGTCACGGCCGTTGCCCAGAATGAGTATGATTGTATCACCCAGTACGTGCTGTTCTCTTCATCGTCTGGCTGCAAGAAACACACAATTAGCAATAATACTTTCATGATCACGTAAACACGTCTGCCGGCAGTCTGCTATAGTTATTTGGCCCGGCAGTCTCGTCCGCCGTCAGGGCCGTCTAGTCTGCCTCAAACTTTCATTGGTACAAATCCGCAGCATCAACTATGCTGGGACAAATTCATGTGCTGAACTGAAAATATATGGCAAGAAATTGAAAACTGATTATAATCAAGATTTCTAGGTTGGAGAGGAACATGATCACAGGCTGCCGGAGAGGACGGATCTGATCGTACCCAATTCTTTAACAGCAACTCAAACTTGGATGGAGCACCAACGTCATTGACATCCCAAAGAAACGATGCGGCGAGACGGAGGGTGAGGAAGAGAGGCAGTAGGAGACGCATGATAATTCTCCTGGAGGGGTTGCAAACGGAACAAACTATGGGTATGATGGGGACGTAAAATTAAGCAGGAGAGTCTGGGCTGGAAACGTGTGGATGGGAGAACAGTCGAGGGTTCTATTCATCCAACTAATACGCATAGATATTTAGATCTCAATGACGTTTTTTTTTCAGCTATTGAGATCCCAATGACGTTTTTTTCCTCTCTAATAGACTATTAACATGCAGATTTCATGGACCGATCTACACTGTAATAACCTGGTCCCATCAGATTAACGGCCGGTAATTTCTAATTAACGTGGGAATTATTAGGGAGTCTGTGATTAGTATAGGTATAGATCGGGACACATAGAATGCACGGCTCAAAAAAGGATGAAAGCGAATAATTTTCATACGGCTGAAAATTAGCAATTCCATAACCTTTACGGATAATCATAGCACAATATATAGTTTGGGGGGGGAGGGGGGCATCCCCAAGCTTTGAGCCAACTTGTGAAGAAAATTTGTTCGGAGGGCCAAGATATGAATGGCTTAGTGCCATGGATGTTATTATTTTGCTGTTCAATTGTAGCACATCACTAAAATTTTATTGTTGTTTCTGCATGCTCACTTGTACATCTTATCAACAGATCTATATTCCAGTTGGGCCTTCTAGCAGTATACTGCCTCATGAGCAGTCTCCTAGTCTCGACTTTACTGATTTACGAGGTTAACAAACTCATCTCGATACACTCACGCGCCGAACTAGTCGTAGCTTCAATTTCTCTCTACATATAGGTTCTAAAATAGCATGCAAGTCGCCACTATTGTATGGTTAATTTGGAGAGCGAAGTACACCCGGCATCCTTTTTCAAGTCACCGCTATTGCACGTACGTGTGTTCCTATGGGCTCCTATGCCGACGCTGCGTGCAAAATGCCCACAATTGGACATACAGGTGAATTGAGAAGGCCACTGGGATCCACAAGAAGTTGCAGTCGCTGTTGCTCAATCGTTCACCGCTTGCAGACGACCGTCAAGAAGAACAACTAGAGCTAGCTGCCACCTGTCAGTAGAAAGGCAGCAATGGAGGCAAGCAATGCTGCCGCTCGGCCGCAGGTGGTGCGTTGCTACGGTGGTGCGTGCCATACGGATACGACAATTATTACGACCACGACATAGATTACGCACCCCGTGGAAGAGTTGTATATGTGCAGAAGCAACTTCTTTTTTCGAAAATGGGGGACTCCCCAACCTCTGCATCAGCGCGATACATACGGCCACATTTATAAATAAATAAAGTAGTTCAACAAGGTCTTACAGTCTGCTGCAAAAAAGGAGGCTGGCTCACAAAGAGCTAGAAAAACAAAAAAGGCCCAAAACCCACAACCGGCTGGCAAAAGATAGATAGATAGGTAAACTAATCGCCTATCCTATTACATGACCGCCATCCAAACCGGTTGAAGATATCCCGTGGTACTATCTCCCACCAGACAGATCCAGTAACAAAACGCTCCCTGGCCTCCGTCGGAGCGAGTAAGGACCACATACAGATTATCGCAGTAGCCCGGAATAAAACCTGAAAAGAAGAATAGTTGTTGTTCTGTTAAAAGCTAAATCATTTCTGCAGTTCCAAACTGCCCATAACAACGCACATGCTCCTACTCGAATTTGTCTAGCTGTTTTGGCCTCTATACCAACAAGCCACGTTCCAAATAACGACCTGACCAAATTCGGAGGAGTAATGTTAAAGGCAATTTGCACCGAGCGCCACAACACCCTCGCCAACGGGCAATCAAAGAAAAGATGCTTGATAGTTTCATCCCGATCACAGAAACTACACCTAGTAGAACCTGTCCAGTTGCGCTTAATCAAATTATCTTTCGTTAGAACGACTTGTTTATGTACAAACCACATAAACACTTTGATTTTCAGAGGAACCTTAACTTTTCAAACATGTTTGGAACTAGGAATAACACTAGAGTTGATGACATCAATGTACATCGACTTGACTGTGAATTCACCAGATCTAGTAAGCTTCCAACACAACTGATCGGGTTGATGAGTAAGCTGAATCTCCATTAGTCTACTCACCAGCTGAATCCAAGCTTCCCACCGGTCACCAACAAGCACCCTTCTAAATTTAATATTAAGGGGAGTGGATTGCAAACTGGTTGTACTGTTGGAGAGGATAAGGGGAGTCACAGTGATCCTAAAACAAGCAAAGATGTGAGCAAGGAAGACGGTGGTGTCTTAGAAAGGGATCCAAAGAAGAAGAAGCCCACACCTGAGAATTCGACAGAGACCGCGGAGCGGTCCTGCCGGGAGCAATAAGTTCTCTAAGATGGAGCTACCAGGGGCTTCGGAACCCTGAGGCAGTTCGTGAGCTGTGCAAAATTGTGCAACATGAAGTTTCCGCCCTAAGAAACTTAGGGCTAAGAGGGTGCGTGGAATTAGGTCTAAGAGGGTGGAAGTGTTGCAAGGACAGTTGGGATTTGCAGGAATTTTGCGGCTGATAGTGATGGACTGAGTGGTGGCATCGGTCTATTCTGGTCAAGAGAGGTGAAAGTTGAACTAAAAAATTATAGTACCGTCCATATTGATGTAATGGTGTGGAAAGTGGATGATAGCTCTCCCGAGTGGAGATTTACGGGGTTCTATGGTGCTCCAAGGGCAGAAAATAGACATCATAGTTGGAGATTCATGAGGACTATTCATGCAATCGAACACACTGCTTCGCTTTGTGTGGTAGATTTCAACAAGACATTATACAGGTATGAAAACTCTAGCCGTTCTGCTTGGCTCGAATGGCAGATGTGGGCTTTCAGAGAGGTTGTGGAAGAATGCTCTTTCAAGGACTTAGGCCGGTCGGGAGTCCCATTCACGTGAGACAATCGTCAACAAAGTGACACTAATGTAAAAGGAAGCCTGGACAGGGCTCTGGTGAACCCAGATAATTTTGCAGAGATTCGAACACATGCATGTACGACATCTTAGTGCAATCGAGTCGGACCAGTTGCATGTACAAAAATGCGACTGGAGGACGATCACTTGGTATGTCTTCCACCAAACACACATGTGGATATGGCATATGGGCAGGCTTGTATGGGCTAAATAGAATATCATAAAGTGACCGCGTAATCGGTGTAGGCTGGCGTAGTGGTCAAGATGCGTCTAATACCATAACAAGCTTGTCGTTGATTTGTCGATTTAAGTACACAGAGAGAAAGACCCATACTCTCATGGCATGCGAATGTAGGCACTAGTCACTTAACCTCGCTAGTAAGAAATATGGTCTTCCCGTGTACTTTCCATAATGATCTAATCATGCAATATCTAATAATAATACATGATTGTTAGGGCATACACATATACTTTAACCACTAGAACAACTCGATCAATTGTTCAATAGGGACCAAGGGTGTGAGGGAAATATATAATTAATAATACTAGGTTGACCTTTCGCGAGCATTTTTCTTACTGTAAGTACGGCGGGCCTGAGACCAGGTTGAACATTAATGACAAACGGTTACAAGGCGCACAAAAACACAAGTGAAAAAATAAGAAAAAAAAGGTGGAAAATAGTTCAAGGTTAATCAAACGCATCACACCAGGCTGCTACCAAGGTAGCCTTAATTACAGCAGATGAGCAACGAAAGCACCATATACTCGTGTGAGAACAACATCAATTTCTTCCACATGTTATTTGGGCGTCCTCGGTACAACGTTTGAGAACAACATCGAGTTTCTCGCTCATGGAGTTGAAGACGAGGGAGCTCATTGTTTTCCAAATGTTCCAGCATAATATTTAACTCACCAGTATTAGAATCTCATGTATACTTGAGAAAAAGAAAGGATAATTCAGTCTTCTTTTTTTGGCGAATAAAGGATGGATAATTCAGTCTTCATGATACGGTCCTAGGATGGATCCGATCGATAGACTCTCAAATATCTGGATATTACACGATTTGGTAGCTAGGATTCAAAGCAAGAAGGGGGATTGGGAGGTCAGAGCCGGGAGGTGGGAGAAGGGGATACACGCCCAGCGGCGGCGATTAGTCTAGTGATCCAACGATGCCGAAACCCTAGCACCCACTGCCTAATATACTACTTGGTCCACTCCAGGCCTTGCACCATTGGGTTGGGCCTTGCCTCCCTCCTGGGCTGTTCCAGCTGGGCTGGGCTTCTCGTGACGGGGCGTGCCGGTCCCGTGACATTCCCCTGTCCTTGGGACTTGGCTTGACCCCAAGCCAAAGCCCGGGGAAACCTGGACTTCAGCGGTATCTCGTCTTCCCAAGTGGCCAGCGAGTCGGGGAAGCCTGACCAGCGCACGAGGACTTGATCCACCTTACGGGCTCCACGCTCAATCAAGCGGCGCTGCAGGATCACCTCGGGTACTTGAAGAGGCAGGAGGTCGTCATCCAGCGTCGGGAGCTCCGGCATGACTTGAGTTGATGGAGTAACCCCCAGCCGGAGTTGCGAGACATGAATGACTGGGTGGATTCTCGATGTCTCCGGCAGCGCCAGCCGATACGCCACCTCACCAACTCGACTCAGCACCTGAAAGGGACCAAAATAGCGAAATGCCAACTTATGGTTAGCGCGCGCAGCCACCGACGACTGCGCGTAGGGCTGGAGCTTGAGGTAGACCCAATCACCCACGGAGAACACCCGGTCCGAGCGCTTGCGACCCGCCTTGCTTTTCATCACTTGCTGGGCTCGGTGCAAGTGTTGCTTGATCGACGCCATCACTGTTGCACGCTCTTTGGTCCAAGCAGCCAAATCAGTCACTGCCTCGTCAGCGATGTTGGTGATCCCAAAGAAGCGAGGCTTATGCCCGTACAGGACCTCAAATGGCGACGACCGGAGAGCTGAGTGATATGATGTGTTGTACCAGAACTCCGCCAAGGCCAGCCAATCCACCCACTTGTTTGGACAATTGTGCACAAAACAGCGAAGGTAGAGTTGCATGCACTGGTTGACTCTCTCTGTGGTACCATCTGTCTGGGGATGCCGAGCCGACGAGATGTTTAGTTTGGTGTGAGTCAATTTGCATAGCTCTTGCCACACACGGCTAGTGAAGATGCGGTCACGGTCCGATACCATCTTGTCAGAGGTCCATGCAGCTTGAAAACATTTTCCAAATAGGCTTTTGCGACTTGCAAGGCAGAATAAGGATGGCGCAAGGGAATGAAATGCACGTACCGTGTTAACTTATCCACCACCACCAGGATGGAGTTGAACCCACGGGACACCGGTAACCCTTCCACAAAATCCAAGGTTACCATCTCCCAAGCTTGTTCTGGCACTGGTAATGGTTGGAGGAGGCCAGGATACTTCACATGCCCGGGCTTGGCCTGCTTGCACACCTCACAGTTTGCCACGAAGTTCCTGACCGTTTGTTTCAGTCTGGGCCATGCGAAGTGTCGTATTATTCTGTTGTATGTAGCGTGCACTCCCGAGTGTCCCCCAAAAGCTCCAGCGTGAAGTTCTTGCAGTACCAATTTTTGTGCTGAGGCATTGGAGCCCAGCCAGACCCTTCCTTTGTAATGGATCAGGCCATCCACCTACGAAAAAGGACCCCTCCAATTCTAATCCATTGGCTGCAGTTGCCAACTTATCAGAGCAGACATGATCCTGTTGATATCCTTTCTTCACTTCATCCAGCCATGTGGGCAAATAGACCGACATCACGCACACACTGCCTGTTGGCATACGGGAAAGAGCATCAGCCGCCATATTCATCGCTCCTCGACGGTACTCAATCTTATGTTGCAGCCCCAAGAGTTTGGTGAGGGCCTTATGTTGCCAAGGGGTAGTGAGCTTCTGCTCGTCAAGGCAGGACAAGCTTCTGTGATCAGTTCGGATAGTGAACTCGGACAGCATCAGGTACGAACGCCATCGATCCATAGCCATCAGAATGGCTAGGCACTCTTTTTCGTATGTCGAGAGTCCTCGATGCTTGGGACCCAGTGACTGGCTAAGGAACGCAATTGGGTGTTGCTGTTGCATGAGGACGACACCGATGCCTACGTCCGAAGCGTCAGTCTGAATGATGAACGGCTTGGAAAAATCCGGCAAAGACAAACAGGGAGCGATGGTGAGAGCCGTCTTGAGCAGATGGAATGCTTGATCTTGAGTGGGAGTCCACAGGAATGGAACACCCTTCTTGACATGATCCGTAAGTTGTCAGCTGATGATCCCAAAGTGCTTGACAAACTTGCGATAATAGCCGGCCAGACCCAAAAACTGACACAGTTCCTTAACTGATTCCGGCTGCTTCCATGCTTTCACCTTGTCAGTGTTTGTGGGATCGGTGCTCACACCTTTTGAGCTGACGACATGACCCAGATATCGCAGTTGGGGCTGTGCGAAAGTGCATTTCGACATCTTCACTTTCAGAGAATACTGCTACAGTCTCTGAAATACTTTCCCGAGCAACACCACATGTTCTTCGTCTTGCTGAACAC
The DNA here is from genome assembly GCA_963921465.1 of Triticum timopheevii. Lineage (NCBI taxonomy): Eukaryota > Viridiplantae > Streptophyta > Magnoliopsida > Poales > Poaceae > Triticum > Triticum timopheevii. Next base: position 44,907,827 of record OY997271.1, read on the forward strand.
CAGGATATCATCAATGAAGACCAAGACACCTTTCCGTATCAGTGGGGCCAGAACCACATTCATGCCTGTTTGAAATGTTGGCGGCCCTCCAGTAACTCCATATGGCATGACTTTGAATTCGAAATGCCCGTGATGGGTTTGAAAGGCAGTCTCGTGCTCATCCTCCGGCCGCATGCGAATCTGATGGTACCCTGCCCTAAAATCCAAACTGGTGAACACTGTAGCTCCATGCAACTCATCCAACAGCTCATCGATGACTGGAATAGGATACTGATTCTTCACAGTGATCGCATTCAGGAAGCGATAGTCGATACAAAATTGCCACTCGCCATCTTTCTTCAAGACTAACAGCACTGGGGATGAAAAAGGACTGCGGCTAACTTGTATAATACCTTGGCGCAACATTTCTGCCACTTGAGCTTGAATTTCGTCTTTCTGTGCTGGATTGTATCGATAAGGACGGCGTTTCACCGGTTGAGCTCCAGGAATTAGCTCGATGGCATGATCAAACTCACATTGAGACGGCAAGCCTTTGGGTTCTTCAAACAGTGTGCTAAATTCCTGCAGCAACTCCTCCATTTCCACCAGAATCGGCTGCCGTTCCACGTCCGGTTTACTAGCTGCTAGGAGCAACACATGTGCCAGCTCAGTACGCGCTTGCATCAGTTGCAGTTGAGCTACAGAAATAGCCTGACAGTGGGATATCGCTGGCATCACTACTAGAAAAAGGGCTATAGATGGGATTGACACTAATGGCGCACTAGACAAGCGGTGCGCATACTAATGGCGCACCACCTTCTGATACGCCATTAGTGTTGAAACTACTAATGGCGCACCTGGCCCAAGGTGCGCCATTAGTATCATTTTTTTTTTGAACTAGTGCGCCTGTCCAAACATACTAATGGCGCATCCAGACGCTGTGCGCCATTACTAGTTGTAACTAGTAATGGCGCACCTGTCAGAAAGTGTGCCACTAATGTTGTTTTTTTATTATATTTTTTATTCCTTTTTTTGCAAAACTACTAATGGCGCACTGTTTCACCGTTCGCCATTACTAGTTTAAATAGTAGTGGCGCACTGTTAGTATGTTTTTTTTTGCAAAACTACTAATGGCGCACCACCAGAGGGTGCTCCATTAGTAACCTGGATTACTAATGGCGCATTTATGGTTGGTGCGCCATTAGTAAGTGGGCAGCAACAAGATATTTTGGACAGCCTCTCCTACCCACACTCACTTTCTCCCCACTTCATTCTCTCCACCGCCTCCTCCTTGTCTCGGGTGCCTCCTCTTTTTCACCTCATTTCCACCATAGATTCATTCAAATTAAGTGGTTAAATTACCTTGTTTTGATAGGTAAGAAAGGGAGGAAGCTATATTTATGTTATTCTCCCTACAACAATGTGCACATGCACTTTTTATGACCTAGCTAGATCTATGTATGTTCGTGGTGTTGCATATGTTTGTGGTGTTGCATATGTGTTTGTGTTTGGAGGTGTACCGGTATTTGAAATGCGATAGTTGCCAATATTTTGCCGGAATGTTGATTCATTTCCGTTTCGGCGAGAATTTTGGCATTAAGCATTCTTTTTTGTCCTATTTTTAGGGAAAGTCATGCCAAATTTTTTCTTGGTTCTAAAATATCGTTTTGCTCTACCCCGCAGGCGACCATGGTCCGCGCGATGACCGAAGGCATCGTGAATAGGTTTTTGAGGTCCGCAAAGGCCGAGATGCTTCAAAAGAACGAGACGGAGATAAGATGTCCATGTCGAAGATGCAAGATGAAGAGCCTTATTGCGGACCCGGATTCCGGGCAGGTGCGGGACCACCTGCTCTTGCGTGGTTTCATGGATGGCTATCGGTGGCAAGGTGATGAAGATGACTACGAAGTCGTCCATGGGGGCCGAGCAAGAAATGAGGAAGGGCAGCAAGACACCCACCGCGGCTCGGGCGGGCGAGAAGACAAAGAATCCCCAGGAGATGATCACGACGGTCATGCTGTACACAGTCATCATGTAGAAGATGCAGGACATGATGATGATGCTGGCGGAGCAGACGACGCTGGACCATCGGTGGGCTGGGTGCAGGACCCTCATATTCAAGAGCTGCTTCTAAAGCAGACGGATAACGCAAGAGCTGCCGCCCGAGAGAAAGCCAAGATGGATCAACTTGAGTTACACGTGGTTACTCCATTGTATGAAGGATGCAGGCCCGAGGATACCCGCCTGAAAGTAACGCTCATGGCTCTGGAGATGAAGGTAAAACACAAAATGACCGACGCATGCTTCGACGAGAACATGTCATTCTGGCAAGAACGTCTTCCCAAGGGGAACAAGTGCCCGACCAGTTTGGAGGAGGCGAAGAAAATCGTGTGTCCTCTGGATTAACCGCACGTGAAATACCATGTGTGCATGAACAATTGCATCATTTATCGGGACGAGCATGCGGAGTCTACCATATGTCCGGTGTGCGGCGTCACTCGATACAAGAAGAGGAAGAAGGCTCCTCGAAAAGTGGTGTGGTACTTTCCGATCACTCCTCGTCTGCAGCGGTATTTTGCGGACCCTAAGGTAGCAAAGCTCCTGCGTTGGCACGCGGATAGGGAGGAGAAGAAGCGAGAAGATGACGCAAATGATCCGGAGATAGATAAAAAAGACAAGATGCTGAGTCACCCTAAGGATGCGAGCCTGTGGCAAGCGTTGAACTTCGACGACCCAGAATTTGGGAACAATCCAAGGAACATCGTGCTGGGCGCGAGCACCGATGGGGTCAATCCGTTTGGCAGCCATAGAAGCACACATATCACCTGGCCTGTGTTTGTGTGGATGTACAACCTTCCCCCCTGGTTGTGCATGAAGAGGAAGTACATTCACAAGAGTATGCTAATTGAAGGGCCAAAACAACCAGGGAACGACATCAATCTGTATCTGGGGCTGCTGAAAGAGGAGCTTGACACGCTGTGGAAAACGCCAGCCAATACGTGGGACGCCGCAGAGAAAGAATATTTCCCTATGAGAGCTGCACTGCTCACGACGGTGCACGACTATCTCGGTTATGGATATCTCGCAGGGCAGGTAGTCCACGGATTTTTTGGATGCGTAAGATGCATGGATGACACAACGTATCGCCAGCTAGATAGAGATCCCGGGTCTTCGAAAACCGTGTTCATGGGACATCGAAGGTGGCTTCACGACGATGACCCGTGGAGGAAACGCAAGGATCTGTTCGATGGTGAAACCGAACCTCGAAAACGCCCGTGTACGAGGAGCGGCGAGGAAATAGACAAGCTGTTGAAAAATTGGAAAGACTGCCCACTGCCGGGAAAGAAGCAAAAGGCGCCAGAGCCGGGAAAGAAGCAAAAGGCGCCAGAGCGAATGCTGACGGTATGGAAAATGAGGTCTGTTTTCTGGGACTTGCCATACTGGAAGATCCACCGTGTGCCTCACAGCCTTGATGTCATGCATATCACGAAGAACGTGTGCGAGAGTCTGCTTGGTACCCTGCTCAACATGTCAGAGAGGACCAAAGATGGGCCGAAAGCAAGGGCAGACTTGAAATCTATGGGCATCAGGCAGGAGCTTCACGCTAATGATGATGATGATAATGATGATGATGATGATGATGATGATGAGGCGAAGCAGAACACAGAAAGTCGTCGCAAAGGCAAAAAGGCCAAGAAGACCGGAAATGACTACCCTCCCGCATGCTTCACTCTAAGTCAGGAGGAGATCGAGCAGTTTTTCACCTGCCTCCTAGGAGTAAAACTTCCTTACGGTTACGCGGGGAAGATAAGCAGATACCTAGACCCAGCAAAGAAGAAGTTCAGTGGGATGAAGTCTCACGACTGTCACGTGCTGATGACGCAGATACTTCCAGTTGCAATCCGTGGGATCATGGACGCGCACGTCCGTGAAACGCTATTTGGCCTATGCAACTTTTTCAACGTCATCTCTCGGAAGTCGATTGGCGTGAGGCAACTCAGAAGGCTACAGGAAGAGATCGTGGTGATACTATGCGAGCTTTAGATGTACTTTCCGCCCGCATTCTTCGACGTTATGGTGCATCTGCTGGTCCATATAGTGGAGGATATCATCCAACTCGGGCCGACGTTCCTGCACAGCATGATGCCGTTCGAAAGGATGAATGGTGTCATCAAAGGATAAATTCGCATCAACACATAGACGCGAAATGCATGTCAACTTAGAGGGTCGACTCGCCGACTTTGAAAGAGCAAACCTAGTCGCGCTACAACACATAGACGTGGTCGATCCTTGGGTGGTAGAGCACAAAACCTTTATTAAGAAGACGTACAATGACCGAGGCCAATAGAGGACGGACGGAGATATAATCAAAGAGCACAACTCATGTTTCACGCGTTGGTTCAAGCAGAAGCTTCTGTCGTACCCTTTACATGAGGATTCTTCCGCGGAAGAACAACTCATATTCGCCTTGTCACAGGGCGCCGAGCACAACCTGATGACCTATGAGGCGTACGATATCAACGGCTACACATTCTACACCGAGGCCAAGGACATGAAGAGCGATGGTTATCAGAATTCCGGGGTAACGATGGAATCCTAGACCGGTAACGACAAGGACAGATACTACGGAAGGATCGAGGAGATCTGGGAGCTGAGCTATGCTGGAGAGAAGGTGCCGATGTTCCGTGTCAGATGGGCCAAGAGCGTCCTAAAAGAAGACCGGTATTTCACCACCATGGTTATACCCGAAGCCAAATCCAAGACCGCGGGCGCAAACGTCACCGCGAAAAATGAGCCATGGATACTGGCTTCCCATGTGGACCAATGCTTCTTCATTACCGACCCGTCAAAGCCCAGTCGTGTTGTCGTGAGGAGAGGCAAAAGGAAGATCATCAGAATGGATGGAGTAGCCAATGAGCAAGACTTCGACAAGTACGGCGACCCGAGGATCGAACATGACGACGATGATGAAGTAGCAGCATACACCACAAGAAGAAGCAGGACCACCCTACCTAAAGGACGTCCGTTCCACAGAAGAACTCCATTTGCGAAAAAGAAGGGCAAGAAGATTGTGAACAAATAGCTAGCTAAGATCGATTGTATTTAAATCGTAGCCTTCATTTCTCGATTGTATTTCATGGGCACTTTTTGAACTATCATGAATATTTTTAAATTTCATGGACACTCGATCTCGATCCCCCTCCATCTCGATCGCTATCCCACCTCGCCAGATCCGATCCCCCTCGCCGCCGAGCACCCCCCGGTCCACCGGCCGCCGCCGCCGACCCCCCGCACCCTCGATTCCCCTACTCAACCGCCGCCGCTGACCCCCCGCACCCCTTCCCTACTCAACCGCCGCCGCCGACCACCCGCACCCCGCGCACCCTCCCCCGCTCCACCGGCATTACTATTTGATGATATTTTTAAGAAAATTATTAGTGTCTTATATAAAAAATATTACTCTTATGATTTAAACAAGTTTGAGCATATTTAAACACAAATAAGTATCAAATAGCATTTTAAATGCATAAAAAAAATTGTGGAGCCTGAGAGTCGAACCCAGGACCTCCTGGTGTGAGAACTGGCTGCTGACTAGTCGAGCTAGTAGAGGGAACTTGGTGTGGATCAGGTCAGGTGGGAGATAACCTATTGGCTCGAGCAGAAATAAAAAAAATACTAATGGCGCACCAGGGTGAGGTGCGCCATTAGTATGGATGTACTTATGGCGCACCGAGGGGTGGTGCGCCATTAGTATTGTGCCCCCATCCATATTTCCTCCCCGGCCCTTGATCCCCTTCTAGCCCTCGCCCTCGATCCCCTTCCCCTCTCCTCTCCCGACTCCGCTGCCCCGCCGCCTCGACGCCGCCCCGACGCCGCGACGCCGCCCCGTCGTCCTCGTCTCTGCCCCGACGCCCCGACGCCGCGACGCCGCCCTCTCCTCTCCCGACGCCGCCTCCCCGCCGCTTTCCCCGCGGAGAAGGAGGAGGAAGAGGGGGCGCTCGCCGTTGACCTCGCCCGGCCGACTCCGGCAGGAGGAATCTCCGCTCTTCGTTCGCCCTCCCGTGCGTGAGTACCCCCTGTCTTGCTGCACATGCCCTGTCCATGAATTCCCCTCCCCTCCCCGCTAACCCCACCGCATGGAAAACGCAGGCCCACCAGGGGATCCGCCCCGCTGCCCCACCTCGTTGGACGCCATCGCCCCGCCGCCCTCGTCGCCGGTGGCCCAGACGCCGCCCCGTCCACACCACCGTTGCCGGAGCACCACACCACCACCCGGACCTTGTCTCCCCACCTCATCGCCCCGTCCACACCACCGCCCCCGTGAGCTCCCTCTCCTCCTCTCCCCCTCTCCCCCTCGCATCCAGATTGTTTGTTTTTCTTCCTGACAATTAACCACTTTAGTTCGTCTATAGTGGGGTGCCTTCTGCTATGTTTGGTTGCAGTATATGCCCATCTAAAATGAACCTGGAGTATATGTTGTGTGCCTTGGTCTGTAGTAGAGTGTGTTCGTTTGTCGGACTAGGTCGCGAGAGCATTGACAGCATTTAGCTTATGGATTATCAGTAGATTAATAACTAAGACATGATTCTGAAATACATATGGTGGACAGGGCATGTACCAATGGTGGCCCCTTTGTGTACATATTTGTCACATCTGATGTCCAAGTAACTACAAAGCGATGAGGATACTATCAATATACACATACGCTCACAACTGCCATGATAATAATTTGTATAATTACAATGCTGCTGGAGTTATAACCTAGAATAAGGTGGATGTCTCAAACACCTGCACATAAATAACAGATAAGTGTAAAGTGATTCTAGGGAAGCTGAGTAAAACAAAAATAGAACTTCATGAAAGAGTGAAAGAAGCAAAGTATGTGCAGATAGCAGGTTATGAGATGCCACATAACAGTAGCATGGAAAGCAAATAGTAAAATCCATATCATTTTCAAGATAGCTAGTAATTATATATGTACACAAATATGTAACCAGTCAATGCGAGTGTGCTCTTGTTGTATGCCTGCCTGCTATTGCTACAACCGCTAGTGTATGCCATAGAGTTTGTCAGGTATCCATTAAAAAGCAACCTGCAGCAGTTTCTATGCTATTTGCATCTCGCTTGTGCCTAGAAGTTAAAAAACAAAGTATGTGCTGTGGGGCGATGGCGCTCGTTGCCGGCGTCCTTAAGACATCTATGTTCTTTCTTCTGAATTAGTTCTATGTTGGAAGAGAAGAAGCAAACCTGTTGCTTGGAGAACTGAAAAAAATTTACTCTTAATTTGCTCTTAATTTTGTGGTTTGCAAGCTAGACTTTGCTCTTAATTTTGTGAATGCCTAATTAGGGTGCATTTCTGATAAACAAGAAAAGATAGCTTTGCGTTGACTTGCTTCCACATTTGTGTTCTTGCTAGGGACTGTTTAAAATGCTGGGATCAGTTTTGGAGACTGACCGACAATTTAGTACTGCTGGTGCATTTCCTTTTAGTCTTAGATCATAAACTACTCTTTGCTTGTAGTGGTTTGTCCAAAATGTTGAATGATACTGCTTGGAGATGCATATATTGTTTCACCTCTTCACATGCCAATGTATTTTCCATGTTGTGATGGAGGCCTTTTTTGCCTTGTCCACCCGAGAGGCCCTTGAGTTTGCTGGAATGTCGATTAACTTCCGTTCCAGCAAATTCGGGTACTCCATATGTCCTATTTTCAGCAAAGGTCATGCTGAAATTTTCCGTGAATTTTAGCATGACTTTGCTAAAAATAGGACATATGGGGTACTTGTGACTAATGATGAAAGCTTAGGCTTTTAGGGTGCCTCGGCGTCGAAAAACCCTCAATGATAAAAGCTTAGCTTTTAGGATGCCTTGGTGTCGACAAACCGTAAACAATAACCAACTTTTTGACCAAACTTTGTTCCTATTTAGAGAGAAACATGGCCAACAACGACGAGGCCGGGGGTTCGGGCGGCAAGGCATTCTGGGAGCTGTCCCAGGAGATGGAGGACCAACCTCAGTTGTATGAGGACGCCGCCTTCCCCACCGATCGTGAGACCACTAATGGTACCGCCGAGGATGACCCCACTGATGCCACCACTGATGGTGCCGCCGAGGATACCACCACTGATGATGGCGGCGCACGCACAGATGGCAGCCAACCGAAGAGGCAACGGAAGGACCGGCGCCCGATCGTGCTCCTCACCCGCAAGGAGGAAGTTACTGAAGTGGACTCCAACGGGAATCCAGCGGCGCCCGAACGAATAGTCAAGGGGTACTCGCTTCAGCTGAGGTGCATTCTCCGAAGCACCGTCTCGATCAACACCGAGAACCTGAGGCATCCTGACCGAGGGAATTTGCGCAACCTCCTCTTCACGAAGCTGCACGAACGATACAAGTTCCCCACTGGATTTGCAAACACAAGCCTCAAAGGGAATAAAGTGAACAATGCTGCCCTCACGAAGATGAGCAAGGCCCTGTCTACTTGGAAAAGCAATGTGAAGAGAATGATCGAGAAAGGTGAGAGTTATGAGAAGATCAAGGAGAAAAATCCTTCGATCACCGAAGATGACTACAACGACCTCAAGATCGATTGCTCGAGCACTGCAAACTCCCAATCAAGTCAGTGGGGGAAACAAATGCGGGAGCTGAACATAGGGGAACACACACTCGGTCCCGGCAGTTACAGAGTGGCGGAGCCTATATGGGACAAGGAGGGGGCGGACCATGCCGAGCAAGGCCTACCGCCCCTCTTCGATAAATACGGTGACAAGTAGACCAGGAACTTTGTCAGGGCCCGGTACAAGAAGGACCCAAAAACAAAGGAGCTTACCATGGATCCGAAGACCAGGAAGCTTGAGCTTGTTCTGGTAAGGAATACACCCCCGCGTAATTAGCTCCATATGGTTGCATTCTAATTAATGAAGCCAAATTTCTAAATGGTACACATTCCTTCCGCAGGCGACTGAAAGCAGTAGCGCGGGGTCGACTAAGAGCAACCCTTGGGACAACACTCTAAATAGGGCGTTGAATGTAATGAAGAACAAGGATAAGCTCAGTAAGCCGACGTCAGCTGGTCGTGTGGCCGACAAAGACTTGTCGACAAAATGGGGGTCATACTATACCGCTGGTGTGTGGAAGGAGAAAAAGACCAGCTCGGAAAGCCAGGCGCGCGAGGTTCAAGAACTCAAGGCACAGGTGGCGCGGATTCCGGAGATTGTCCAAGAGCAAGTGCAACAACAACTGGGAGTGACGATCACCGCCATTGTGCCTACCTTGATCTCGGGGTTGAGTGCGTGGATTGCGGGCGGCCAATAGAGGCCGCCCCCGATTCCTAGCTTCACGGCCAGCAACTCGCATAATGCGATGGCGGGGCCATTGGTGCCTCTGGCGGAGGCGGCATTGGTGTCACCGACGCCAGCACGGGAGCTTAATGCACCCGGGTGTACGCCGGCCGACACCTCTGCAGCAAGCGGCCCCTCCGTCAACTGCATGCCCGCCGTTGGCGGTGCCTCGACATTAGCCGAGCTCGACGCCATCATCACGGTAACTAACTAAGCCTCTCTCGGCCGAGGACTTCATCTCCTTGCCTTTGACTGGGCATCCCTGACGCCCTACATGTTTTCGCAGGGCGCCGCCGACGTTCCGTGCACTCTCCTGCACTTCATGAACAACGAGTTGATCGATGTCGCCAAGGGCAAAATCGTTCAACCGGGCAACCCCTTGTTCCACGGTACCCAGATGCCACCCAACTTGTTTAGGGTTCAACTGGTTTGGGTGCTGCCAGGCTGCAACGAGTTGTTACCTCCGATTCGACCCGTCGGGGTCGACGATGATGATGTGATGACCCTCAGCGCCTACCTGAGCTGGCCCCTGCTTTGGCCGAAGAGCCAGATTCGTTTGGGGGCGGGGGACACCACCCCAAAGACAACACCGCCAGTCGTGCCAGCGCCAAGTCGGCCCCATGGCAAGACCGCCGCAATGGTGCCGGACATCCCTATGCCACTGGATCCAAACATGCATATGGCACAGGATCAGAACGACGACGACGACGATACATTTGGCAACGTCGATCAGTACTTTGCCGATCATGGGTACGATGGCGACTTCATGGGGCCTCCTTCTCAAGAACCCAACCCAACAAAAGACGTGTGCGATCTAGCTGGTACCGCGGAGAAGCCAAGTTGCAACAGGTGTCGTCTGGCGTTCAGCTCTCAGGAGACGCCTCCAGCTGCCGAGTTCACCGAGCCTCAGATAGGCGAGGTGCGAAATATTATCAGCCCCAACACACTCAAGAAGGCGGTCTGTGAGCAGAACTCGGTCCCATTACAGGAGAAGAAGAAGGCACACAAAAGAAATACTAAGAAGGGTGCGAGCCAGGCGGCACCGAGTACGATCCGTGCTCAGGACAGGCCACCTTCACCTAAGGATATCTCGAGGAGGGTGCATGTGGCGGGTAGGGCGATGCTACCGACAAATATGCTCAATGCTGCAACCGATGCTATGCGGAGTCTGCATGACAGTGCTCTTTCTTTTGAGAAGCGGCGTCTCAGAGAGAAGGATGTGGCATACCCGGTTTTCGCGGCCAAGGTGCTAGAGGGCAAGGGCTTTGTGGATAACTCCATCGGGCGTACGATCGTGCTGCGGTTTGATGACATCCATACTATGTTGAACCTTCATCCGCTGCACTACACCTTCGTTCGGCTATTTTTGCTGAGTATGGAGATGCGGATCATTCGCGACAAGACCCCAGACATCGTGATAGTCGACCCCTTCTACATGCGTGCCAAGATCTTGGGCAGCGCTGGGGACCGGCAAGTCACGAGTTCTTACCTCGAAGGCGTCATTCTGGCAAACCAAGATAAGGATAACTTCCTCGTGCCTTACTTTCCTGAGTAAGTCCTCCCCTCAACCAGCCCGTAACATATGAATTCTTAGATTTCGATCGTTTTTCTTTTAACATTCCGTGTTTTCTGCAGTGACACACATTGCACGCTCATCCTCCTAAGCCCCAAATATTCCATGGCCACGTATTTCGAGCTGGACCGTCAGTCGAACGTAGACTACACAAATGTCAAGAAGGTTCTTGATGATGTTCTCCCCGGCTACGCCAAATCTGGAGGCACCTTCACCAAGCCTATTCGTAAGTACGGCAAGCACTTGTTCTCCCACAATATGATGTTCTGCTGCGTCAAGCAGCCGCCTGGCAGTCAGAAGGGTGCCTACTACGCCATCCATCACATGCGGGCGATCGTACGGGACCATCATCAACTTCTGCTGCCGAGTAAACTCAAAGATTGGGCAAAGAGAGTGTCGGCAATCCAGGACGCGGACCTCCGACAAGAATTCTTTCGCATCCAGTCGGAGTTTGCAGAAATCATCCATCAAGATGTCCTTCGTACCTCGGGGCAGTTCTACCTCAACAATCAACCGTCCAACAGTGACATCGACACAATGCTACAAATGCAGGCTGACAACGACCGTTATTTCATGACTCCCACGATAGACGGCGGCTTCATCCACGCTCCGGTCCCTTGAGTCGAGTCGAAAGCAGTGATGCTGTGTCTAGTTCTGAAACATCGATTTGCTCATGTTGTAATTAAACTTTAATGAACTTGTAGTATGTCTCTTTGGTTTCGAGAGTCATTCAACTTAGATGTAATCGATGCTATTAATGTCTTGCTTTTCTCTTCCGATCGTTCTGTTGCATACTTATATATTGCTTATGTATTGTCTGTGAATTGGTACTAACGTTTCGTTTGGCTAGTGCATAGCGATGCCGTCGTATGTCGTGTACAAGGGTAAGGTTCCCGGAGTCTACGACGACTGGGAGGAGTGTTGGAGACAGGTTCACCGATTCAGCGGTAACAGTTACAAAGGATACACCACTAGGGCCGAGGCCGAATCTAGATACACCCGCTATCTAGCGGGTGAGGGGAGGGAGCGTTGGAGGAACCGGATGAAGACGAGTTTCATCGTGATGATGCTCATCGTGATGACCGCAGCTCTCTTCTATGTGATGGTAGTTTAGATGATCGATATCGACTTGTAATGTGAAGACAAACTCGCTACTCGCGGTCTCAAGACTTGTAATATAATGTTCTATCTTTGTTCGGTCTTTTCAATTCGGAGACTAATATGATGAATTGTATTCGAAGACTAATATGATGAATTGTATTCAAAGACTAATCTTCTATTGTATTCGATGAATCTATTGTTGATGTGTGCTGTCTATATTTTGTCCAATTATACATTTTGTAACCTGTGCAAAAAACAGAAAATGAAAAATAAAAAAACCTAATATTCATACTAATGGCGCATCACATCACAGTGCGCCATTAGTATGACAAAGTATACTAATGGCGCATCAATAAACAGTGCGCCATTAGTATGCCGAGGTTACTAATGGCGCATCTTGTTGCTGTGCGCCATTAGTATGCCAGAGCACCTGGGTATACATGGCCCCTGGGAGGCATACTAATGGCGCACTTCTGTATACACTAATGGTGCATCAGAGGTGCGCCATTAGTATACCTGATACTAATGGCGCACCAGTGGTGCGCCATTAGTAAAATATACTAATGGCGTGGCACTAATGGCGCACCACTAATGCGCCATTAATGGCCAAATTAGGTGCGCCATTAGTAGGCCTTTTCCTAGTAGTGCATGGTTCCTGTCAACTGAATGTACTTTCCCTTGTGCTTGAATGTCATCTGCTTCTCTCCCCAATTAACAGTCATGAGACCTCATGATTCGAGCCAATCCATGCCCAAAACAATATCATAGCTGCCCAATGGAAAAAGCTTCAGAGTTGATCAAAAATGGTGACCTTGAATGACATACTCACAAACTGGTATCTCTGAATCACAGATTGTAACCGCTCCATCAGCCACTTTGACCTTCAAAGGTGTTCGCATGGCCTGCACCCCAGTCCATTCCTTGGCAACCTCCGTGTTGACAAAACTGTGAGAATCCCTGAGTCCACCAGCATGAGCAGAACCTTGTCACCTATCTTTCCAGACAAACGGAAAGCCTTGGGCGCATCGGAGCCAGAGACCGCTGCCGTGGATAGCAGGCACAGGTCGTCCTCTGAGCTCTCCACCGGGGCTACTACAGCACTAGGTGACACCGGAGGTGATATCATCCCAACCAATTCCTCAACAACATGTAACTGCAAAGTGGAGGCACAAACGTGTCCAGGGCCCCAGCGTTCGCCGCATGTGAAGCAGAGGCCCCGAGCTTTGCAAAAAGCCCGGAGCACTTTGAGCTTATCGTCTGTCGAGGTACCACCTGTCGTAGTACTAAGACTGACAGTAGAATGGGGGGTAGGTATGGAGAAGCAATATCCTAGCTATGGAGTAGTTGTATACGCAAGGGATGTACGAGTTCAGGCCCTTCTCGGAGGAAGTAACAGCCCTACGTCTCGGAGCCCGTGGCGGTCGACTGGATTATAGGCGTATGAGTTACAGGGGTGCGAACCCTTCTGCCAGTGGAGGGGGTGGATTATATAGTGTTTGCCAAGACCGCAGCCAGCCCACGTAGCGGAGGGTTTAAAGTACATTAAGGCCAGGCGTTACTGGTAACGCCTTACATAAAGTGTCATCATGGCCATAAAGACTACTTAATTATATACCATTTGGATGCAGAGTGGCTCTTGATCTCCTGGTGGTCGAGTGAGTCTTCATGGTCGACTGTCTTCGAGTCTGTCGAGTGGAACCCCTCTTGGTCGACTGGAAGGCAGCTTCTTCTAAAGATGTCCTTGGGGAGGGTACCTTGGACAGGTTTATGACCCTATCCAAGGTACATGACTTCATCATTAGCCCCCGAATGGATCAAGGTTTGAGTGAGGAAGGAGTTGATAATCTTTCCGACCTATTTTTGTGTTCTGAGTATGTATCATTCTGGATCAATGACTTTTTAGAGATGGCATCAACTTTTCTTTCAGTTGTCTTGATCCATTCTTTTCCTCTGTCGAGTGAACTTTTGAACTTGGCGAATTTCCGAGCGACGGATCGTAGGAAATCTATGGTCTGGCAAGTTGCTCTGCCGTTGACGGATTTTGCAGGATCAGAATTTTTGGGAAGCGCGAGTAGCGGAGAAGACCGCAGTACTCGGACGGGACAAGGCAGAGGCGCCTCGATCCCCGCACCGCCTTTTTCGCCACGTATCGCTTGCGCTACTGTTGCGGGATTTGACAGGATTGCTTGGACCTACCGGTCAGCCACTTGGAAGTGACCTTACATAAGGCGTCGGATGGGGGTTTTTTGAACAATGCATCCCTATTCCCCTCTCCCCCTTCCTCCACCTCGCCCGCTGCGCCTGCTTTTGCCTCCGCTCATCTGCTCTTCGCGTGCCTCGTCGGCAACGATGGTGAAGGAGAAGACGGCGGCCTTGGAGCGAGCGAAGAAGGCGACGGCGACGGGGAAAGCGAAGGGGAGAGCGACCAGTCGGGTCGGATCTTCGTCGCGGTCCCGTCTGCCGCAAGGCTGGGTCCAAGGAGACTGGATCCGCTCGACCATCACCCAGAGGGATCTCGACGATCTAGCCAATGAGGGACTGATCTCTCATGGGTCAGCAGGACTTCCGGGGATAGAGTGGCAACCGCAGCCACAGGAGGGTGCGTGTGTCCTCTTAGCCACTCATGTAGATCGCGGATTCTCTGTGCTGCCGAATCTTTTCTTCCGAGGCTTTCTGAACTTCTTTGGGGCACAACTCCATCACTTCACTCCCAATTCCATTGCCTATCTTGCCTCTTTCGTGTCCCTATGCGAAAACTTCCTGGGTTGTCGGCCGCACTAGGGTCTCTTTAAGCACATATTCACTTGTCGTTCTCAGACGGTGAAAAAGGCGAGTCCGAATGACGAGAGAACCAAAGTAATCCAGATGTGTGAGGGTCTTGGGGTCCAAATGAGGAGTAAGAGTGTCTTTCCAGCCATGACCCTTCCCGAGTCGGTTAGAGGGTGGCAGTCGACCTGGTTCTACTGCCAAGATGATTCGACGCCGGGGTAGTCGACTGGTCTCCCTCCATTCTCTATGGACCGAGTGAACAAACCATCTTCCATGAAAGTACTCCCGGAGGAAAAGGCTCAAGTTAAAATGTTGATGGAGCGTGTAGTTCAACTCATTCGCGACGGGGTTACTGGCATGGATCTTTTGGAGGTTTTCCTTCGACGGCGCATTCAGCCACTCAAGTACCGAGGCCACCCGATGTGGTTGTACTCCGGTACCGAGGACACCACTCGGGTCCACCCAGAGGAGGTCGACGACGCCACACTGGAGAGGTGGATGACTGCCATCACGGGGAACAAAGATAACCCTCGTGGGGCTAGGAGGATCCCACCACTCGACCAGTCTTATGAACCAGACACGGTATGACCACTTATCTCCGGTTGTGATCCTGTTTCATTCATTTTGTTTCACTGCAAATCGGTCGATTAACCTTTGTCTTGTTTTGTTGTTTTTCAGGCTACCACTGAGTTGTATTCGATGCCCAACGGGGCGCAGGCTCTGACTGAGGAGGAAGAAGGACGTGGAGGCGAGAGCCCGGAGGAGTGGGATTCGGATGGTGATGACGATGATGAAGATGATGACTCTGATGAGGAGGAAGAGGAGGAGGAGGAGGAAGTTGCACCTCCCCGTTCTGAAAGACGCAAGAAGCTTGTCCATGACCCTGCGGTTGAGCGTGGTAAGGGGGTCGCGCCTTTCGTGCAGTCGACCAAGCGTCCTCGGATGACTTCTCCGGGGCCGACTGAGAAAGCGCCGAAGCAATCTCGAGTGGCATCGTCGAAGCCGACGAAGGCCTTGCCGAAGATGAAGATGGTGATCCCCACTATCTCAGGGTAATGGCGTAACTTCAGTTTTCTTGTTTCACATGGATTTATTCTTGGTCGATTCGTGAGCTGACCGACTGACTTCTGGAACTGCAGTGCTGCTACTTCTGAGACCTCGACCAGACCTGAAGATCACGAAATGTGGGATGCTGTCACTTCCAACCCTGGTACGGTTTTTGTAAGAAGCCATACGCCAGGCGGGGGTCATGATAGAGCAAGTGAAGGCGATCCGAGAGGCCAGTCAAGTGGCTTATGACGCCAGTTCAGCTCTTCAGAGTAATGTCCAGGTTAGTCAATCACCGCCTGTTCTGTTAGGATATGATACCTGAAAACTTTTCTTTCTGAAAATCTTAGTATCTGTCGTACACCCAGTGGGTGCGTCGATTGAAATCCTGGATTGGTGGGGGCACGCTGAGTGCACCCACTGGGTGTAATCCCCAAGGCTATGGTGGACTGCTGGCAGTCGACCATAGACATTATGTCTTAAGCTTTTTCCTTACTCGATCAGGTCGAATGGAATCATAGGCCGGTGGGGGCATGCTGAGTGCACCCACTGGGTGTAGTCCCCGAGACTCTGGTCGACTGATCGACTCTATCCGATAGAACTAGTGGGGGCACGCTGAGTGCACCCACTGGGTGTAGTCCCCGAGACTACAGTCGAATGTTTAGATTCGGCTGTAGTCTTAGAAATGCTACGATTTTTCCTTAGTCACTCGGAAGTGACCTGCCTTTGACGTCTATCGATTGGTTCCTCGCAGAAATCTTGTGAGCTTGCAGCTCGTTATACTGAGTTGGAGAACAAGCATACACTAGTAGAAAACCACCCATTAGTCCTGGTTCGTAAGGGCCTTTAGTCCCGGTTCATCAACCGGGACTAATGGGTCGTTACTAATGCCTCCACCCATTAGTCTCGGTTCAAACACGAACCGGGACCCATGTGCCTCCACGTGGCCCTGTGCGCCGAGCCCAGTCAGGGGGCCTTTGGTCCCGGTTGGTGGATCCAACCGGGACCAAAAGACAATTTTATTTTACAAAAGTGGCTACTTTAGGGGTTTTGGGGGTTATTTTTAGGTTGTTATTATAGCTAGCTAATAGAGAGAAGTGTCCTCTCTTATATCTTCGTCCTTGGTTTATCAACGCTGCTGCTATGTTCATTGCACCCGCAGATATAACATGCTCATGCATGCTTGCATCATACATCATATAAATATATAATAACAAGTCCTACTAATTAATCATGCATCATCATACAACTTCTACTCGTTATTAATAATAAGTCATACGATCATCATCCTCACAGTCATCGAACCCAACCCTACATAATTGTTCTTAGCACATGATCATCAGTATCAGGTAGGACCTAAACACCCTTAAGGTAAAATAGCATAAAACAATATAGACCCTGACTCTCCATTATGAAGAATGGCGATCATCCTGTCTCCAATTCTTGCCCTTCGCTGCTTATTGCTTCCAAGAAGCTCCTTACGACTGTCCATACATTTTTTCCATTCTTTCATTGTTATGTCTCCACTTCTTTTAGAATCCCGGTATGGACAGTTGAGATTCGTAGGACGACCTAGTTGTATGTTCAAAACATGAAGGCTACCATGTGTATACATCAGATGAGGCACACGATCATTCTGGATTATCTGTTGAAAAACATAGTAATAACTTCGTAGTTAGCAATGATGTACTAGTTCTAGAAGTGTGCAAAAAGATGCATGGATGTTGTAATAGTAAAAAATAATCTTACCAGGGTATCTCCATGGTAGTTACCATAGTTCAACACGTGCACTAGTGGCACGTATTGACCATAATGTTGAGGAGTTTGATTGTAGATATTGTAATTCTCAAGATCAGTACAAAATCCGACCAGATGATTTTTCTCCTGATAAGTTAATTCGGAGCCTTCGGTGTAGTACGTTCTGTCTACCATTTTCCGCACATTCTTTGAAGAATGAAAATAAGCTGTCAATGGAGATAAGTTGTCAACTATATATTTTGAAATAAACAATATAAATTACTTAATAACTATGTTTAGCTCACACGGGGGAAGAATTAGAGGTGTATCCACGAGGACCCAAATAGAAGGTCTCTGTTGCTCGATTGTAGGATCAACAAAATACATGGTGACAAGCATACCCTCATCAAGACCATACATCTTGCAAAGTGCTTCCCAATTTTTGCAACCAAAATGGGTTACACTCTGAGCATTGTACAGCTTTACATGAAAATCCACACCATGATGGGTACTTAGGATAATTTGTTTGGTTTCGAAACTTTCATGGTCATCAAAACCCATCCTCTCCAAGACACAGCGTCTTGCAAAGCATCGGATAAGCTAGTCGAATTGGAAAAGATGAAATTTACACGTTAAAATAGTTGAAGTCGTGCTTAATTACAAAAAAAACTATTGTCGTCGTTGCGTACCGTATGAACATCGCAGGTCTCCTTGAGCTTAATGCTGAAGCGCCGATCTTCGTCGTGGCACCAGTCGCACTCTCCCGGGCGGTTTTCGTCGTCCGATGAGTACGACATTTCCGGCCTACGTTCATAATTCAAATATTAAACTAGATCATTATTATTAGTCACGGGTTGACTATCGATGATCGATGTACGTAGCTCCTCCTTTCATTCCTGAGTGCATTATTATACAAAATTGTCTAGCACACGGGAATGAAGCAGAACTTATCCAATATGAGCATTTAATAAGCAAAACCAAATCGTAAAATAAGCAAAACCAAATTATAAAATAAAGTATAGTATTCAAATTAGCATGCATTCAATAATTATAAGCAAAAGTACATCATCTCTTGGTGTCCGTACATCGTCGAATATTATCACTAAAACAACTAGAACCGTAGCGCCCGACGGGTATCGACGCGGGCGGTGGACACCCAAAGATAAGGAACCACCACAGGATCATAGCTCCAGTGAGATCCCCAAAGAACTTGCCAGGTATTGTCGAACCTCCCCTCCAATGCAACCATGTAGCGACGGACGTGCTCGTCCTCCTCGCTGAGACGGTGACGTACCACCTCCGCGGTGTCCGGATGCCTCACCACCGTCACTGGCCCACGCGACCACCACCAAACAAGGATCGGGTCAACAATGGGCTGCCTCCTCACCAACCTACGTCCCCCGGAAGGTAGCACCTCCCAATACCAACCCGGCGGAGCCCAGTCCCGAACATGCCCCTGATCAAGCAGGCCTCCACCGCCGAGTCGACGACGACGAGGATGCGGGATAGGCATCGCCGACGTCGACGCGGGAACTACTTCTATATATAGTTAAATAAAAGTAGTTTTATTAATTAATCAACTATCTAGTTCAACTACTAAGCACTTACTATAAATAAATAAGTAGTACTTACTAAAAACAAACTACTTCTATATATAGTAAAATAAATTAGTTTATTAAATCAACTAGCTAGTTCAACTATATATAAACTACTTCTTATTTTTTTCCTTTTTCTAAATACTATGAACAAAAAAATCATTAAAATTCTATGAACAAAATTAATTACACAATCTAAATATCACCAAAAAAATCTATTAACAATAATATCACCAAACATGCATATTCAATAATAATATCACCAAGAAAATCTATTAACAGAAAAAGAATCTAACATAATATGAACAAATTAATTACTACACATCTAATCTAACAAAAAAAAATCTAATTAATCTAACAAAAAAATCTAACATAATATGAACAAATCAATTACTACACATGTAATCTAACAAAAAAATCTAATCTAACAAAAAAATCTATGAACTACATATCTAAATTACTACATATCTGACCTAACAAAAAAAATCTTTGAACTACAAAAAGAATCTAAAAAAAATCTAACAAAATGCTCACGTAGGGCCGACGACAGCGACGGCGAGGTGCGGAGCGGGGCAGCGATGGCGTCGAGGCGGCGCGGGGCAGGGGCGACGACGGGCTCGGGGTGACGCGGGGCAGGGGCAACGAGGACGGCGGGCTCGGGGCGGCGCGGGGCAGGGGCGACGAGGACGGCGGGCTCGGGGCGGTGACGGGGACAGCGGGCTCGGGGCGGCGCGGGGCAGGCGGGGGTGGCGACGTCGTCAGGGCGATGACGGGGCGGCGCGGGACGCGGGCGGCGATGGGGGTGGCGACGACGTGCGCGGGCGACGACAACGACGAAGAGGGCGTCGGGGCAGGGCTCGGCGGCGACGGCGACGAGGAGCTGAGGCGTCGGAGCGAGAAGAAAGAGATGGGTTTTGGCGAAAACTGCTAAGTCCTGCATATATAGCATGAGCATTGGTCCCGGTTGGTGGCTCCAACCGGGACTAATGCCCCCTTTCGTCCCGGTTGGTACCACCAACCGGGACCAAAGGCCTCTTTTCAGCAGCCCAAAGGGCGGGAAACGAAGACATTTGGTCCCGGTTGGTGGTTCCAACCAGGACTAAAGATGAGCATTCGTCCCGGTTGGTTCAACCAACCGGGACCAAAGAGTGGCATTGGTTCCGGTTGGTGCCATGAACCGGTACCAATGGACCCGTGTAACTACTTTTTTATTTTCTGCAGCTGATTTTTTTCTTGATTCTTCCTGCAGCTGTTTTTTTAGTTCCACCTCGCCAAGCGAGAGGCACTCGCGGCTGTTTATAAGCCCTGAGTGCAGAGACGATGATGAAGAGGCTCAATGCTCCTGCACGTTGGTTAGCTTCAAGCCTTGAGGAATACAGTAGACTACACAGAGCTATGTGCAGTGCAGTTGACACTATTCCGAAAGGCTTGAAGCAAATTAACGAGCATTGCACCTCTTTTTTATTTTTAATGACTTATTACAACTCAGAAATAAAAAGAAAAAAATAAATGTAGCAGAAAAGAAAAAAAACTATATAAAAAACCACTAAGAAATAAATAGAAGAAAAAATAATTTTGATTAATTTTACTAAAAAAATAGCATAGATGCTTATTTTTAATGACTTATTACAACTCAGAAATAAAAAAAAAAGAATAAATATAGCAGAAAAGAAAAAAACTATATAGAAAACTACTCAGAAATGAATAGAAGCAAAAAATAGTTGTGATTAACTGTACTAAAAAAGGAGCATATATGCTTATTTTTAATGGCTTATTACAACTCAGAAATAAAAAGAAAAAAAATAAATATAGCAGAAAAGAAAAAAAACTATATAGAAAACTACTCAGAAATGAATAGAAGAAAAAAAGTAGTTGTGATTAACTGTACTAAAAAAAGGAGCATATATGCTTATTTTTAATGACTTATTACAACTCAGAAATAAAAAGAAAAAAAATAGTTGTAATTAACTTTACTAAAAAATGAGCATTGATGCTTATTTTTAATGACTTATTACAATTCAAAAATAAATAGAAGAAAAAATAGTTATGATTAACTTTACTAAAAAAATGAGCATAGATGCTTATTTTTAGTGACTTATTACAACTCAGAAATAAAAACAAAAAAATAAATATAGCAGAAAAGAAAATAAAAACTATATAAAAAACTACTCAGAAATGAGCATAGATGCGTTTATAGAGGAAATTCAACTTAAATTCCTAACGAATTTCAAGAGAAATTCGTATGAATTTAGGCTAAATTCCCTATATAAGGGCATCTATTTTCATTTTCAGAGGAGCTCAATAAGGCAGAGAGGGAGGGGCTTATAAACCGGTCTGATTCCCCTTCGGTTGGCGAGGTGGGACTAAACTCTGGCCGCAACGAGGACCAACCCTTTAGTCCCGGTTGGTGGCATGAACCGGGACTAAAGGGCAGCCTTTGGTCCTGGTTCAAGCCACCAACCGGGACCAATGTTGTTGGGCCAGGAGCGAGGCCCATTGGTCCCGGTTCGTCCCACCAACCGGGACCAATAGGTCCAGACGAACCGGGACCAATGGCCCACGTGGCCCGGCCGGCCCCTGGGGCTCACGAACCGGGTCCAATGCCCCCATTGGTCCCGGTTCTGGATTGAACCGGGACTAATGGGCTGGACCGGCCAGGACCATTGGCCCCTTTTCTACTAGTGATATCCAGCTCGAACTTGATCTGAAGCTTGTCTAGGAGAATTTCACGAAGGCGAAGGAGGAGGCAAAAGGTATGTTTGGTGAGAACCTCGACGACTGCTTTTGCCTCTTGTCCATTTCTGAGTCTGATCTCATTGTGATTTTGCAGATAAACTGAGAGATGCTCTGAAGAAGAAAGACCTTGACTTGGCTGAGGCGTAGAAAGCGGCTTTAGAGAAGACCAAGCTCGCAGAGGAGAAGCTGGCTTCAATCACTAAGCTTGAAGAGGAAAATACTAATCTGAAAGCTACTCTTGATGCGGCCAGCAAGGAGGTCAGTCGACTAAAGAATGACAAGATTGCTTTGAGTGACAAGGCCAGCGAGTTGGCGGGAAATAAGAATGATCTGGAGGCTTATCTGGGAGGACTCGCCAAGAAGTTATTCCTCATGCTCGAAGGTAATCCTTTGTATCAAACAAGCTTTTTAACTATGATTTTGCCACCAAACTGCTGTCTTGACTTTGGGGTTGTGTCTGTAGAGTTCTGCCAAAACTTTGAGGAGGAGACTGGTCGACTGGAGACGAGCCTAGATCCCATCAACTCTCCTGTGAAGGACGAAGCTGCCATGAAGGTGCTCCGACTCGAGTCTCGCGTCACTGCCGTTGTCCACTATCTGGCAAGGTTGAAGGTTGCAACTTCTCACATCGACATAGCACGCTGGCCAAGAGAAACAATTCAGAATGACCTTGAGTCTCTGATGACTCGACTGAATGAAGTTCCGAGTCGAGTGCAAGAATGGAAGAAGTCTTCTGCCAGGTGCGGTGCGGACGTTGCTCTATCTCTGGTCCGTGTTCACTACAAGGATGCGCGAGAGGACAAACTGGCAGCCCTCAAGGGGTCCAAATGAGGAGTAAGAGTGCCTTTCCAGCCATGACCCTTCCCGAGTCGGTTAGAGGGTGGCAGTCGACCTGGTTCTACTACCAAGATGAGTCGACGCCGGGCAGTCGACTGGTCTCCCTCCATTCTCTATGGACAGAGTGAACAAACCATCTTCCATGAAAGTACTCCCGGAGGAAAAGGCTCAAGTTAAAATGTTGATGGAGCGTGTAGTTCAACTCATTCGCGACGGGTTTACTGACATGGTTCTTTTGGAGGTTTTCCTTCGACGGCGCATTCAGTCACTCCAGTACGGAGGCCACCCGATGTGGTTGTACTCCGGTACCGAGGACACCACTCGGGTCCACCCAGAGGAGTTCGACGACGCCACACTAGAGAGGTGGATGACTGCCATCACGGGGAACAAAGATAACCCTCGTGGGGCTAGGAGGATCCCACCACTCGACCAGTCTTATGAACCAGACACGGTATGACCACTTATCTCCGGTTGTGATCCTGTTTCATTCATTTTGTTTCACTGCAAATCGGTCGATTGACCTTTGTCTTGTTTTGTTGTTTTTCAGGCTACCACTGAGTTGTATTCGATGCCCAACGGGGCGCAGGCTCTGACTGAGGAGGAGGAAGGACATGGAGGCGAGAGCCCGAAGGAGTGGGATTCGGATGGTGATGATGATGATGAAGATGATGATGAAGATGAGGAGGAAGAGGAGGAGGAGGAGGAGGAAGTTGCACCTCCCCGTTCTGAAAGACGCTCGAAGCTTGTCCATGACCCTGCGGTTGAGCGCGGTAAGGGGGTCGCGCCTGTCGTGCAGTCGACCAAGCATCCTCGGACGACTTCTCCGGGGCCGACTGAGAAAGCGCCAAAGCAATCTCGAGTGGCATCGTCGAAGCCGACGAAGGCCTTGCCGAAGATGAAGATGGTGATCCCCACTATCTCAGGGTAATGGCGTAACTTGAGTTTTCTTATTTCACATGGATTTATTCTTGGTCGATTCGTGAGCTGACCAACTGACTTCTGGAACTGCAGTGCTGCTACTTCTGAGACCTTAACCAGACCAGAAGATCACGAAATGTAGGATGCTGTCACTTCCAACCCTGGTATGGTTTTTGTGAGAAGCCATACGCCAGGCGGGGGTCATGATGGAGTAAGTGAAGGCGGTCCGAGAGGCCGGTCAAGCGGCTTATGACGCCAGTTCAGCTCTTTAGAGTAATGTCCAGGTTAGTCAATCACCACCTGTTCTGTTAGGATATGATACCTGAAAACTTTTCTTTCTGAAAATCTTAGTATCTGTCGTACACCCAGTGGGTGCGTCGATTGAAATCCTGGATTGGTGGGGGCACGCTGAGTGCACCCACTGGGTGTAATCCGCAAGGCTATGGTGGACTGCTGGCAGTCGACCATAGACTTTATGTCTTAAGCTTTTTCCTTACTCGATCAGGTCGAATGGAATCATAGGCCGGTGGGGGCACGCTGAGTGCACCCACTGGGTGTAGTCCCCGAGACTCTGGTCGACTGATCGACTCTATCCGATAGAACTAGTGGGGGCACGCTGAGTGCACCCACTGGGTGTAGTCCCCGAGACTACAGTCGAATGTTTAGATTCGGCTGTAGTCTTAGAAATGCTGCGATTTTTCCTTAGTCACTCGGAAGTGACCTGCCTTTGACGTCTTTCGATTGGTTCCTCGCAGAAATCTTGTGAGCTTGCATCTCGTTATACTGAGTTGGAGAACAAGCATACACTAGTAGAAAACCACCCATTAGTCCTGGTTCGTAAGGGCCTTTAGTCCCGGTTCATGAACTGGGACTAATGGGTCGTTACTAATGCCTCCACCCATTAGTCTCGGTTCAAACCCGAACCGGGACCAATGTGCCTCCACGTGGCCCTGTGCGCCGAGCCCAGTTAGGGGGCCTTTGGTCCCGGTTGGTGGCTCCAACCGGGACCAAAAGACAATTTTATTTTACAAAAGTGGCTACTTTAGGGGTTTGGGGGGTTATTTTTAGGTTGTCATTATAGCTAGCTAATAGAGAGAAGTGTCCTCTCTTATATCTTCGTCCTTGGTTTATCAACGCTGCTGCTATGTTCATTGCACCCACAGATATAACATGCTCATGCATGCTTGCATCATACATCATATATATATAATAACAAGTCCTACTAATTAATCATGCATCATCATACAACTTCTACTCGTTATTAATAATAAGTCATATGATCATCATCCTCATAGTCATCGAACCCAACCCTACATAATTGTTCTTAGCACATGATCATCAGTATCAGGTAGGACCTAAACACCCTTAAGGTAAAATACCATAAAACAATATAGACCCTGACTCTCCATTATGAAGAATGGCGATCATCCTGTCTCCAATTCTTGCCCTTCGCTGCTTATTGCTTCCAAGAAGCTCCTTACAACTGTCCATACATTTTTTCCATTCTTTCATGGTTATGTCTCCACTTCTTTTAGAAACCCGGTATGGACAGTTGGGATTCGTAGGACGACCTGGTTGTATGTTCAAAACATGAAGGCTACCATGTGTATACATCAGATGAGGCACACAATCATTCAGGATTATCTGTTGAAAAAAATAGTAATAACTTCGTAGTTAGCAATGATGTACTAGTTCTAGAAGTGTGCAAAAAGATGCATGGATGTTGTAATAGTAAAAAATAATCTTACCAGGGTATCTCCATGGTAGTTCCCATAGTTCAACACGTGCACTAGTGGCACGTATTGACCATAATGTTGAGGAGTTTGATTGTAGATATTGTAATTCTCAAGATCAGTACAAAATCCGACCAGATGATGTTTCTCCAGATAAGTTAATTCGGAGCCTTCGGTGTAGTACGTTCTGTCTACCATCTTCCGCACATTCTTTGAAGAATGAAAATAAGCTGTCAATGGAGATAAGTTGTCAACTATATATTTTGAAATAAACAATATAAATTACTTAATAACTATGTTTAGCTCACATGGGGGAAGAGTTAGAGGTGTATCCACAAGGACCCAAATCGAAGGTCTCTGTTGCTCGATTGTAGGATCAACAAAATACATGGTGACAAGCATACCCTCATCAAGACCATACATCTTGCAAAGTGCTTCCCAATTTTTGCAACCAAAATGGGTTACACTCTGAGCATTGTATAGCTTTACTTGAAAATCCACACCATGATGGGTACATAGGACAATTTGTTTGGTTTCGAAACTTTCATGGTCTTCAAAACCCATCCTCTGCAAGACACAACGTCTTGCAAAGCATGGGATAAGCTAGTCGAATTGGAAAAGATGAAAAATACACGTTAAAATAGTTGAAGTCGTGCTTAATTACAAAAAAAAACTATTGTCGTCGTTGCGTACCATATGAACATCGCAGGTCTCCTTGAGCTTAATGCTGAAGCGCCGATCTTCGTCCAGCTGAATGAACCTGTCGCAGATACCTCGGTCGTCGTCGCACCAGTCGCACTCTCCCTTGCGGTTTTCGTCGTCCGATGAGTACGACATTTCCGGCCTACGTTCATAATTCAAATATTAAACTAGATCATTATTATTAATCACGGGTTCACTATCGATGATCGATGTAGGTAGCTCCTCCTTTCATTCCCGAATGCATTATTATACAAAATTGTCTAGCACGCGGGAATGAAGCAGAACTTATCCAATATGAGCATTTAGTAAGCAAAACCAAATCATAAAATAAGCAAAACCAAATCATAAAATAAAGTATAGTATTCAAATTAGCATGCATTCAATAATTATAAGCAAAAGTACATCATCTCTTGGTGTCCGTACATCGTCGAATATTATCACTAATACAACTAGAACCGTAGCGCCCGACGGGTATCGACGCGGGCGGTGGACACCCAATGATAAGGAACCATCACAGGATCATAGCTCCAGTGAGATCCCCGAAGAACTTGCCAGGTATTGTCGAACCTCCCCTCCAATGCAACCATGTAGCGACGGACGTGCTCGTCCTCCTCGCTGAGACGGTGACGTACCACCTCCGCGGTGTCCGGATGCCTCACCACCATCACTGGCCCACGTGACCACCACCAAACAAGGATCGGGTCAACAATGGGCTGCCTCCTCACCAACCTACGTCCCCCGGAAGGTAGCACCTCCCAATAGCAGCCCTGCGGAGCCCAGTCCCGAACATGGCCCTGATCAAGCAGGCCTCCACCGCCGAGTCGATGACGCCGAGGATGCGGGATAGGCATCGCCGACGTCGACGAGGGAACTACTTCTATATATAGTTAAATAAAAGTAGTTTTATTAATTAAATCAACTATCTAGTTCAACTACTAAGCACTTACTATAAATAAATAAGTAGTACTTACTAAAAACAAACTACTTCTATATATAGTAAAATAAATTAGTTTATTAAATCAACTAGCTAGTTCAACTATATATAAACTACTTCTTATTTTTTTCCTTTTTCTAAATACTATGAACAAAAAAATCATTAAAATTCTATGAACAAAATTAATTACACAATCTAAATATCACCAAAAAAATCTATTAACAATAATATCACCAAACATGCATATTCAATAATAATATCACCAGAAAAATCTATTAACAGAAAAAGAATCTAACATAATATGAACAAATTAATTACTACACATCTAATCTAACAAAAAAAAATCTAATTAATCTAACAAAAAAATCTAACATAATATGAACAAATCAATTACTACACATGTAATCTAACAAAAAAATCTAATCTAACAAAAAAAATCTATGAACTACATATCTAAATTACTACACATCTAACCTAACAAAAAAATCTTTGAACTACAAAAAGAATCTAAAAAAACTCTAACAAAATGCTCACGTAGGGCCGACGGCGACGGCGAGGTGCGGAGCGGGGCAGCGATGGCGTCGAGGCGGCGCGGGGCAGGGGCGACGACGGGCTCGGGGCGACGCGGGGCAGGGGCAACGAGGACGGCGGGCTCGGGGCGGCGCGGGGCAGGGGCGACGATGGGCTCGGGGCGGCGCGGGGCAGGGGCGACGAGGACGGCAGGCTCGGGACGGTGACGGGGACGGCGGGCTCGGGGCGGGGCGGGGTAGGCGGGGGTGGCGACGTCGTCGGGGCGGCACGCGGGCGATGACGGGGCGGCGCGAGACGCAGGCGGCGATGGGGGCGGCGACGACGTGCGCGGGCGACGACGACGATGAGGAGGGCGTCGGGGCAGGGCTCGGCGACGACGGCGACGAGGAGCAGAGGCGTCGGGGCGAGAAGAAAGAGATGGGTTTTGGCGAAAACTGCTAAGTCCTGTATATATAGCAAGAGCATTGGTCCCGGTTGGTGGCTCCAACCGGGACTAATTGTAACGCCCGGATAATCATCCTACAGTAATCCCACGCTAATCGTGCCATGACACCTCGGTTACTGTTGCTAACCTCGCAATAATTCGAAACCGTTCAAAATTCAAATTCAAAATAATAATAACAATAAAAGTTTTCAAAAATTGAAACAAAAATGTTCGATGGTGGCCGAATATTACCAGGGTAATTATGATGCAACAAACAAATTTTTATTAAATGCCTAAGTGTTTATAAATAAATAAAAACAGAAAAGAAAATAAATAAAAAGAAAACAGAAAACAATACAAAAAAAAGAGAAAAGAAACCCCCTGGGCTTCGGCCCAGCTGACCACAGGCCAACTGGGCCACCACCAGGCCCGGCCGGCCCCCACCCCTCTCCCCTTATCCCCCCACGACGGAAACCCTAGCCCACTCCCGATCCCCACTCCCCCCCACTCTCCCCTCACTCCCCCGATCTGGATCGAGATCGGGGCGACCACGCCACCGCCCCGGATCGCCGTCGCCTTCTCGCCCACCTGGCCTCGCGCGACCCCCCCCCCCCCCGCCTGAGGACCCCGTCGCCCTCCGCCTCGCTTCCTCATCTCCCTCCCTGCCCGATCTGGATCGGGGCAGCCCCCCCCCCCCCCGATCCCATCTCGACGCCGAACCGCCGTCGCCGCGCTCGCCTCGGACGTCGTCGTCTCCACCACCGCCGCCCTCTTCGTCGACGGACCTCCCCGACCGTCCCCGAGCCCTCTGCCTAGACCCTACACCCCCCCCCCACCGTGAGCATCGCCCCTCTCCTCCCTCCCGCTTCGCTCTGTCGCCGTTGAGGTCGTCCCCGCGCTCGGTCGCCAGGGCCGGAGCTCGCTCCGCGCTCGTCCTCACCCGAAGCCCCGTTCCTGCGCTCATCGCGTCGACGGCCCCACCCTGGCCGTGCGCGCGCACACGTCCGCGCACCCGCGCTGGTCTCGCCCCGTCCATGGCCGCGCCCCCTGCGCCTCGTGCGCCCACGCCGGCGCCGTCCGCTGCCGCCGAGCCCCCTGCTGCCCGTTCCCGCCGCTCGCCGGAGCTGGCCGGCCCTTTTCCCCCTACCCCGCCGGATTCTGGCACCCCGCCTCGCCCCTGGTGGCCTCACGTGCGGGTGCCCCTTCGCCCGCACCGCCCGATCGGGTGCACCCGATCCGCTAAGGCCTAGTGGCCCTATGACAACGGGGGCCCACACCCCAGAACGGTTTAAAAAAAAGAAAGGAATTAAAAATAAAATTATTAAATAAAAATAAAAATGATTAATAAAATTAATTATTAATTAATTAATTAAACTGTAATTAGATTAACCTAAACCCAAAATTAACCTAATTAGGGGATGACAGGTGGGTCCCCCCTGGACCCACATGTCAGGTTGACCAAGTCAACTCTGTTGACTGCTGACGTCAGCATGGCATCATGCTGACGTCATAAATCCTTTTTTCGAATTAATTAATTAATTAATTAAAAATCAGAAAATGATTTAAATCTTTAGAAAATCATATCTTTTAATCCGTAACTCGGATGAAAATACTTTCTACATGAAAGTTGCTCAGAACGACGAGACGATTCCGGATACGCAACCCGTTCGTCCGCCACACCCCCCTAACCTATCGAACTCGCAACTTTCCCCCTCTGGCTCCTCTGCCCGAAAACGCGAAACACCGGGAATACTTTCCCGGATGTTTTCCCCCTTCACCGGTATCACCTCATACCTCGTTAGGGCACCCCCTAGCACCGTTACTTGTCATGTCATGCATCGATATGCACTTGTTTGCAAGGTATTCATTGTTTCTTCCCCCTCTTCTCTCTGGTAGACTACGAGACCGACGCTGCTGCTGCCCAGTTCGACTACGGAGTTGACGACCCCTCTCTCTTGCCAGAGCAACCAGGCAAGCCCCCCCCCCTTGATCACCAGATATCGCCTATTCTTCTCTATACTGCTTGCATTAGAGTAGTGTAGCATGTTACTGCTTTCCGTTATTCCTATCCTGATGCATAGCCTGTCCTTGTTACTACTGTTGTTACCATTACCTGCTATCCTACTGCTTAGTATAGGATGCTAGTGTTCCATCAGTGGCCCTACACTCTTGTCTGTCTGCCATGCTATACTACTGGGCCGTGATCACTTCGGGAGGTGATCACGGGCATATACGGTATATTTTACACAGTTACATTACCTGTGATACTGTTCGGAGATGGGGGCTGAAAGGACAGGTGGCTCCATCCCGGTAGAGGTGGGCCTGGGTTCCCGACGGCCCCCGACTGTTACTTTGTGGTGGAGCGACAGGGCAGGTTGAGACCACCTAGGAGACAGGTGGGCCTGGCCCTCGTCGGCGTTCGCGGATACTTAACACGCTTAACGAGATCTTGGTATTTGATCTGAGTTGGCTACGAGCCTATACGCACTAACCATCTACGCGGGAGTAGTTATGGGTATCCCGACGTCGTGGTATCAGCCGAAGCACTTCAGACGTCAGCGACGGAGCGGCGCGCGCCGGATTGGACTGGAACGCCACTAGGCTAGGTCTGCTTCCGGCCGCCCTCTTAACGTGCAGGTGTGCTATGGGCGATGGGCCCAGACCCCTGTGCGCTTAGGTTTAGACCGGCGTGCTGGCCTCTCTGTTTTGCCTAGGTGGGGCTGCGACGTGTTGATCTTCTGAGGCCGGGCATCACCCAGGAAAGTGTGTCCGGCCAAATGGGATCAAGCGTGTTGGGTAAGTTGGTGCACCCCTGCAGGGAAGTTAATCTATTCGAATAGCCGTGATCTTCGGTAACAGGACAACTTGGAGTTGTACCTTGACCTTATGACAACTAGAACCAGATACTTAATAAAACACACCCTTCCAAGTTCCACAGACAACCCGGTGATCGCTCTCTAACAGGGCGACGAGGAGAGGATCGCCGGGTAGGATTATGCTATGCGATGCTACTGGAGATGCTACTTGGAGATGCTACTTGGAAGACTTCAGACTACCCTCTTCTACCTGTTGCAAGACGACGGTGACCAGAAGCGTAGTCTTCGATAAGACTAGCTATCCCCCTCTTATTCTGGCATTCTGCAGCTCAGCCCACTGATATGGCCCTTTACACATATATCCATGCATATGTAGTGTAGCTCCTTGCTTGCGAGTACTTTGGATGAGTACTCACGGTTGCTTTCTCCCCCCTTTCCCCCCTTTCCTTTCTTTCTGGTTGTCGCAACCAGATGCTGGAGCCCAGGAGCCAGACGCCACCGTCGATGACGACTACTACACTGGAGGTGCCTACTACTACGTGCAGCCCGCTGATGACGGCCAGGAGTAGTTAGGAGGATCCCAGGCAGGAGGCCTGCGCCTCTTTCGATCTGTATCTCAGTTTGTGCTAGCCTTCTTAAGGCAAACTTGTTTAACTTATGTCTGTACTCAGATATTGTTGCTTCCGCTGACTCGTCTATGATCGAGCACTTGTATTCGAGCCCTCGAGGCCCCTGGCTTGTATTATGATGCTTGTATGACTTATTTATGTTTTAGAGTTGTGTTGTGATATCTTCCCGTGAGTCCCTGATTTCGATCGTACACATTTGCGTGGATGATTAGTGTACGATTGAATCGGGGGCGTCACACTAATGCCCCCTTTCGTCCCGGTTGGTACCACCAACCGGGACCAAAGGCCTCTTTTCAGCAGCCCAAAGGGCGGGAAACGAAGACATTTGGTCCCGGTTGGTGGTTCCAACCGGGACCAAAGAGTGGCATTGGTACCGGTTGGTGCCATGAACCGGTACCAATGGACCCGTGTAACTACTTTTTTATTTTCTGCAACTGTTTTTTTCTTGATTCTTCCTGCAGCTGTTTTTTTAGTCCCACCTCGCCAAGCGAGAGGCACTCGCAGCTGTTTATAAGCCCTGAGTGCAGAGACGATGATGAAGAGGCTCAATGCTCCTGCACGTTGGTTAGCTTCAAGCCTTGAGGAATACAGTAGACTGCACAGAGCTATATGTAGTGCAGTTGACACTATTCCGAAAGGCTTGAAGCAAATTAACGAGCATTGCGCCTCTTTTTTATTTTTAATGACTTATTACAACTCAGAAATAAAAAGAAAAAAATAAATGTAGCAGAAAAGAAAAAAAACTATATAAAAAACCACTAAGAAATAAATAGAAGAAAAAATAATTTTGATTAATTTTACTAAAAAAATAGCATAGATGCTTATTTTTAAGGACTTATTACAACTCAGAAATAAAAACAAAGGAATAAATATAGTAGAAAAGAAAAAAAACTATATAGAAAACTACTCAGAAATGAATAGAAGCAAAAAATAGTTGTGATTAACTGTACTAAAAAAGGAGCATATATGCTTATTTTTAATGGCTTATTACAACTCAGAAATAAAAAGAAAAAAGTAAATATAGCAGAAAAGAAAACAAACTATATAGAAAACTACTCAGAAATGAATAGAAGAAAAAAATAGTTGTGATTAACTGTACTAAAAAAGGAGCATATATGCTTATTTTTAATGACTTATTACAACTCAGAAATAAAAAGAAAAAAATAGTTGTGATTAACTTTACTAAAAAATGAGCATAAATGCTTATTTTTAATGACTTATTACAATTCAAAAATAAATAGAAGAAAAAATAGTTATGATTAACTTTACTAAAAAATGAGCATAGTTGCTTATTTTTAGTGACTTATTACAACTCAGAAATAAAAACAAAAAAATAAATATAGCAGAAAAGAAAATAAAAACTATATAAAAAACTACTCAGAAATGAGCATAGATGCGCTTATAGAGGAAATTCAACTTAAATTCCTAACGAATTTCAAGAGAAATTCGTATGAATTTAGGCTAAATTCCCTATATAAGGGCATCTATTTTCATTTTCAGAGGATCTCAATAAGGCAGAGAGGGAGGGGCTTATAAACCGGTCTGATTCCCCTTCGGTTGGCGAGGTGGGACTAAACTGTGGCCGCAACGAGGACCAACCCTTTAGTCCCGGTTGGTGGCATGAACCGGGACTAAAGGGCAGCCTTTGGTCCCGGTTCAAGCCACCAACCGGGACCAATGTTGTTGGGCCAGGAGCGAGGCCCATTGGTCCTGGTTCATCCCACCAACCGGGACCAATAGGTCTAGACGAACCGGGACCAATGGCCCACGTGGCCCGGCCGGCCCCTGGGGCTCACGAACCGGGTCCAATGCCCCCATTGGTCCCGGTTCTGGATTGAACCGGGACTAATGGGCTGGACCGGCCTGGACCATTGGCCCCTTTTCTACTAGTGATATCCAGCTCGAACTTGATCTGAAGCTTGTCTAGGAGAATTTCACGAAGGCGAAGGAGGAGGCAAAAGGTATGTTTGGTGAGAACCTCGATGACTGCTTTTGCCTCTTGTCCATTTCTGAGTCTGATCTCACTGTGATTTTGCAGATAAACTGAGAGATGCTCTGAAGAAGAAAGACCTTGACTTGGCTGAGGCGTAGAAAGCGGCTTTAGAGAAGACCAAGCTCGCAGAGGAGAAGCTAGCTTCCATCACTAAGCTTGAAGAGGAAAATACTAATATGAAAGCTGCTCTTGATGCGGCCAACAAGGAGGTCAGTCGACTAAAGAATGACAAGATTGCTTTGAGTGACAAGGCCAGCGAGTTGGCGGGAAAGAAAAATGATCTGGAGGCTTATCTGGGAGGACTCGCCAAGAAGCTATTCCTCATGCTCGAAGGTAATCCTTTGTATCAAACAAGCTTTTTAACTATGATTTTGCCACCAAACTGCTGTATTGACTTTGGGGTTGTGTCTGTAGAGTTCCGCCAGAACTGTGAGGAGGAGACTGGTCGACTGGAGACGAGCCTAGATCCCATCAACTCTCCTGTGAAGGACAAAGCTGCCATGAATGTGCTCCGACTCGAGTCTCACGTCACTGCCGTTGTCGACTATCTGGCAAGGTTGAAGGTTGCAACTTCTCGCATCGACACAGCACTCTGGCCAAGAGAAACACTTCAGAATGACCTTGAGTCTCTGATGACTCGACTGAACGAAGTTCCGAGTCGAGTGCAAGAATGGAAGAAGTCTTCTGCCAGGTGAGGTGCGGACGTTGCTCTATCTCTGGTCCGTGTTCACTACAAGGATGCGCGAGAGGACAAACGGGCAGCCCTCAAGGGGTCCAAATGAGGAGTAAGAGTGCCTTTCCAACCATGACCCTTCCCGAGTCGGTTAGAGGGTGGTAGTCGACCTGGTTCTACTGCCAAGACGAGTCGACGCTGGGGCAGTCGACTGGTCTCCCTCCATTCTCTACGGACAGAGTGAACAAACCATCTTCCATGAAAGTACTCCTGGAGGAAAAGGCTCAAGTTAAAATGTTGATGGAGCGTGTAGTTCAACACATTTGCAACGGGGTTACTGGCATGGTTCTTTTGGAGGTTTTCCTTCGACGGCGCATTCAGTCACTCCAGTACCGAGGCCACCCGATGTGGTTGTACTCCGGTACCGAGGACACCACTCGGGTCCACCCAGAGGAGTTCGACGATGCCACACTAGAGAGGTGGATGACTGCCATCACGGGGAACAAAGATAACCCTCGTGGGGCTAGGAGGATCCCACCACTCGACCAGTCTTATGAACCAGACACGGTATGACCACTTATCTCCGGTTGTGATCCTGTTTCATTCATTTTGTTTCACTGCAAATTGGTTGATTGACCTTTGTCTTGTTTTGTTGTTTTTCAGGCTACCACTGAGTTGTATTCGATGCCCAACGGGGCGCAGGCTCCGACTGAGGAGGAGGAAGGACGTGGAGGCGAGAGCCCGGAGGAGTGGGATTCGGATGGTGATGATGATGATGAAGATGATGATGAAGATGAGGAGGAAGAGGAGGAGGAGGAGGAGGAAGTTGCACCTCCCCGTTCTGAAAGACGCTCGAAGCTTGTCCATGACCCTGCGGTTGAGCACGGTAAGGGGGTCGCGCCTGTCGTGCAGTCGACCAAGCGTCCTCGGACGACTTCTCCGGGGCCGACTGAGAAAGCGCCGAAGCAATCTCGAGTGGCATCGTCGAAGCTGACGAAGGCCTTGCTGAAGATGAAGATGGTGATCCCCACTATCTCAGGGTAATGGCGTAACTTGAGTTTTCTTGTGTCACATGGATTTATTCTTGGTCGATTCGTGAGCTGACCGATTGACTTCTGGAACTGCAGTGCTGCTACTTCTGAGACCTCGACCAGACCTGAAGATCACGAAATGTAGGATGCTGTCACTTCCAACCCTGGTATGGTTTTTTAACTTTGTTTTCAGTCGGTAGGATCTTCATTTTAAACTTTGAATCTTTCCTTCAGCGCCAACTAACATCATCATTGACCTTCCTGATGACGATGACGAGGAACCACTAAGGCAGAGGAGGAACAGGAAAACGTCTGCTGGCAAGGTAGCCCAGGTCGTGTCAGCACCCGAGACGTTGGTTGTGGAGGGGGACAATTTCACTCGGCCTACCGTATCCTTTGCGGTGCCGCTGACGAGTGCACGCCCTTCGTCGTCAAGTGCTGATTAGCCTTCACTTTTCTCGACCCACCACGTCCCAGAAGACCAAGCAAGCGCTGCTAAAGAAGCCATACGCCAGGCAGGGCTCGTGATGGAGCAAGTGAAGGCGATCCGAGACGCCAGTCAAGCGGCTTATGACGCCTGTTCAGCTCTTCAGAGTAATGTCCAGGTTAGTCAATCACTGCCTGTTCTGTTAGGATATGATACCTGAAAACTTTTCTTTCTGAAAATCTTTGTATCTGTTGTACACCCAGTGGGTGCGTCGATTGAAATCCTGGATTGGTGGGGGCACGCTGAGTGCACCCACTGGGTGTAGTCCCCAAGGCTATGGTGGACTGCTGGCAGTCGACCATAAACATTATGTTTTAAGCTTTTTCCTTACTCGATCAGTTCGAATGGAATCATAGGCCGGTGGGGGCACGCTGAGTGCACCCACTGGGTGTAGTCCCCGAGACTGTGGTCGACTGATCGACTCTATCTGATAGAACTAGTGGGGGCACGCTGAGTGCACCCACTGGGTGTAGTCCCCGAGACTACAGTCGAATGTTTAGATTCGGCTGTAGTCCTAGAAATGCTACGATTTTTCCTTAGTCACTCGGCAGTGACCTGCCTTTGACGTCTGTCGATTGGTTCCTCGCAGAAAACTTGTGAGCTTGCAGCTCGTTATACTGACTTGGAGAACAAGCATATCCAGCTCGAACTTGATCTGAAGCTTGTCCAGGAGAATTTCACGAAGGCGAAGGAGGAGGCAAAAGGTATGTTTGGTGATAACCTCGACGACTGCTTTTGCCTCTTGTCCATTTCTGAGTCTGATCTCACTGTGATCTTGCAGATAAACTGGGAGATGCTCCGAAGAAGAAAGACCTTAACTTGGCCGAGGCATAGAAAGCGGCTTTAGAGAAGACCAAGCTCGCAGAGGAGAAGCTGGCTTCAATCACTAAGCTTGAAGAGGAAAATACTAATCTGAAAGCTGCTCTTGATGCGGCCAACAAGGAGGTCAGTCGACTGAAGAATGACAAGATTGCTTTGAGTGACAAGGCCAGCGAGTTGGCGGGAAAGAAGAATGATCTGGAGGCTTATCTGGGAGGACTCGCCAAGAAGCTATTCCTCATGCTCGAAGGTAATCCTTTGTATCAAACAAGCTTTTTAACTATGATTTTGCCACCAAACTGTTGTCTTGACTTTGGGGTTGTGTCTATAGAGTTCTGCCAGAACTTTGAGGAGGAGACTGGTCGACTGGAGACGAGCCTGGATCCCATCAACTCGCCTGTGAAGGACGAAGCTGCCATGAATGTGCTCCGACTCGAGTCTCGCGTCACTGCTGTTGTCGACTATCTGGCAAGGTTGAAGGTTGCAACTTCTCGCATCGACACGGCACTCTGGCCAAGAGAAACACTTCAGAATGACCTTGAGTCTCTGATGACTCGACTGAACGAAGTTCCGAGCCGAGTGCAAGAATGGAAGAAGTCTTCTGCCAGGTGCAGTGCGGACGTTGCTCTATCTCTGGTCCTTGTTCACTACAAGGATGCGCGAGAGGACAAACTGGCAGCCCTCAAGGTGGCCAATACCAAGAAGCATGACTTCCGATCCTTCATGGAGACCTTCATCTCTTCTGCCACTCGGATCGCAGATGGAATCGACCTGGACGAGTTCGTTGCGCCTTCCAGCCCTTCACCAGAGGGGTAAAAAATTCCCATGCTTGATGATTTAAATTTGCCTCGGTATGCCGAGTGGTTTTTTTAACCAATAGAACTTTAACGGGCTTAGCGCCTAAGCACTTCTGGTTCCGTAAGACATTATCTGAACTTGGATTCGATGTTGAATATGTTTGCATCTGGTTTGAGATGTCCTTTTGCAGGCTAGGATGAAGCACATATTGCAATTGACTTGTCCCTCATCATTCTTTGGTGAGCCCTAGGCTGCAGCTAAGCCTCTGAGTGGGAGGTTTGCTCTCCACTCGGTGGGATTTTCAAAAACATAGGCCAGCACTGGGCTGCAGCTAAGCCTCCGAGTGGGAGGTCTGCTCTCCACTCGGCAGGATTTTCAAAAACTTAGGCGAGCACTGGGCTGCAGCTAAGCCCCCGAGTGGGAGGTCTACTCTCCACTCGGTAGGATTTTCAAAAACTTAGGCGAGCACTGGGCTGCAGCAAAGCCCTCGTGTGGGAGGTTTGCTCTCCATTCGGTAGGATTTTCAAAAACTTAGGCGAGCACTGGGCTGCAGCTAAGCCCCCGAGTGGGAGGTTTGCTCTCCACTCGGTAGGATTTTCAAAAACTTAGGCGGGCACTAGGCTGCAGCTAAGCCCCCGAGTGGGAGGTTTGCTCTCCACTCGGTAGGATTTTCAAAAACTTAGGCGAGCACTGGGCTGCAGCTAAGCCTCCGAGTGGGAGGTTTGCTATCCACTCAGCAGGATTTTCAAAAACTTAGGCGAGCACTGGGCTGCAGCTAAGCCCCCGAATGGGAGGTCTGCTCTCCACTCGGTAGGATTTACAAAAACTTAGGCGAGCACTGGGCTGCAGCTAAGCCCCCGAGTGGGAGGTTTGCTCTCCACTCGGTAGGATTTTCAAAAACTTAGGCGAGCACTGGGCTGCAGCTAAGCCCCCGAGTGGGAGGTTTTCTCTCCACTCGGTAGGATTTTCAAAAACTTAGGCGGGCACTGGGCTGCAGGTAAGCCCCCGAGTGGGAGGTTTTCTCTCCACTCGGTAGGATTTTCAAAAACTTAGGAGAGCACTGGGCTGCAGCTAAGCCCCCGAGTGGGAGGTCTGCTCTCCACTCGGTAGGATTTTCAAAAACTTAGACGAGCACTGGGCTGCAGCTAAGCCCCCGAGTGGGAGGTTTGCTCTCCACTCGGTAAGATTTCTGTGGCGTGCCTCTGAAGAAGAAGGTATCCATCGACTTGTACCTTGTCTTCCTCGCGGAGCTCGCTTTATACTTGTGGTGTAGCTTGGAAAGTTGACTAACAGTCGACCTACACCTCGTCTTCCTTGCGGAACGCACATTATACTTGTGGCGTAGCTCGGAAGGGGAAAGTAACAGTCGACCTGCACCTCGTCTTCCTTGCGGGACGCACATTATACTTGTGTCATAGCTCGGAAGGGGAAAGTAACAGTCGACCTGCACCTCGTCTTCCTTGTGGAGCGCATGTTATACTTGTACTGAGGCGAGCGCTGTGCTGCAGCTAAGCCCCCGAGTGTGAGGCTGGCTCGCCATTCGGTAGGATTTTATTGAACTTAGGTGAGTACTTGGACTGCAGCTAAGCCTCCGAGTGGGAGGCTGGCTCGCCACTCAGTAGGATTTTATTGAACTTAGGCGAGTACTTGGACTGCAGCTAAGCCCCCGAGTTGTACCCCAAAGAAGTTCAAAAATCCCCGAAAGAAAGGGTGGGGCGGCAGAGAAAACCTGCGGTCAACGTGGGTGGCTAAGAGGACACACTCACCCTCCTGAGGCTACGGCTGCCACTCCTTCCCCGGGAGCCTCGCTGATCCATGAGGGATCAATCCCCCATTGGCCAAGTCATCAAGATCTTTCTGGCGGATGGTCGAGCGGATCCAGTCGCCCTGGATCTAGCCTTGCGGAAGACCGGCCCGCGACGAGGATCCACCCCGACTGGTCGCCCTCCCCTTCGCCTTCGACGTCGCCTTCTTCGCCCGCTCCAGTGCCGCCGTCTCCTCCTTCACCATCGTCGCCGGCGAAGCACGCATAGAGCAGCAGAGCTAGGATGGTGGCGAGCGCAGCGGACGAATCTGAGGAAGAGGGAGGGGAGAACGAGGACGCACTGTTCAAAAAACCCCCGTCCGGCACCTTATATGAGGTCGCTTCCGAGTGGCTGACTGGTAGGCCCGGACGATCCTGTCAAATCCTGCAACAGT
This sequence comes from Triticum timopheevii, assembly GCA_963921465.1. Lineage (NCBI taxonomy): Eukaryota > Viridiplantae > Streptophyta > Magnoliopsida > Poales > Poaceae > Triticum > Triticum timopheevii. The sequence goes on from OY997271.1 coordinate 44,947,230, forward strand.
CGCGCGCGCGATACGTGGCGAAAAAGGTGGCGGATAGATCGAGGCGTTCCTACCTTATCCCATCCGAGTACCGTGGCCTCCTCCGCCTCGCGCGCTTCCCGAAATTCGGATCCCGCTAAATCCGCGAACAACAGAGCAAGTGGTCAGACTAGAGATTTCCTCCGATCCATTGCTCGGAAATCTCCAAGTACAGAAAAGTCACTCGAGAGGTACAAAGAATGGATCAAGGCGACTGAAAAAGAAGTTGATGCCATCACCTAAAGTCATTGATCCAGAACGAGACATACTCATGGCACGAAAAACGGGTCGGAAGAATTCTCAACTCCTTCCTCACTCAAACCTCGATCCATTCGGGGGCTAATGATGAAGCCATGTACCTAGGGTAGGGTCATGGACCTGTCCAAGGTACCCTCCCCAAGGACATCTCTAGATAAAACTGCCTTTCAGTCGACCTAGAAGGATTCCACTCGACGGACTAGAAGACACTCGACCATGAAGCAACTCACTCGACCACTAGGAGATCTAGAGTCACTCTGCACACATACGGTCTGTCATTAAGTAGTCTTTATGATCATGATAGCACTTTATGTATGGCGTTACCAGTGACGCCAGACCTTAATGTACCTTAAACCCTGCATAACTGAGGGCCGGAGGGGTCTGGCAGACTCTATATAAGCCACCCCCTCCTCAATGTAAAGGGTTCGCACCCCTGTAACTCATACGCATATAATCCAGTCGACCGCCTCTGGGCACCGAGACGTAGGGCTATTACTTCCTCCAAGAACGGCCTGAACTCGTAAATCTCTTGCGTATACAACTACTCCATAGATAGGATCTTGCCTCTCCATACCTACCCCCCTCTTGTACTGTCAGGCTTAGAACCACGACACTATCCGAATTTCTTATTCCTTGTTCCTTGTTTATCTCGTTTCAACCAGAGTGGTTTCAATTCTTTCTGGTCCATTGTGCTCGTCATTCATAGATTTGCAACCTCCAATGTTCACATGGTGTTCCTTGATTCTCTTTTCTACCGGAGTGCTCTCAATTTCGTTCAACTCCGTTGTGTTCTCTCTTTCAAGTTTTCAACCTCTCAAGGTTCATTGGTTTCACTGTTTGTCACAGAAGCAACTTGTTTTACCTCTTCCTCTTCCATTTCTCCCCGGTGCCATCCTTGGATTTCAGGTCGAGATCCTCTGTTAGTGTAGCAGAGTTGTGACGCCCCAAGACTGATGCTCCAGACGCCTTCCATGTTTTTTGAGTTTCGTCGTGTGATTTTGTTTTGTTCGGGCATTCATCTCTGCATCATGTGCATCGCATCATGTCATCTTGCACCCCCTTTTTAAAACTCAGCTAAATAAATTGCATGGATCTTTGGTCCATTTAAAATGAGGGAATTCACATGGCAATTTCTCTTTATAACATATCATCCCAATATTATCGGGGGCTATAATAAATATTGCATTATTTTGGAATTGACTGTAACACACTTGCAAAAGTTATTCCCATGCCTTTGTTATCTCACTTCTTGACCTCAAACTTTGTCTATTAAATTCTTTCGTCATTTTCCCGAGCTCCACCGAAATTCTCAACATTTATGGACCTACCAAACACCCACTTCTTGCACTAGTCCATACTCCTTCTCTAACCTCTTCTTTTCGCTCTTTTCTTTCTTTCTTTTTCTGTAAATGCAGAAGAGAGAAGCCTATTTTGGCCCAATGACCAGGCCAGCCCATCTAACCTCCTAAAGCCCAGCCTCCTCCCGAAACCTAGCACCCCTGGTTTGATCCCCTTCATCTCTCCTTCTCTCGATCCCTGCTGCCTTCCCTCCTCGATCCCCTCCATCCTCCTTCCGCCACACACAGAGAGGAGCGAGAGCCCCGCTTGCTCGATCCCCATCTCTCTTCCTCCCTTTGATCCCGCAACTCCCCTTCTCTCCTCGCAGTGCCTCTCCACCTCCTCGCGCCAGCCGCCCGCACCTCGCCGCGCCGGGCCGGTGATCACCGTCACCGACGAGCTCCACCAGGAGCCCGCGTTCCGCTAATCTCCTACCCCGTTGGAGACCTCTCTTGCTTCACCTCGCCTGCCCCTTTGTTGTTTGCCGCCAGTCAGTGCAGAACTAGGCCGACGCCCCGCACCGTCTCATGGACCCGCGCCTCCCCATCTCCCCTGCTCGAGCTTCGCAGCCATGGCGCCGGCACCACCATCTCTAGCCGCTCCCCTGCAGATCCTCCTCCGCCTCGTCCTCACATCCGGCATCGTCCCGACCCGCCGTCCACCTCCTCCATCGACCGTCCCAGCCACCAGAGTTGTTGACGGCCGAAGCCCGACCGCATTGCAGCCTCTGCTGCTGGCGACCTCGACCACCCCTGCGCCAAGCCCAGCCGTCGTCCTTCACCCTAACGCCCGACCTAGCCATCTTTGGTTGCTTCCCCTTCACAGCCAGCACGCACAAGAGCTCCACCCACCTTGCTGCCCTGATGGCCTCATGGCCCCTCTTGTTGCTGCCAAGACTCGGCAACTAGGGATGCCCAAAGATGCCTTTGTGGATTTCGCCAAGACCCCACACCGGCAAGACTACAAGATTGAAACGGCAAGGTCGACTATGTTTATCTACCTCTCTGGAGCACCAAGTTCCACAAGACACCAAGTACCACGATGGCCGTTGTTCGCAAGTACCCTCTTCGGATCACCAAGTTCGACTACCGATGACATGTAACACAACCGTCGCCTTGGGTTTCGTCAAGTTCCTATACGACCCGTGTACAATTACCGTCGCCCCGAAGACTTGGATTTGTCAAGTTCCAATCCAAAACGAACGTGTACCACTACTTCCACTACCGTCGCCGTGTACCACTACTTCCACTACAACCGTACCAAGAACGTCAACTTCCCTCAATGAACTTGATCTGTTCCGAAAACGCACGCTTCAAAGGTATACCACTGAGACGACGCCCGTGAATAAGTGCATGTGTTCTATGAGATGCCCCCTATTTTTCTCTGTGTCCGACTTGTCTTTGTCTGTTCCGTGGGAACCCGGAATCTGGGATCACCCCACCATCTTGCATGACTCGCTCACCTCACACTTCCTTTTGCACCGGTATCTCCATGAGCTGCCGGAATCGATATGTTGCCGTGGCGTCATTTTTGAATTCGTTGCTGTGGCACCCTTTCTTTCCACCACGGTGGCAAATGTTTCATATCATCCTCATGTCAACATTTTCATAAAATTGCATAAAACTTACATATGTCATCCGCATCATGATAACAACATTTAAAATGTTAAAACGCTGTTTGCTTTAAATTGCTAAATGACATGTGGGTATTTTCCGGAATTGTCGTTTGTTGCTTCCGACCTCATTTAAACTTGCCTAAATAGTTAGATTAATTATGGTTCACCTCTTTCCATGTTTAACAACATTTAATATTGTTGGGTACATAAACGAGAGAGAACTAAATAATTGAATGTGGTGTTCCGTCAATATGCAACGGCTCCACTTAATTTGTAGTATTGTTTGTTGCCCTTTCCCATGCCATGCATATTTAAACCGGACATACATCATACTTGTTTGTGCATTATGCCATGCTTATGTGATGGTTGTTTACCATGTTGTTTGATTATTTCCGGTTTGCTTCTCTCGTTAGCTTCGGTTTAGTTCCGGAGTTGTGAGGATTCGTTCGACTACATCCGTTTGTCTTCTTCTTGGACTCGTTCTTCTTCCTTGCGAGATATCAGGCAAGATGACCATTATCCTCGATATCACTTCTATCTTTGCTTGCTAGTTGCTTCATTTTATCACTATGCTGTGTTAGCTATCACTTGTTTACCATGCCTCCCATATTGCCATGTCAAGCTTCTAACCCACCTTTCCTAGCAAACCGTTGTTTGGCTAAGTTACCGCTTTTGCTCAGCCCCTCTTATAGCGTTGTTAGTTGCAGGTGAAGTTGAAGATTGCTTCATGTTGGAACAGGATCATTTTGGGATATCACAATATCTCTTATTTAATTAATACATCTATATACTTGGTAAAGGGTGGAAGGCTCGGCCTTTTTCCTGGTGTTTCGTTCCACTCTTGCCGCCTTAGTTTCCGTCATACCGGTGTTATGTTCCTTGATTTTGCGTTCCTTACGCGGTCGGGTTTATGGAAACCCCTTGACAGTTCGCCTTGAATAAAACTCCTGCAGCAAGGCCCAACATTGGTTTTCCATTTGCCAAACAACCTATAACCCTCCCTTGGGGTCTGCAGCCCCGAGGGTCATCTTTATTTTAACCCCCCCCCGGGCCAGTGCTTCTCCAAGTGTTGGTCTGAACTGGGCGATGTCGGCGCCCCCTGGGCAACCAGGGTCTATGCCAACCCGACGTCTTGCCCATCCGGTGTGCCCTGAGAATGAGATACGTGCGACTCCTATCGGGATTTGTCGGAGCATCGGGCGGTCTTGCTGGTCTTGTTTTACCATTGTCAAAATATCTTGTAACCGGGATTCCGAGACTAATCGGGTCTTTCCGGGAGAAGGAATATCCTTCGCTGATCGTGAGAGCTTGTGATGGGCTAAGTTGGGACACCCCTGCAGGGTATAAACTTTCGAGAGCCGTGCCCGCGGTTATGTGGCAGATGAGAATTTGTTAATATCCAGTTGTAGAGAACATGACACTTGACTTAATTAAAATGCATCAATCGCGTGTGTAGCCGTGATGGTCTCTTTTTGGCGGAGTCCGGGAAGTGAACACGGTCTTTGTGTTACGACTGTGCGTAAGTAGTTTCAGGATCACTTCTTGATCACTTCTAGCTTCTCGATCGTTGCGTTGCTTCTCTTCTCGCCCTTCTTTGCGAATCTTGGCCACCATATTTTCTTTGTGCTTGTTGCAACTACACCTCATTACCTCATCCTACCCATAAGCTTAAATAGTCTTGATCTCGCGGGTTTTGAGATTGCTGAGTCCTGGTGACTCACAAGATACAACCAAAACAGTTCCAGGTGCCGATGATACCAGTGCAGGTGGTGCAACTGAGCTCAGATGGGAGCTCAACGAAGATCTTGGTCGTTCCTATGTTTTGTTTCATGTGGATCAGTAGTGGAGCCCAGTTGGGATGATCGGGGATCTAGCAGTTGGGTTATCTTCTTTTCTTTTGGCTTCGTCCGTAGTCGGACTATGTATGTACTCTAAATGATGTATGAATTATATGTTCATTGTGTGAAGTGGCGATTGTAAGCCAACTCTTTATCCCATTCTTGTTCATTACTTGGGATTGTGTGAAGATGACCCTTCTTGCGACAAAACCACCATGCGGTTCTGCCTCTAAGTCGTGCTTCGACACGTGGGAGATATAGCCGCATCGTGGGTGTTACATCCCCTGATGTTCTCTTTGTTGCCCACCACCAACCTCCAGTGTCTGCACATATATCATGTACGCACAATATATATCTTGAGATGAAAATGAACTAAATGAGCAATTAAAAAGAATACAATTAAAATCAAATCACGGGAATACACACAAAAAATGATCCAGACGAAATAAATTACACAAATAAACTGAAAATAAGTTACACTTTATCAAGCACTATCTATACAACACCCTGCAAAAAAATAAACTAGGATTAGCATCAAGCATGGCAAAAAAACCCTATGAAAACAAATATAATGACCTAAATGCAACCAATAGTTGCAAGACAAGGCCTATACGATATACAATGCAAAAATCACTAATAAGATAAGCAAGAAACTGTACAATGATACTAAGAATTACATAGTAAAAACAATAAGAATTACGGTGTGAATACACTGAGAAATACACTGTAATATCCACTAAGATACATTGCAAAAAGCACTAAGATTACATTGTAAATACACTGATGAAATACAGTGTAAATCAACTAAAGAATTACATTACAAGAGCACTAAGAATTACAGTGAAGATAGACTTAAAATTACAACGTAAAATTCACTAAAAACATTGCAAATCCACTGAGAAGTACAGTGCAAATAACATTGTAAATCCAGGTAGAATTACAATACAAATACACCAAGGAAGGATCCACTAAGAATAAAACTGAAATTCCACCAAGGATTACATTGTAATCAACCACTAAAGTACACTAGAGAATTACACTGTAAATCCAAATAGAATTACAGAGTCAAATTCACTAAGAAAATATAATTCCCGAAAATTCTGAATTAGATTTCATGAATGTACATGCACAGATTGAATGGATTTTCCTGAAAATATATACCAAAATGACTTGGCATGAGACTAACTGAATGAAATTGCACGGATGAGCATACACATTTACATAACTACTTTGCTTTAAGTAACACTAAAAAATACTGGAAAATAGCAGTACAAATCATTGCATGTTAAACTGTAAAAATCACTAAAAGGAACACTAAAAAACTGGAAAAATTCAGAGAAAAACACTGCAAGTTGCACACTATTGAAATTACAATGAAAATTAAATGAACTAGTCGTCAACGCGTGCATTTGCACGGGCTAGGTTTTTAAATTTTTATTAGTACATGTGATCTTCCATTAAATGATGGAAATTGTAGTACATGTATAAAAATTATTGCTCTAACAACTATACCACTATCTATTACCAACTATAAATTATCAAGACAATATCACTTATTTCAATAATTTTCAAGTGAGTTTGCACACTTTACAATTTAATGGGAAGGAAAATTTGAACAATTGGCTCCCACATGCAATCGAGATAAAATGAAACAATAACTTAGTTAAGAACTCAATTAAGCAAATAGCAATGGTAGAATTGAACTACTTAATGAACCGGAAGGAAAACCATGCAGCAAGATTGTGTGGCAACCATATGCATGCTCATAAGTCTTCCTTTTGTAACTTCTCCTTGAATCTATCAACACTAAGGCTCCATGGAGAGATTGTTCACTGTTACACATACCTCAAGATGCATGTGCACATGGCACACCAAGTTATGAATCATTATCTATGTGAAATTAAGAGACGTTATAGCTGAAAAGTAGTCCGGCAGCACATTATAGCTAAGCATTAAGGAAATGATAATTGCAATGAATGGGGGATAAACTACGATTTCACTGCTCGCACCGTCATGATGATACCACAGAGTTAAAATAAGTAAGTGGAAGTGCTATCAAATATTCAAATGTCTATACAAATGAGAATCTGTGTGGATCACTGATGACATGTGACGTACACCACTGTATTAGTACAAAATATAAAATATAAAAAGAACTGGACTGTGTATTAGCAAGAAAGAGAAATATGATGGCCTAAGATTAATATGATTAGTTTTGGGAAAGACATATATATATATATAGTTGAACCGATAACCTAATTGGGAAAAAATGTTATTACTAACATGTACCAAAATTACGTGTTGTTTTTAATTAGAAGGAGAAATAAAAATATTGCTTGTATTAAAAATATTCGTATAAATATAAATGTCACCTTTTTCTGCATGTAGTGAACATCTGACATTTAAGATAATAGTTTCGTAACAATTAGTATTCATGTTCAAGACTTGAGCAGTTGCCTAATTCAAAACAAACAAAAAAACCAGATGGTTGCAACAACTTGTGACGGCATGAGCTACAACTATATTTAAACAAATTGCACTACTCAACTCGAACCATATATTACAGGGAGCTCACCAGAAATCATGAAGAATCGGTATTACAGGGAGCTTACCAGAAATCATGAAGAATCTGTGTGATGTCTGATTCGGAGATTAGAGACACGTGAAGGCATGTGTGGCTTCATACGTTCGGTGGGCACGGCACGGCGCAATATATCATTTATTTCTGTATTCATACTTGAAAATCCAACCGTCTATGTATGCATCTATTTTCTTCATCTATTCATCAACAAGCTCTGACTATGCACTAGTAGAAAACGGGCCAATGGTCCAGGCCTGGCCAGCCCATTAGTCCCGGTTCAATCCAGAACCGGGACCAATGGGGGCATTGGACCCGGTTCGTGAGCCCCGGGGACCGGCCGGGCCACGTGGGCCATTGGTCCCGGTTCGTCTGGACCTATTGGTCCCGGTTTGTCGGACGAATCGGGACCAATGGGCCTCGCTCCTGGCCCAACACCATTGGTCCCGGTTGGTGGCTTGAAGCGGGACCACAGGCTGCCCTTTAGTCCCGGTTCAGGCCACCAACCGGGACTAAAGGTTTGGTCCTCGTTGCGGCCAGAGTATAGTCCCACCTCGCCAACCGAAGGGGGCTCACACCAGTTTATAAGCCCCTCCCTATCTGCCTTGTTGAGCTCCTCTCAAAATGAAAATAGATGCCCTTATACAGGGAATTTAACCTAAATTCATACTAAATTTCTCTGAAGTTAGTAGAAATTTATTATGAATTTAGGTTGAATTTTCTCTATAAGCGCATCTATACTCATTTCTGAGTAGTTTTTCATATAGTTTTTTTTCTTTTCTACTATATTTATTTTTTCTTTTTATTTCTGAGTTGTAATAAGTCATTCAAAATAAGCACCTATGCTCATTTTTTAGTAAAGTTAATCACAACTATTTTTGATGAATATTTATTTCTGAATTGTAATAAGTCATTAAAAATAAGCATCTATGCTCATTTTTTAGTAAAGTTAATCACAACTATTTTTTCTTCTATTTATTTCTGAGTAGTTTTTTATATATTTTTTTCTTTTCTGCTATATTTATTTTTTTCTTTTTATTTCTGAGTTGTAATAAGTCATTAAAAATAAGCATCTATGCTCATTTTTTTAGTAAAGTTTATCAAAACTATTTTTTCTTCTATTTATTTCTGAGTGGTTTCTTATATAGTTTTTTTTCTTTTCTGCTACAGTTATTCTTTTCTTTTTATTTCTGAGTTGTAATAAGTGATTAAAAATAAGCATCTATGCTCATTTTTTTAGTAAAGTTAATCAAAACTATTTTTTCTTCTATTTATTTCTTAGTGGTCTTTTATATAGTTTTTTTTTCTTTTATGCTACATTTATTCTTTTCTTTTTATTTCTGAGTTGTAATAAGTCATTAAAAATAAGCATCTATGCTCATTTTTTTAGTAAAGTTAATCAAAACTATTTTTTCTTCTATTTATTTCTGAGTAGTTTTTTATATAGTTTTTTTCTTTTCTGCTACATTTTTTTATTTCTGAGTTGTAATAATTCATTAAAAATAATAAAGAGGCTCAATGCTCGTAAATTTGCTTCAAGCCTTTCGGAATAGTGTCAACTGCACTGCACATAGCTCTGTGCAGTCTACTGTATTCCTCAAGGCTTGAAGCTAACCAACGTGCAGGTGAGCATTGAGCCTCTTCTTCATCGTCTCTGCACTCAGGGCTTATAAACAGCTGCGAGTGCCTCTCGCTTGGCGAAATGGGACTAAAAAAACAGCTGCAGAAAGAATCAACTAAAAAACAGCTGCAGAAAATAAAAAAGTAATTAGACGGGTCCATTGGTACCGGTTGGTGGCTCCAACCGGGACTAATGCCAACCTTTAGTCCCGGTTGGTGGCCCTAATCGGGACCAATGCCACTCTTTAGTCCCGGTTGGAGGCACCAACCGGGACCAAAGGTCTTCCTTCGTTTCCCGCCCTTTGGGCTGCTGAAAAGAGGCCATTGGTCCCGGTTGGCGGCTCCAACCGGGTCTAAAGGGGGGCATTAGTCCCGATTGATTTCACGAACCGGGACCAAAGCCTTTGCTATATATACAGCACTTAGCTCTCCCGACTTCGATCTCTCCTCCTCCACTCCCGTCGCCGTGTCCCCTGCTGCCACCTCGCCATCGCCGCCCCGCCCCGACGCTGTTGCCGCCTTGCCCAGCCACGCCCTGACGCCGTCGCCGCCCCGCCCCGCCACGCCCCGATGCCGTCGCCGCCCAGCCCCACCCCGCGCGCCGTCGCCCTCCGCCCTGCCGCCCCGATCGGCGTCGCCGCCCCGGCCCGCGCCGCCTCGACGCCGTCGCCGCCCCACTCCGCACCTCGCCGTCGCCTTCGCCGTCGCCGACCGTGAGCAACTTTTTTTTTATTTTTGTTAGATTATTTTTAGATTTTTTCGTAGTTCATAGATTTTTTTGTTAGATTAGATGTGTAGTAATTTAGATATGTAGTTCATAGATATTTTTGTTAGATTAGATTTTATTTGTTAGATTAGATGTGTAGTAATTAATTTGTTCATATTATATTAGATTTTTTTTCTGTTAATAGATTTTTTTGGTGATATTATTATTGAATATGCATGTTTGGTGATATTATTGTTAATAGGTTTTTTGTTGATATTTAGATTGTGTAATTAATTTTGTTCACAGAATTTTTGATGATTTTTTTGTTCATAGTATTTAGAAAAAGGAAAAAAATAAGAAGTAATTTATATATAGTTGAACTAGCTAGTTGATTTAATAAACTAATTTATTTTACTATATATAGAAGTCGTTTATTTTTAGTAAGTACTTCTTTATTTATTTATAGTAAGTGCTTAGTAGTTGAACTAGATAATTGATTTAATTAATAAAACTACTTTATCTAACTATATATATAAGTAGTTCCCGCATTGACGTCGGCGATGCCTATCCCGCATCCTCGTCGTCGTCGACTCGGCGGTGGAGGCCTGCTTGATCAGGGCCATGTTCGGGACTGGGCTCCTCCGGGCTAGTATTGGGAGGTGCTACCTTCTGGGGACTTAGGTTGGTGAGGAGGCAGCCCGTTGTTGACCCAGTCCTTGTTTGGTGGCGGTCGCGTGGGCCAGTGACGGTGGTGAGGCTTCCGGACACCGCGAAGGTGGTATGTCACCGTGTCAGCGAGGAGGACGAGCACGTCCGTCGCTACATGGTTGCATTGGAGGGCAGGTTCGACTATACCTGGCAGGTTCTTCAGGGATCTCACTGGAGCTATGATCCTGTGATGGTTCCTTATCTTTGGGTGTCCACCGCCCGCGTCGATAACCGTCAGTCGCTACGGTTCTAGTTGTATTAGTGATAATATTCGACGATGTACGGACACCAAGAGATGATGTACTTCTGCTTATAATTATTGAATGCATGCTAATTTGAATAATATACTTTATTTTATGATTTGGTTTTGCTTATTTTATGATTTGGTTTTGCTTATTGAATGCTCATATTGGATAAGTTCTCCTTCATTCCCGTGTGCTAGACAATTTGGTATAATAATGCACTCGGGAATGAAAGGAGAAGCAACGTACATCGATCATCGATAGTCAACCCGTGATTAATAATAATGATCTAGTTTAATATTTGAATTATGAACATAGGCAGGAAATGTCGTACTCATCGGACGACGAAAATTGCCTAGTGGAGTGCGACTGGTGCCATGACAACCGAGGTATCTGCGACATGTTCATTGAGCTGGACGAAGATCGGCGCTTCAGCATTAAGATCGAGGAGACCTGCGATGTTCATACGGTACGCAACGACGACAATAGTTTTTTCGTAATTAAGCACGACTTCAACTATTTTAACGTGTATTTTTCATCTTTTCCAATTCGACTAGCTTATCCCATGCTTTGCAAGACGCTATGTCTTGGAGAGGATGAGTTTTGAAGACCGTGAAAGTTTCGAAACCAAAAAAATTATCCTAAGTACCCATTATGGTGTGGATTTTCAAGTAAAGTTGTACAATGCTCAGAGTGTAACCCATTTTGGTTGCAAAAATTGGGAAGCACTTTGCAAGATGTATGGTCTTGATGAGGGTATGCTTGTCACCATGGATCTTGGTGATCCTACAATCGAGCAAGAGAGAACTTCGATTTGGGTCCTTGTGGATACACCTCCAATTCTTCCCCCATGTGAGCTTAACATGGTTATTAAGTAATTTCTAATGTTTATTTCAAAATAGTTGACAACTTATCTCCATTGATAGCTTATTTTCATTCTTCAAAGAATGTGCGGAAGATGGTAGACAGAACCTACTACACCGAAGGCTCCGAATTAACTTATCAGGAGAAAAATCATCTGGTCGCATTTTGTACTGATCTTGAGAATTACAATATCTACAATCAAATTCCTCAACATTATGGTCAATACGTGCCACTAGTGTATGTGTTGAACTATGGTAACTACCATGGAGATACCCTGGTAAGATTATTTTTTACTATTACAACATCCGTGCATCTTTTTGCACACTTCTAAAACTATTACATCATTGCTAACTACAAAGTTATTACTATGTTTTTCAACAGATAATCCCGAATGATTGTGTGCCTCATCTGATGTATACGCATGGTAGCCTTCATGTTTTGAACATACAACCAGGTCGTCCTATGAATCTCAACTGTCCATACCGGGTTTCTAAAAGAAGTGGAGACATTACAATCAAAGAATGGAAAAAAATGTATGGACAGTCGTAAGGAGCTTCTTGGAAGCAGAAAACAGCAAAGAGCAAGAATTGAAGACAGGATGATCTCCATTCTTCATAATGAAGAGTCAGGGTCTATAATGTTTTATGCTATTTTACCTTAAGGGTGTTTAGATCCTACCTGATACTGATGATCATGTGCTAAGAACAATTATGTAGGGTTGGGTTCGATGATGATTGTATGACTTATTATTAATAACGAGTAGAAGTTGTATGATGATGCATGATTAGTAGGACTTGTTATTATATATGATGATGTATGATGCGAGCATGCATGAGCATGTTATATCAGTGGGTGAAATGAACATAGCAGCAGCGTTGATAAACCAAGGACGAAGATATAAGAGAGGACATTTCTCTCTATTAGCTAGCTAATAACAACCTAAGAATAACCCCAAAACTCCTAAAGCAGCCACTTTTCTAAAAAACATGGATTTTTGGTCCTGGTTAGTGCCACCAACCGGGACCAAAGGCCCGCCTGACTGGGCTCGGCGGACCGGCCACGTGGAGGCACATCTGTCCCGGTTCGTGTTTGAACCGGGACTAATGGGTGGAGGCATTAGTAACGACCCATTAGTCCCGGTTCATGAACCCGGACTAAAGGCCCTTACGAACCAGGACTAATAGGTGTTTTTCTACTAGTGATGCATCAATTAAGACTGCGTACCCATGAACTCCATATATGTATGACCAATTGCCTCTGAGATAAAGCATGGCACATTGAGAAGAGATCAGACCAAAATCCATATATGTATCGAGTGCCATTGAGATAAAGTATTGAACATTGAGAAGATATCGAACCTTCGATTTATGGAGCTGGAGGACGACCACACGTATATTCCAGTTCATAGGCATCGGCCGTGCCGGTGAGGTGTCAAGTGGTCTGAAAGGTGACTGCATCTGGCCGCCGGCGCATAAAGAGGCTTGATGCCTGATGGCGTGGGCACTCAGAAAGGATTGGTGCGGCGGTACTACAAAGTGGGAGAAAGAAGCGAGATGCTAGGGCTTTGGAACCTGGAGATCTTGTGTGGCTCGACAATGCTCGGCGGACGCAGCTATGAAGGAGCGAAGGCATGTGCGTAAAATAAAGAGAAACCACGTAAGATCAGGCATCCAACAACTTGGTATGGTTAGAAGGAGGAGACCACGCTCAAATTCTCTATCCTTTTTTCTTCCAGGGGAAGAGGCCAAGGTGAGTATGGCTCAAACGGTCGTAATGACTCCGTCACCATAAAAGATCAATTGATCCGTCACCATGGGTGGTCTCAGCGGGTGACCCATCAATTAATAGTGGTTCAGTAACTCTTGAATCTGACATGAAAAATAATAGCACATTCCTTACCAAGTACCATCCAATTCTTCAAAGGTTGTCCCGGATGGCCTCAAACTTTGGCCGTTGTCCAATGGTGTAGATCGAGGAGGTAGACGGCCTACTTGATACGTAGATGCCATAGAGAGCCACATCCAATTCTTTCGACTTGCAGTCTTGACAGGAATCAATCAGAGACGTAGTTCACTGATGGCATGATTGCAGAAAATCGTAGGTAAATAATCCTATGAGACCGGGTCTCTTTCTCCTTCTAATTAGACTCTTCCCAGAACAGGAGTCCTCCCAAATCTCAAAGCGCTTCTTCCCTGTTCAGTTATATCCTCCCAATTTATCTACTCATGGCTGCTCTATCCGCAACCTGTGTTGAGCTCGTCACACAGCACATGGTCTTCAACTCTTCGTTAAAATCAGCCGGATCAATTTAGCATGCACGTACACCTCACAGATCTAAATCGATTGTCACGGCCGTTGCCCAGAATGAGAATGATTGTATCACCCAGTACGTGCTGTTCACTCCGTCGGCTGGCTGCAAGAAACACACAATTAGCAATAATACTTTCATGATCATGTAAACACGTCTGCCAGTAGTCTGCTATAGTTATTTGGCCCGGCAGTCTCGTCCGCCGTCAGGGCCGTCTAGTCTGCCTCAAACTTTCATTGGTACAAATCCGCAACATCAACTATGCTGGGACAAATTCATGTGCTGAACTGAAAATATATGGCAAGAAATTGAAAACTGATTATAATCAAGATTTCTAGGTTGGAGAGGAACATGATCACAGGCTGCAGGAGAGGACGGATCTGATCGTACCCAATTCTTTAACAGCAACTCAAACTTGGATGGAGCACCAATGTCATTGACATCCCAAAGAAACGATGCGGCGAGACGGAGGGTGAGGAAGAGAGGCAGTAGGAGACGCATGATAATTCTCCTGGAGGGGTTGCAAACGGAACAACCTATGGGTATGATGGGGACGTAAAATTAAGCAGGAGAGTCTGGGCTGGAAACGTGTGGATGGGAGAACAGTCGAGGGTTCTATTCATCCAACTAATACGCATAGATATTTAGATCTCAATGACGTTATTTTTTAAGCTATTGAGATCTCAATGACGTTTTTTTCTCTCTAATAGACTATTAACATGCAGATTTCATGGACCGATCTACACCATAATAACCTGGTCCCACCAGATTAACGGCCGGTAATTTCTAATTAACGTGGGAATTATTAGGGAGTCTGTGATTAGTATAGGTATAGATCGCCGCCCCCCTCCCCCACCCCCAAGCTCTGAGCCAACTTGTGAAGAAAATTTGTTCGGAGGGCCAAGATATGAATGGCTTAGTGCCATGGATGTTATTATTTTGCTGTTCAATTGTAGCACATCACTAAGGTTTTATTGTTGTTTCTGCATGCTCACTTGTACATCTTATCAACAGATCTATAATCCAGTTGGGCCTTCTAGCAGTATACTGCCTCATGAGCAGTCTCCTAGTCTCGACTTTACTGATTTACGAGGTTAACAAATTCATCTCGATACACACACGCGCGCCGAACTAGTCGTAGCTTCAATTTCTCTCTACATGCAGGTTCTAAAATAGCATGCAAGTCGCCACTATTGTATGGTTAATTTGGAGAGCGAAGTACACCCGGCTTCCTTTTTCAAGTCACCGCTATTGTACGTACGTGTGTTCCTATGGGCTCCTATGCCGACGCTGCGTGCAAAATGCCCACAATTGGACATATAGGTGAATTGAGAAGGCCACTGGGATCCACAGGAAGTTGCAGTCGCTGTTGCTCAATCGTTCACCGCTTGCAGACGACCGTCAATAAGAACAACTAGAGCTAGCTGCCACCTGTCAGTAGAATGGCAGCAATGGAGGCAAGCAATGCCGCCGCTCGGCCGCAGGTGGTGCGTTGCTACGGTGGTGCGTGCCATATGGATACGACAATGATTACGACCACGACATAGATTACGCACCCCCTGGAAGAGTTGTATATGTGCAGAAGCAACTTCTTTTTTTCGAAAATGGGGGACTCCCCGGCCTCTGCATCAGCGCGATGCATACGGCCACATTTATAAATAAATAAAGTAGTTCAATCAGGTCTTACAGTCTGCTGCAAAAAAGGAGGCTAGCTCACAAAGAGGTAGAAAAATAAAAAAGGCCCAAAACCCACAACCGGCTGGCAAAAGATAGATAGATAGGTAAACTAATCGCCTATCCTATTACATGACCGCCATCCAAACCGGTTGAAGATATCCCGTGCTACCATCTCTCACCGGACAGATCCACTAACCAAACGCTCCCTGTCCTCCGTCGGAGTGAGTAAGGGCCACATACGGATTAGCGCAGTAGCTCGGAATAAAACCTGCAAAAAAAGAATAGTTATTGTTCTGTTAAAAGCCAAATCATTTCTGCAGTTCCAAATTGCCCATAACAACGCACATGCTCCTACTCGAATTTGTCTAGCTGTTTCGGTCTCTATACCAACAAGCCACGTTCCAAATAACGACCTGACCAAATTCGGAGGAGTAATGTTAAAGGCAATTTGCACCGAGCGCCACAACACCCTCGCCAACGGGCAATCAAAGAACAGATGCTTGATAGTTTCATCCCGATCATAGAAACTACACCTAGTAGAACCTGTCCAGTTGCGCTTAATCAAATTATCTTTCGTTAGAACGACTTGTTTATGTACAAACCACATAAACACTTTGATTTTCAGAGGAACCTTAACTTTCCAAACATGTTTGGAACTAGGAATAACACTAAAGTTGATGACATCAATGTACATCGACTTGACTGTGAATTCACCAGATCTAGTAAGCTTCCAACACAACTGATCGGGCGGATGAGTAAGCTGAACCTCCATTAGTCTACTCACCAGCTGAATCCAAGCTTACCACCGGTCACCAACAAGCACCCTCCTAAATTGAATATTAAGGGGAGTGGATTGCAAACTGGTTGTACTGTTGGAGAGGATAAGGGGAGTCACAGTGATCCTAAAACAAGCAAAGATGTGAGCAAGGAAGACGGTGGTGTCTTAGAAAGGGATCCAAAGAAGAAGAAGCCCACACCTGAGAATTCGACAGAGACCGCGGAGCGGTCCTGCCGGGAGCAATAAGTTCTCTAAGATGGAGCTACCAGGGGCTTGGGAACCCTGAGGCAGTTCGTGAGCTGTGCAAAATTGTGCGACATGAAGTTTCCGCCCTAAGAAACTTACGGCTAAGAGGGTGCGTGGAATTAGGTCTAAGAGGGTGGAAGTGTTGCAAGGACAGTTGGGATTTGCAGGAATTTTGCGGCTGATAGTGATGGACTGAGTGGTGGCATCGTTCTATTCTGGTCAAGAGAGGTGAAAGTTGAACTAAAAAATTATAGTACCGGCCATATTGATGTAATGGGGTGGAAAGTGGATGATAGTTCTCCCGAGTGGAGATTTACGGGGTTCTATGGTGCTCCAAGGGCAGAAAAGAGACATCATAGTTGGAGATTCATGAGGACTATTCATGCAATCGAACACACTGCTTCGCTTTGTGTGGTAGATTTCAACAAGACATTATACGAGTATGAAATCTCTAGCCATTCTGCTTGGCTGGAATGGCAGATGTGGGCTTTCAGAGAGGTTGTGGAAGAATGCTCTTTCAAGGACTTAGGCCGGTCGGGAGTCCCATTCACGTGAGACAATCGTCAACAAAGTGACGCTAATGTAAAAGGAAGCCTGGACAGGGCTCTGGTGAACCCAGATAATTTTGCAGAGATTCGAACACATGCATGTACGACATCTTAGTGCAATCGAGTCGGACCAGTTGCATGTACAAAAATGCGACTGGAGGACGATCGCTTGGTATCTCTTCCACCAAACACACATGTGGATATGGCATATGGGCAGGCTTGTATGGGCTAAATAGAATATCATAAAGTGACCGCATAATCGGTGTAGGCTGGCGTAGTGGTCAAGATGCGTCTAATACCATAACAAGCTTGTCGTTGATTTGTCGATTTAAGTACACAGAGAGAAAGACCCATACTCTCATGGCATGCGAATGTAGGCACTAGTCACTTAACATCGCTAGTAAGAAATATGGTCTTCCCGTGTACTTTCCATAATGATCTAATCATGCAATATCTAATAAGAATACATGATTGTTAGGGCATACACATATACTTTAACCACTCGAACAACTCGATCAATTGTTCAATAGGGACCATGGGTGTGAGGGAAATATATAATTAATAGTACTAGGTTGACCTTTCACGAGCATTTTTCTTATTGTAAGTACGGCGGGCCTGAGACCAGGTTGAACATTAATGACAAACGGTTACAAGGCGCAAAAAAACACAAGTGAAAAAATAAGAGAAAAAAAAGGTGGAAAATAGTTCAAGGTTAATCAAACGCATCACACCAGGCTGCTACCAAGGTAGCCTTAATTACAGCAGATGAGCAACGAAAGCACCATATACTCGTGTGAGAACAATATCAATTTCTTCCACATGTTATTTGGGCATCCTCGGTACAACGTTTGAGAACAACATCGAGTTTCTCGCTCATGGAGTTGAAGACGAGGGAGCTCATTGTTTTCCAAATGTTCCAGCATAATATTTAACTCACCAGTATTAGAAACTCATATATACTTGAGAAAAAGAAAGGATAATTCAGTCTTCTTTTTTTCGCGAATAAAGGATGGATAATTCAGTCTTCATGATACGGTCCTAGGATGGATCTGATCGATAGACTCTCAAATATCTGGATATTACACGATTTGGTAGCTAGGATTCAAAGCGAGAAGGGGGATTGGGAGGTCAGAGCCGGGAGGTGGGAGAAGGGGATACACGCCTAGCGGCGGCGATTAGTCTAGTGATCCAACGATGCCGAAACCCTAGCACCCACTGCCTAATATACTACTTGGTCCACTCCGGGCCTTGCACCATTGGGTTGGGCCTTGCCTCCCTCCTGGGCTATTCCAGCTGGGCTGGGCTTCTCGTGACGGGGCGTGCCGGTCTCGTGACATTCCCCTCTCCTTGAGACTTGGCTTGGCCCCAAGCCAAAGCCCGGGGAAACCTCGACTTCAGCGGTATCTCGTCTTCCCAAGTGGCCAGCGAGTCGGGGAAGCCAGACCAGCGCGCGAGGACTTGATCCACCTTACGGGCTCCACGCTCAATCGAGCGGCGCTGCATGATCACCTCGGGTACTTGAAGAGGCAGGAGGTCGTCATCCAGCGTCGGGAGCTCCGGCATGACTTGAGTTGATGGAGTAACCCCCAGCCGGAGTTGCGAGACATGAATGACTGGGTGGATTCTCGATGTCTCCGGCAGCGCCAGCCGATACGCCACCTCACCAACTCGACTCAGCACCTGAAAGGGACCAAAATAGCGAAATACCAACCTGAAAGGGACCACCAACGACTGCGTGTAGGGCTGGAGCTTGAGGTAGA
Organism: Triticum timopheevii; assembly: GCA_963921465.1. Lineage (NCBI taxonomy): Eukaryota > Viridiplantae > Streptophyta > Magnoliopsida > Poales > Poaceae > Triticum > Triticum timopheevii. The sequence goes on from OY997271.1 coordinate 44,966,332, forward strand.
CCCAATGACCCACGGAGAACACCCGGTCCGAGCGCTTGCAATCCGCCTTGCTTTTCATCACTTGCTGGGCTCGGTGCAAGTGTTGCATGATCGACGCCATCACTGTTGCACGCTCTTTGGTCCAAGCAGCCAAATCAGTCACTGCCTCGTCAGCGATGTTGGTGATCCCAAAGAAGCGAGGCTTATGCCCGTAGAGAACCTCAAATGGCGACGACAGGAGAGCTGAGTGATATGAGGTGTTGTACCAGAACTCCGCCAAGGCCAGCCAATCCACCCACTTGCTTGGACAATTGTGCACAAAACAGCGAAGGTAGAGTTGCATGCACTGGTTGACTCTCTCTGTGGTACCGTCAGTCTGGGGATGCTGAGCCGACGAGATGTTTAGTTTGGTGTGAGTCAATTTGCAAAGCTCTTGCCACACACGGCTAGTGAAGATGCGGTCACGGTCCGATACAATCTTGTCCGGAGGTCCATGCAGCTTGAAAACATTTTCCAAATAGGCTTTTGCGACTTGCAAGGCAGGATAAGGATGGCGCTAGGGAATGAAATGCGCGTACCGTGTTAACTTATCCACCACCACTAGGATGGAGTTGAACCCACGGGACACCGGTAACCCTTCCACAAAATCCAAGGTTACCATCTCCCAAGCTTGTTCTGGCACTGGTAATGGTTGGAGGAGGCCAGGATACTTCACATGCTCGGGCTTGGCCTGCTTCCACACCTCACAGTTTGCCACGAAGTTCCTGGCCGTTTGTTTCAGTCTGGGCCATGCGAAGTGTTGTATTATTCTGTTGTATGTAGCGTGCACTCCCGAGTGTCCCCCAAAAGCTCCAGCGTGAAGTTCTTGCAGTACCAATTTTTGTGCTGAGGCATTGGAGCCCAGCCAGACCCTTCCTTTGTAACGGATCAGGCCATGCACCACCGAAAAAGGACCCTCCAATTCTAATCCCCTGGCTGCAGTTGCTAACTTATCAGAGCAGACAGGATCCTGTTGATATCCTTTCTTCACTTCACCCAGCCATGTGCGCAAACAGACCGACATCGCGCACACACTGCCCGTTGGCATACGGGAAAGAGCATCAGCCGCCAAATTCGTCGCTCCTCGACGGTACTCAATCTTATATTGCAGCCCCAAGAGTTTGGTGAGGGCCTTATGTTGCCAAGGGGTAGTGAGCTTCTGCTCGTCAAGGCAGGACAAGCTTCTGTGATTAGTTTAGATAGTGAACTCGGACAACATCAGGTACGAACGCCATCGATCCACAGCCATCAGAATGGCTAGGCACTCTTTTTCATATGTCGAGAGTCCTCGATGCTTGGGACCCAGGGACTGGCTAAGGAACACAATTGGGTGTTGCTGTTGCATGAGGACGGCACCGATGCCTACGTCCGAAGCGTCAGTCTCAATGATGAACGGCTTGGAAAAATCCGGCAAAGCCAAACAGGGAGCCGTGGTGAGAGCCGTCTTGAGCAGATGGAATGCTTGATCTTGAGTGGGAGTCCACAGGAATGGAACACCCTTCTTGAGAAGATCCGTAAGTGGTCGGCTGATGATCCCAAAGTGCTTGACAAATTTGCGATAATAGCCGGCCAGACCCAAAAACTGATGCAGTTCCTTAACTGATTCCGGCTGCTTCCATGCTTTCACCTTGTCAGTGTTTGTGGGATCGGTGCTCACACCTTTTTAGCTGACGACATGAACCAGATATCGCAGTTGGGGCTGTTCGAAAGTGCATTTCGACATCTTCACTTTCAGAGAATACTGCTACAGTCTCTGAAATACTTTCCTGAGCAACACCACATGTTCTGCCATCGTCTTGCTGAACACCAGGATATCATCAATGAAGACCAAGACACCTTTCCGTATCAGTGGGGCCAGAACCACATTCATGCCTATTTGAAACGTTGGCGGCCCTCCAGTAACTCCATATGGCATGACTTTGAATTCGAAATGCCTGTGATGGGTTTGAAAGGCAGTCTTGTGCTCATCCTCCGACCGCATGCGAATCTGATGGTACCCTGCCCTAAAATCCAAACTGGTGAACACTGTAGCTCCATGCAACTCATCCAACAGCTCATCGATGACTGGAATAGGATACCGATTCTTCACAGTGATCGCATTTAGGAAGCGATAGTCGATACAAAATCGCCACTCGCTATCCTTCTTCAAAACTAACAGCACTAGGGATGAAAAAGGACTGCAGCTAACTTGTATAATACCTTGGCGCAACATTTCTACCACTTGAGCTTCGATTTCGTCTTTCTGTGCTGGATTGTATCGATAAGGACAGCGTTTCACCGGTTGAGCTCCAGGAATTAGCTCGATGGCATGATCAAACTCACGTTGAGGCGGCAAGCCTTTGGGTTCTTCAAACAGTGTGCTAAACTCCTGCAGCAACTCGTCCACTTCCACCGGAATCGGCTGCTGTTCCACGTCCGGTTTACTAGCTGCTAGGAGCAACACATGTGCCAGCTCAGTACGCGCTTGCATCAGTTGCAGTTGAGCTATATAAATAGCCTGACAGTGGGATATCGCTGGCATGGTTCCTGTCAACTGAATGTACTTTCCCTTGTGCTTGAATGTCATCTGCTTCTCTCCCCAATTAACAGTCATGAGACCTCGCGATTCGACCCAATCCATGCCCAAAACAATATCATAGCTGCCCATCGGAAAAAGCTTCAGAGTTGATCAAAAATGGTGACCTTGAATGACATACTCACAAACTGGTATCTCTGAATCACAGATTGTAACCGCTCCATCAGCCACTTTGACCTTCAAAGGTGTTCGCATGGCCTGCACCCAGTCCATTCCTTGGCAATCTCCGTGTTGACAAAACTGTGAGAACTCCCTGAGTCCACCAGCATGAGCAGAACCCTGTCACCTATCTTTCCAGACAAACGGAAAGCCTTGCGCGCCTCGGTGCCAGAGACCGTTGCCGTGGATAGCAGGCACAGGTCGTCCTCTGAGCTCTCCACCGGGGCTACTGCAGCACTAGGTGACACCGGAGGTGATATCATCCCAACCAATTCCTCAACAACATGTAACTGCACCGTGGAGGCACAAACATGTCCAGGGCCCCAGCGTTCGCCGCATGTGAAGCAGAGGCCCCGAGCTTTGCGAAAAGCCCGGAGCGCTTTGAGCTTATCGTCTGTCGAGGTACCACCTGTCGTAGTACTAAGACTGACAGTAGAATGGGGGGTAGGTATGGAGAGGCAAGATCCTAGCTATGGAGTAGTTGTATACGCAAGGGATGTACGAGTTCAGGCCCTTCTCGGAGGAAGTAACAACCCTACGTCTCAGAGCCCGGAGGCGGTCGACTGGATTATAGGCGTATGAGTTACAGGGGTGCGAACCCTTCTGCCAGTGGAGGGGGTGGCTTATATAGTGTTTGCCAAGACCCCAGCCAGCCCACGTAGCGGAGGGTTTAAAGTACATTAAGGCCAGGAATTACTGGTAACGCCTTACATAAAGTGTCATCATGGCCATAAAGACTACTTAATTACAGACCGTTTGGATGAAGAGTGGCTCTTGATCTCCTGGTGGTCGAGTGAGTCTTCATGGTCGACTGTCTTCGAGTCTGTCGAGTGGAATCCCTCTTGGTCGACTGGAAGGCAGCTTCTTCTAAAGATGTCCTTGGGGAGGGTACCCTACCGCAGTACTCGGACGGGACAAGGCAGAGGCGCCTCGATCCCCACGCCGCCTTTTTCGCCACGTATCACTCGCGCTACTGTTGTGGGATTTGACAGGATTGCTTGGACCTACTGGTCAGCCACTCGGAAGTGACCTTACATAAGGCGTTGGAGAGGGGTTTTTTGAACAGTGCATCCCCATTCACCTCTCCCCCTTCCTCCACCTTGCCCGCTGCGCCCGCTTTTGCCTCGGCTCATCTGCTCTTTGCGCGCCTCGCCGGCGACGATGGTGAAGGAGAAGACGGTGGCCTTGGAGCGAGCGAAGAAGGCGACGACGACGGGGAAAGCGAAGGGGAGAGCGACCAGTCGGGGCGGATCTTCGTCGCGGTCCCGTCTGCCGCAAGGCTGGGTCCAAGGAGACTGGATCCGCTCGACCATCACCCAGAGGGATCTCGACGATCTGGCCAATGAGGGACTGATCTCTCATGGGTCAGCAAGACTTCCGGGGACATAGTGGCAATCGCAGCCACAGGAGGGTGAGTGTGTCCTCTTAGCCACTCATGTAGATCGCGGATTCTCTCTGCCACCGAATCTTTTCTTCCGAGGGTTTCTGAACTTCTTTGGGGCACAACTCCATCACTTCACTCCCAATTCCATTGCCTATCTTGCCGCTTTCGTGTTCCTATGCAAAAATTTCCTGGTTGTCGGCCGCACTGGGGTCTCTTTAAGCACATATTCACTTGTCGTCTTCAGACGGTGAAAAAGGCGAGTCCGAATGACGAGAGAACCAAAGTAATCCAGATGTGTGGGGGTCTTGGGGTCCAAATGAGGAGTAAGAGTGCATTTCCAGCCATGACCCTTCCCATGTCGGTTAGAGGGTGGCAGTCGACCTGGTTCTACTGCCAAGATGAGTCGACGCTGGGGCAGTCGACGGGTCTCCCTCCATTCTCTATGGACCGAGTGAACAAACCATCTTCCATGAAAGTACTCCCGGAGGAAAAGGCTCAAGTTAAAAATGTTGATGGAGCGTGTAGTTCAACTCATTCGCGACGGGGTTACTGGCATGGATATTTTGGAGGTTTTCCTTCGATGGCGCATTCAGCCACTCCAGTACCGAGGCCACCCAATGTGGTTGTACTCCGGTACCGAGGACACCACTCGGGTCCACCCAGAGGAGGTCGACGACGCCACACTAGAGAGGTGGATGACTGCCATCACGGGGAACAAAGATAACCCTCGTGGGGCTAGGAGGATCCCACCACTCGACCAGTCTTATGAACCAGACACAGTATGACCACTTATCTCCGGTTGTGATCCTGTTTCATTCATTTTGTTTCACTGAAAATCGGTCGATTGACCTTTGTCTTGTTTTGTTGTTTTCCAGGCTACCACTGAGTTGTATTCGATGCCCAACGGGGCGCAGGCTCTGACTGAGGAGGAGGAAGGACGTGGAGGCGAGAGCCAGGATGAGTGGGATTCAAATGGTGATGACGATGATGAAGATGATGACTCCGATGAGGAGGAAGAGGAGGAGGAGGAGGAAGTTGCACCTCCCCGTTCTGAAAGACGCTCGAAGCTTGTCCATGACCCTGCGGTTGAGCGCGGTAAGGGGGTCGCGCCTGTCGTGCAGTCGACCAAGCGTCCTCGGATGACTTCTCCGGGGCCGACTGAGAAAGCGCTGAAGCAATCTCAAGTGGCATCGTCAAAGCCGACGAAGGCCTTGCCGAAGATGAAGATGGTGATCCCCACTATGTCAGGTTAATGGCGTAACTTGAGTTTTCTTGTTTCACATGGATTTATTCTTGGTCGATTCATGAGCTGACCGACTGACTTCTAGAACTGCAGTGCTGCTACTTTTGAGACCTCGACCAGACCTGAAGATCAAGAAATGGAGGATGCTGTCACTTCTAACCCTGGTATGGTTTTTGTAACTTCGTTTTCAGTCGGTAGTATCTTCATTTTAAACTTTGAATCTTTTCTGCAGCTCCAACTAACATCATCATTGACCTTCCTGATGACGATGACGAGGAACCACTGAGGCAGAGGAGGAACAGGAAAACATCTGCTAGCAAGGTAGCCCAGGTCGTGTCAGCACCTGAGACGTTGGTTGTGGAGGGGGACAACGTCACTCGGCCTACCGTATACTTCGCGGTGCCGCTGACGAGTGCACGCCCTTCGTCGTCAAGTGCTGACCAGCCTTCACTTTTCTCGACCCACCACGTCCCAGAAGACCAAGCAAGCGCTGCTAAAGAAGCCATACGCCAGGCGGGGGTCATGATGGAGCAAGTGAAGGCGATCCGAGACGCCAGTCAAACGGCTTATGACGCCAGTTCAGCTCTTCAGAGTAATGTCCAGGTTAGTCAATCACCGCCTGTTCTGTTAGGATATGATACCTGAAAACTTTTCTTTCTGAAAATCTTAGTATCTGTCGTACACCCAGTGGGTGCGTCGATTGAAATCCTGGATTGGTGGGGGCATGCCGAGTGCACCCACTGGGTGTAGTCCCTAAGGCTATGGTGGACTGTTTGCAGTCGACCATAGACTTTATGTATTAAGCTTTTTCCTTACTCGATCAGGTCGAATGGAATCATAGGCCGGTGGGGGCATGCTGAGCGCACCCACTTGGTGTAGTCCCCGAGACTGTGGTCGACTGATCGACTCTATCTGATAGAGCTAGTGGGGGCACGCTGAGTGCACCCACTGGGTGTAGTCCCCGAGACTACAGTCGAATGTTTAGATTCGGCTATAGTCTTAGAAATGCTACGATTTTTCCTTAGTCACTCGGAAGTGACCTACCTTTGACGTCTGTCGATTGGTTCCTCGCAGAAATCTTGTGAGCTTGCAGATTGTTATACTGAGTTGGAGAACAAGCATATCCAGCTCGAACTTGATCTGAAGCTTGTCCAGGAGAATTTCACGAAGGCGAAGGAGGAGGCAAAAGGTATGTTTGGTGAGAAACTCGACGACTGCTTTTGCCTCTTGTCAATTTCTGAGTCTGATCTCACTGTGATTTTGCAGATAAACTGAGAGATGCTCTGAAGAAGAAAGACCTTGACTTGGCTGAGGCATAGAAAGCGGCTTTAGAGAAGACCAAGCTCGCAGAGGAGAAGCTGGCTTCAATCACAAAGCTTGAAGAGGAAAATACTAATCTGAAAGCTGCTCTTGATGCAGCCAACAAGGAGGTCAGTCGACTGAAGAATTACAATATTGCTTTGAGTGACAAGGCCAGCGAGTTGGCGAGAAAGAAGAATGATCTGGAGACTTATCTGGGAGGACTCGCCAAGAAGCTATTCCTCATGCTCGAAGGTAATCCTTTGTATCAAGCAAGCATTTTAACTATGATTTTGCCACCAAACTATTGTCTTGACTTTGGGGTTGTGTCTGTAGAGTTCTGCCAGAACTTTGAGGAGGAGACTGGTTGACTGGAGACGAGCCTGGATCCCATCAACTCTCCTGTGAAGGACGAAGCTGCCATGAATGTGCTCCGACTCGAGTCTCGCATCGCTGCCGTTGTCGACTATCTGGCAAGGTTGAAGGTTGCAACTTCTCGCATTGACACATCACTCTGGCCAAGAGAAACACTTCAGAATGACCTTGAGTCTCTGATGACTCAACTGAATGATGTTCCGAGTCGAGTGCAAGAATGGAAGAAGTCTTCTGCCAGGTGCAGTGCGGACGTTGCTCTATCTCTGGTCCGTGTTCAATACCCAGAAGCATGACTTCCGATCCTTCATGGAGACCTTCATCGCTTCTGCCACACGGATCGCAGATGGAATCGACCTGGACGAGTTCGTTGCGCCTTCTAGCCCACCACAGGAGGGGTAAAAAACTCCCATGCTTGATGCTTTAAATTTGCCTCGGTATGCCGAGTGGTTTTTGTAACCGATAAAACTTTAACGGGCTTAGCGCCTGAGCACTTCTGGTTCCGTAAGACGTTATCTGAACTTGGATTCGACGTTGAGTATGTTTGCGTCTGGTTTGAGATGTCCTTTTGCAGGCTAGGATGAAGCACATATTGCAATCGACTTGTCCCTCATCATTCTTAGGCGAGCCCTAGGCTGCAGCTAAGCCTCCGAGTGGGAGGTTTGCTCTCCGCTCGATAGGATTTTCAAAATCTTAGGTGAGCACTGGGCTGCAGCTAAGCCTCCGAGTGGGAGGTCTGCTCTCCACTCGGCAGGATTTTCAAAAACTTAGGCGAGCACTAGGCTGCAGCTAAGCCCCCGAGTGGGAGGTCTACTCTCCACTCGGTAGGATCTTCAAAAACTTTGGCGAGCATTGGGCTGCAGCTAAGCCCCGGAGTGGGAGGTTTGCTCTCCACTCGGTAGGATTTTCAAAAACTTAGGCGAGCACTGGGCTGCAGCTAAGCCCCCGAGTGGGAGGTTTGCTCTCCACTCGCTAGGATTTTCAAAAACTTAGGCGGGCACTGGGCTGCAGCTAAGCCCCCGAGTGGGAGGTTTGCTCTCCACTCGGTAGGATTTTCAAAAACTTAGGTGAGCACTGGGCTGCAGCTAAGCCTCCGAGTGGGAGGTCTACTCTCCACTCGGCAGGATTTTCAAAAACTTAGGTGAGCACTGGGCTGCAGCTAAGCCCCCGAGTGGGAGGTCTGCTCTCTACTCGGTAGGATTTTCAAAAACTTAGGCAAGCACTGGGCTGCAGCTAAGCCCCCGAGTGGGAGGTTTGCTCTCCACTCGGTAGGATTTTCAAAAACTTAGACGAGCACTGGGCTGCAGCTAAGCCCCCGAGTGGGAGGTTTGCTCTTCACTCGGTAGGATTTTCAAAAACTTAGGCGGGCACTGGGCTGTAGCTAAGCCCACGAGTGGGAGGTTTGCTCTCCACTCGGTAGGATTTTCAAAAACTTAGGCGAGCACTGGGCTGCAGCTAAGCCCCCGAGTGGGAGGTCTGCTCTCCACTCGGTAGGGTTTTCAAAAACTTAGCCGAGCACTGGGCTGCAGCTAAGCTCTCGAGTGGGAGGTTTGCTCTCCACTCGGTAGGATTTCTGTGGTGTGCCTCTGAAGAAGAAGGTATCAATCGACTTGTACCTTGTCTTCCTCGCAAAGCGCGCTTTATACTTGTGGTGTAGCTCGGAAAGAGAGAGTAACAGACGACCTGCACCTCGTCTTCCTTGCGGAACGCACATTATACTTGTGGCGTAGCTCGGAAGGGGAAAGTAACAGTCGACCTGCACCTCGTCTTCCTTGCGGGACGCACATTATACTTGTGGCATAGCTCGGAAGGGGAATGTAACAGTCGACCTGCACCTCGTCTTCCTTGCAGAGCGCACGTTATACTTGTACTTAGGCGAGCGTTGTGCTGTAGCAAAGCCCCCGAGTGGGAGGTTTTCTCTCCACTCGGTAGGATTTTCAAAAACATAGGCGGGCACTGGGCCGCAGCTAAGCCCCCGAGTGGGAGGTTTGCTCTCCACTCGGTAGGATTTTCAAAAACTTAGGTGAGCACTGGGCTGCAGGTAAGCCCCCGAGTGGGAGGTCTGCTCTCCACTCGGTAGGATTTTCAAAAACTTAGCCGAGCAATGGGCTGCAGCTAAGCCCTTGAGTGGGAGGTTTGCTCTCCACTCGGTAGGATTTCTGTGGCATGCCTCTGAAGAATAAGGTATCAATCGACTTGTACCTTGTCTTCCTCGCGAAGCGCGCTTTATACTTGTGGTGTAGCTCGGAAAGAGAGAGTAACATACGACCTGCACCTCGTCTTCCTTGCGGAACGCACATTATACTTGTGGCGTAGCTCGGAAGGGGAAAGTAATAGTCGACCTGCACCTCGTCTTCCTTGCGGGACGCACATTATACTTGTGGCATAGCTCGGAAGGGGAAAGTAACAGTCGACCTGCACCTCGTCTTCCTTGCGGAGCGCACGTTATACTTGTACTTAGGCGAGCGCTGTGCTGCAGCTAAGCCCCCGAGTGGGAGGCTGGCTCGCCACTCGTGAGGATTTTATTGAACTTAGGCGAGTACTTGGAGTACAGCTAAGCCTCTGAGTGGGATGCTGGCTCGCCACTCGGTAGGATTTTATTGAAGTTAGGCGAGTACTTGGACTGTAGCTAAGCCCCCGAGTTGTGCCCCAAAGAAGTTCAGAAATCCTTGAAAGAAAGGGTGGGGCGGCAGAGAAAACCCACGGTCAACATGGGTGGCTAAGAGGACACACTCACCCTCCTGAGGCTGCGGTTGCCACTCCTTCCCCAGGAGCCTCGCTGATCCATGAGGGATTAGTCCCCCATTGGCCAGGTCATCAAGATCATTCTGGCGGATGGTCGAGCGGATCTAGTCGCCCTGGATCCAGGTTTGCGGAAGACCGGCCCACGACGAGGATCCACCCCGACTGGTCGCACTCCCCTTCGCCTTCATCGTCGCCTTCTTCGCCCGCTCCAGAGCCGCTGTCTTCTCCTTCACCATCGTCGCCGGCGAAGCATGCATAGAAGTTGATGCCGTCACCTAAAGTCATTGATCCAGAACAAGACATACTCATGGCACGAAAAACGGGTCGGAAGAATTCTCAACTCCTTCCTCACTTAAACCTCGATCCATTCGGGGGCTAATGATGAAGCCATGTACCTAGGGTAGGGTCATGGACCTGTCCAAGGTACCCTCCCCAAGGACATCTCTAGATAAAACTACCTTTCAGGCGACCTGGAAGGATTCCACTCGACGGACTAGAAGACACTCGACCATGAAGCCACTCACTCGACCACCAGGAGATCTAGAGTCACTCTGCACACAAAAGGTCTGTCATTAAGTAGTCTTTATGGTCATGATAGCACTTTATGTATGGCGTTACCAGTGACGCCAGACATTAATGTACCTTAAACCCTGCATAACTGAGGGCCGGAGGGGTCTGGCGGACTCTATATAAGCCACCCCCCTCCTCAATCTAAAGGGTTCGCACCCCTGTAACTCATACGCATATAATCTAGCCGACCGCCTCCGGGCACCGAGACGTAGGGCTATTACTTCCTCCAAGAAGGGCCTGAACTCGTAAATCTCTTGCGTGTACAACTACTCCATAGCTAGGATCTTGCCTCTCCATACCTACCCCCCTCTTCTACTGTCAGGCTTAGAACCACGACATTGTCCGAATTTGTTCTTCCTTGTTCCTTGTTTATCTCGTTTCAACCAGAGTGGTTTCAATTCTTTCTTGTCCATTGTGCTCGTCATTCATAGATTTGCAACCTCCAAGGTTCACATGCTGTTCCTTGATTCCCTTTTCTACCGGAGTGCTCTCAATTTCGTTCAACTCCGTTGTGTTCTCTCTTTCAAGTTTTCAACCTCTCAAGGTTCATTGGTTTCACTGTTTGTCAAAGAAGCAATTTGTTTTACCTCTTCCTCTTCCATTTCTCCCCGGTGCCATCCTTGGATCTCGGGTCGAGATCCTCTGTTAGTGTGGCAGAGTTGTGACGCCCCAAGACCGACGCTCCAGACGCCTCCCATGTTTTGTGAGTTTCATCGTGTGATTTTGTTTTGTTCGTGCATTCATCTCTGCATCATGTGCATCGCATCATGTCATCTTGCACCCCCTTTTTAAAACTCAGCTAAATAAATTGCATGGATCTTTGGTCCATTTAAAACGAGGGAATTCACATGGCGATTTCTCTTTATAACATATCATCCCAATATTATCGGGGGCTATAATAAATATTCCATTATTTTGGAATTGACCGTAACACACTTGCAAAAATTATTCCCATGCCTTTGTTATCTCACTTCTTGACCTCAAACTTTGTCCATTAAATTCTTTCGTCATATTCCCGAGCTCCACCGAAATTTTCAACATTTATGGACCTACCAAACACCCACTTCTTTCGCTAGTCCATACTCCTCCTCTAACCTCTTATTTTCGCTCTTTTCTTTCTTTCTTTTTCTGTAAATGCAGAAGAGAGAAGCCTATTTTGGCCCAATGACCAGGCCAGCCCATCTAACCTCCTAAAGCCCAGCCTCCGCCCGAAACCTAGCACCCCTGGTTTGATCCCCTTCATCTCTCCTTCTCTCGATCCCTGCTGCCTTCCCTCCTCGATCCGCTCCATCCTCCTTCCGCCACACACAGAGAGGAGCGAGTGCCCCGCTTTCTCGATCCCCATCTCTCTTGCTCCCTTCGATCCCGCAACTCCCCTTCTCTCCTCGCAGCGCCTCTCCACCTCCTCGCGCCGACCGCCCGCACCTCGCCGCGCCGTGCCGGTGATCACCGTCACCGACGAGCTCCACCAGGAGCCCACGTTCCGCTAATCTCCTGCCCCGCTGGAGACCTCTCCTGCTTCGCCTCGCCTACCCCTTTGTCGTTCGCCGCCAGTCAGCGCAGAACCAGGTCGACGCCCCGCACCATCTCATGGACCCGCGCCTCCCCGTCGCCCTGCTCGAGCTTCGCAGCCATGGCGCCGCCACCACCATCTCCAGCTGCTCCCCTGCAGCTCCTCCTCCGCCTCGTCCTCACATCCGGCATTGTCCCGACCCGCCGTCCACCTCCTCCATCGACCGTCACGGCCACCAGAGCTGTTGACGGCCGAAGCCCGGCCGCATTGCAGCCTCTGCTGCTGGCGACCACGACCACCCCTGCGCCAAGCCCCGTCGTTGGCCTTCAACCCTAACGCCCGACCTAGCCATTTCAGTTGCTGCTCCTTCACGACCAGCACGCACAAGAGCTCCACCCACCTTGCTGCCCTGCTGGCCTCATCGCCCCTCTTCTCGCTGCCAAGACTCGGCAACTAGGGATGCCCAAGGATGCCTTCGTGGATTTCGCCAAGACCCCACACCGGCAAGACTACAAGATTGAAACGGCAAGGTCGACTATGTTTATCTACCTCTCTGGAGCGCCAAGTTCCACAGGACACCAAGTACCACGACGGCCGTTGTTCGCAAGTACCCTCTCCAGATCGCCAAGTTCGACTATCGATGACATGTAACACAACCGTTGCCTTGGGTTTCGTCAAGTTCCTACACGACCCTGTACAACTACCGTCGCCCCGAAGACTTGGATTCGTCGAGTTCCTCTCCAAAACGAACTTGTACCACTACTTCCACTACCGTCGCCGTGTACCACTACTTCCACTACAACCGTCCCAAGAACGTCAACTTCCCTCAACGAACTTGATCCGTTCCGAAAACGCACGCTTCGAAGGTATACCACTGAGACGACGCCCGTGAATAAGTGCATGTGTTCTATGAGATGCACCCTATTTTGCTATGTGTCCGACTTGTCTTTGCCCGTTCGGTGGGAACCCGGAATCCGGGATCACCCCACCATCTTGCATGACTCGCTCACCTCAGACTTCCTTTTGCACCAGTATCTCCATGAGCTGCCGGAATCGATATGTTGCCGTGGCGTCATTTTCGAATTCGTTGCTGTGGCACCCTTTCTTTCCACCACGGTGGCAAATGTTTCATATCATGCTCATGTCAACATTTTCATAAAATTGCATAAAACTTACATATGTCATCGGCATCATGATAACAACATTTAAAATGTTAAAACGTTGTTTTCTTTAAATTGCTAAATGACATGTGGGTATTTTCCGGAATTGTCGTTTGTTGCTTCCGACCTCATTTAAACTTGCCTAAATAGTTAGATTAATTATGCTTCACCTCTTTCCATGTTTAACAACATTTAATATTATTGGGTACATAAACGAGAGAGAACTAAATAATTGAATGTGGTGTTCCGTCAATATGCAACGGCTCCACTTAATTTGTAGTATTGTTTGTTGCACTTTCCCATGCCATGCATATTTAAACCGGACATCCATCATACTTGTTTGTGCATTATGCCATGCTTATGTGATGGTTGTTTACCATGTTGTTTCCTTCTTTCCGGTTTGCTTCTCTCGTTTGCTTCGGTTTCGTTCCGGAGTTGTGAGGATTCGTTCGACTACATCCGTTTGTCTTCTTCTTGGACTCGTTCTTCTTCCTAGCGGGATCTCAGGCAAGATGACCATTATCCTCGATATCACTTCTATCTTTGCTTGCTAGTTGCTTCATTTTATCGCTATGCTGTGTTACCTATCACTTGTTTACCATGCCTCCAATATTGCCATGTCAAGCCTCTAACCCACCTTTCCAAGCAAACCGTTGTTTGGCTAAGTTATAGCTTTTGCTCAACCCCTCTTATAGCGTTGTTAGTTGCAGGTGAAGTTGAAGATTGCTTCATGTTGGAATAGGATCATTTTGGGATATCACAATATCTCTTATTTAATTAATACATCTATATACTTGGTAAAGGGTGGAAGGCTCGGCCTTTTGCCTGGTGTTTCGTTCCACTCTTGCCGGCTTAGTTTCCATCATACCGGTGTTATGTTCCTTGCTTTTGCGTTCCTTACGCGGTTGGGTTTATGGAAACTCCTTGACAGTTCGCCTTGAATTAAACTCCTCCAGCAAGGCCCAACATTGGTTTTACATTTGCTTAACAACCTATAACCCTCCCTTGGGGTCTGTAGCCCCGAGGGTCATCTTTATTTTAACCCCCCCCCCCCCCCCCGGGCCAGTGCTTCTCCAAGTGTTGGTCTGAACCGGGCGATGTCCGGCGCCCCCTGGGCAACCAGGGTCTATGCCAACCCGACGTCTTGCCCATCTGATGTGCCCTGAGAACGAGATACGTGCGACTCCTATTGGGATTTGTCGGAGCATCGGGCGGTCTTGCTGGTCTTGTTTTACCATTGTCGAAATGTCTTGTAACCGGGATTCCGAGACTGATCGGGTCTTTCCGGGAGAAGGAATATCCTTCGCTGATCATGAGAGCTTGTGATGGGCTAAGTTGGGACACCCCTGCAGGGTATAAACTTTTGAGAGTCGTGCCCGCGGTTATGTGGCAGATGAGAATTTGTTAATATCCGGTTGTAGAGAACTTGACACTTGACTTAATTAAAATGCATCAACCGCGTGCGTAGCCGTGATGGTCTCTTTTTGGCGGAGTCCAGGAAGTGAACACGATCCTTGTGTTACGATTGTGCGTAAGTAGTTTCATGATCACTTCTAGCTTCTCGATCGTTGCGTTGCTTCTCTTCTCGCCCTTATTTGCGAATGTTGGCCACCATATTTGCTTTGTGCTTGTTGCAACTACACCTCATTACCTCATCCTACCCATAAGCTTAAATAGTCTTGATCTCGCGGGTTTTGAGATTGCTGAGTCCTGGTGACTCACAAGATACTACCAAAATAGTTGCAGGGGCCGATGATACCAGTGCAGGTGATGCAACCGAGCTCAGATGGGAGCTCAACGAAGATCTTGGTCGTTGCTATGTTTCGTTTCATGTTGATCAGTAGTGGAGCCCAGTTGGGATGATCGGGGATCTAGCAGTTGGGTTATCTTCTTTTCTTTTGGCTTCGTTCGTAGTCGGACTATGTGTGTACTCTGAATGATGTATGAATTATATGTTTATTGCGTGAAGTGGTGATTGTAAGCCAACTCTTTATCCCATTCTTGTTCATTACTTGGGATTGTGTGAAGATGACCCTTCTTGCGACAAAACCACCATGCGGTTATGCCTCTAAGTCGTACTTCGACACGTGGGAGATATAGCCGCATCGTGGGTGTTACATCCCCTGATTGTTGCCCACCACCAACCTCCAGTGTCTGCACATATATCATGTACGCACAATATATATCTTGAGATGAAAAGGAACTAAATGAGCAATTAAAAAGAATACAATCCAGACGAAATAAATTACACAAATAAACTGAAAATAAATTACACTTTATCAAGCACTATCTATACAACACCCTGCAAAAAAATAAACTAGGATTAGCATCAAGCATGGCAAAAAAAACCCTATGAAAACAAATATAATGACCTAAATGCAATCAATAGTTGCAAGAATCACTAATAAGATAAGCAAGAAGCTGTACAATGATACTAAGAATTACATAGTAAAAACAATAAGAATTACGGTGTGAATACACTGAGAAATCACTGTAATATCCACTAAGATACATTGCAAAAGCACTAAGATTACATTGTAAATACACTGATGAAATACATTGTAAATCAACTAAAGAATTACATTATAAGAGCACTAAGAATTATAGTGAAGATTGACTTAAAATTACAACGTAAATTTCACTAAAAACATTGCAAATCCACTGAGAAGTACAGTGAAAATAACATTGTAAATCTAGGTAGAATTACAGTACAAATACACCAAGGAAGGATCCACTAAGAATAACACTGAAATTCCACCAAGGATTACATTGTAATCAATCACTAAAGTACACTAGAGAATTACACTGTAAATCCAAATAGAATTACAGTGTCAAATTCACTAAGAAAATATAATTCCTGAAAATTCTGAATTAGATTTCATGAATGTACATGCACAGATTGAATGGATTTTCCTGAAAATATATACCAAAATGACTTGGCATGAGACTAACTGAATGAAATTGCACGGATGAGCATACACATTTACATAACTACTTTGCTTTAAGTAACACTAAAAAATACTGGAAAATAGCAGTACAAATCATTGCATGTTAAACTGCAAAAATCACTAAAAGGAACACTAAAAAGCTGGAAAAATTCAGAGAAAAGCACTGCAAGTTGCACACTATTGAAATTACAATGAAAATTAAATGAACTAGGTTATTAAATTTTTATTAGTACATGTGATCTTCCTTTAAATGATGGAAATTGTAGTACATGTATAAAAATTATTGCTCTAACAACTATACCACTATCTATTACAAACTATAAATATCAAGACAATATCACTTATTTCAATAATTTCAAGTGAGTTTGCACACTTTACAATTTAATGGGAAGGAAAATTTGAACAATGGACTCCCACATGCAATCGAGATAAAATGAAAGAATAACTTAGTTAAGAACTCAATTAAGCAAATAGCAATGGTAGAATTGAACTACTTAATGAACCGGAAGGAAAACCATGCAGCAAGATTATGTGGCAACCATATGCATGCTCATAAGTCTTCCTTTTGTAACTTCTCCTTGAATCTATCAACACTAAGGCTCCATGGAGAGATTGTTCACTGTTACACATACCTCAAGATGCATCTGCACATGGCACACCAAGTTATGAATCATTATCTATGTGAAATTAAGAGACGTTATAGCTAAAAAGTAGTCCGGCAGCACATTATAGCTAAACATTAAGGAAATGATAATTGCCCTGAATGGGGGATAAACTACGATTTCACTCCTCGCACCGTCATGATGATACCACAGAGTTAAAATAAGTAAGTGGAAGTGCTATCAAATATTCAAATGTCTATACAGATGAGATGCATCTGTGTGGATCACTGATGACATGTGACGTACACCACTGTATTAGTACAAAATATAAAATATAAAAAGAACTGGACTGTGTATTAGCAAGAAAGAGAAATATGATGGCCTAAGATTAATATGATTAGTTTTGGGAAAGACATATATATATAGTTGAACCGATAACCTAATTGGGAAAAAATGTTATTACCAACATGTACCAAAATTACGTGTTGTTTTTAATTAGAAGGAGAAATAAAAATATTTTTTGTATGAAAAATATTCGTATAAATATAAATGTCACCTTTTTCTGCAAGTAGTGAACATCTGACATTGAAGATAACAGTTTCGTAACAATTAGTATTCATGTTAAAGACTTGAGCAGTTGCCTAATTCAAAACAAACAAAAAAACCAGATGGTTGCAACAACCTGTGACGGCATGAGCTACAACTATATTTAAACAAATTGCACTACTCAACTCGAACCATATATTACAGGGAGCTCACCAGAAATCATGAAGAATCTGTATTACAGGGAGCTTACCAGAAATCATGAAGAATCTGTGTGATGTCTGATTCAGAGATTAGAGACACGTGAAGGCATGTGTGGCTTCATACGTTCGGTGGGCACGACGCAATATATCATTTATCTCTGTATTCATACTTGAAAATCCAACCGTCAATGTATGCATCTATTTTCTTCATCTATTCATCAGCAAGCTCTGACTATGCACTAGTAGAAAACGAGCCAATGGTCCAGGCCTGGCCAGCCCATTAGTCCCGGTTCAATCCAGAACCGGGACCAATGGGGGCATCGGACCCGGTTCGTGAGCCCCGGGGGCCGGCCGGGCCACATGGGCCATTGGTCCCGGTTCGTCTGGACCTATTGGTCCCGGTTGGTGAGACGAACCGGGACCAATGGGCCTCGCTCCTGGCCCAACACCATTGGTCCCGGTTGTTGTCTTGAACCGGGACCAAAGGCTGCCCTTTAGTCCCGGTTCAGGCCACCAACCGGGACTAAAGGGTTGGTCCTCATTGCGGCCAGAGTATTGTCCCACCTCGCCAACCGAAGGGGGCTCAGACCAGTTTATAAGCCCCTCCCTCTCTGCCTTGTTGAGCTCCTCTTAAAATAAAAGAGATGCCCTTATACAGGGAATTTAACCTAAATTCATACTGAATTTCTCTGAAGTTAGTAGAAATTTATTATGAATTTAGGTTGAATTTTCTCTATAAGCGCATCTATGCTCATTTTGGAGTAGTTTTTTATATAGTTTTTTTCTTTTCTACTATATTTATTTTTATCTTTTTATTTCTGAGTTGTAATAAGTCATTCAAAATAAGCATCTATGCTCATTTTTTAGTAAAGTTAATCACAACTACTTTTGATGAATATTTATTTCTGAATTGTAATAAGTCATTAAAAATAAGCATCTATGTTCATTTTTTAGTAAAGTTAATCACCTATTTTTTCTTCTATTTAGTTCTGAGTAGTTTTTTATATATTTTTTCTTTTCTGCTATATTTATTTTTTTCTTTTTATTTCTGAGTTGTAATAAGTCATTAAAAATAAGCATCTATGCTCATTTTTTTAGTAAAGTTTATGAAAACTATTTTTTCTTCTATTTATTTCTGAGTGGTTTTTTATATAGTTTTTTTCTTTTCTGCTATATTTATTCTTTTTTTTATTTCTGAGTTGTAATAAGTCATTAAAAATAAGCATCTATGCTCATTTTTTTAGTAAAGTTAATCAAAACTATTTTTTCTTCCATTTATTTCTTAGTGGTTTTTTATATAGTTTTTTTCTTTTCTGCTACATTTATTCTTTTCTTTTTATTTCTGAGTTGCAATAAGTCATTAAAAATAAGCATCTATGCTCATTTTTTTAGTAAAGTGAATCAAAACTATTTTTTCTTCTATTTATTTCTGAGTGGTTTTTTATATAGTTTTTTTCTTTTCTGCTACATTTTTTTCTGAGTTGTAATAATTTATTAAAAACAAAAATGAGGCGCAATGCTCGTTAATTTGCTTCAAGCCTTTCAGAATAGTGTCAACTGCACTGCACATAGCTCTGTGCAGTCTACCGTATTCCTCAAGGCTTGAAGCTAACCAACGTGCAGGTGAGCATTGAGCCTCTTCTTCATCGTCTCTGCACTCAGGGCTTATAAAAAGCTGCGAGTGCCTCTCGCTTGGTGAGGTGGGACTAAAAAAACAGCTGCAGAAAGAATCAACTAAAAAACAGCTGCAGAAAATAAAAAGTAATTAGACGGATCCATTGGTACCGGTTGGTGGCTCCAACCGGTACCAATGCCTCCCTTTAGTCCCGGTTGGTGGCCCTAACCGGGACCAATGCCACTCTTTAGTCCCGGTTGGAGGCACCAAGCGGGACCAAAGGTCTTCGTTTCCCGCCCTTTGGGCTGCTGAAAAGAGGCCATTGGTCCCGGTTGGCGTCTCCAACCGGGTCTAAAGGGGGGCATTAGTCCGAGTTGATTTCACGAACCGGGACCAAAGCCTTTGCTATATATACAGCACTTAGCGCTCCCGACATCGATCTCTCCTCCTCCACTCCCGTCTCCGCATCCCCTGCCGCCACCTCGCCGTCACCGCCCCGCCCCGACGCCGTCGCCGCCCTGACGCCGTCGCCGCCCCACCCCGACGTCGTCGCCGCCCCGCCCCACCACGCCCTGACGCCGTCGCCGCCCTGCCCCGCCCCGCCCCGCGCGCCGTTGCCGCCCGCCCTGCCGTCCCGATCGACGTCGCCGCCCCGGCCCACGCCGCCTCGACGCCGTCGTCGCCCCGCTTCGCACCTCGCCGTCGCCTTCGCCGTCGCTGTCGCCGGCCATGAGCAACTTTTTTTTATTTTTGTTAGATTTTTTTTAGATTTTTTTGTAGTTCATAGATTTTTTTGTTAGATTAGATGTGTAGTAATTTAGATATGTAGTTCATAGATATTTTTGTTAGATTAGATTTTTTTGTTAGATTAGATGTGTAGTAATTAATTTGTTCATATTATGTTAGATTTTTTTCTGTTAATAGATTTTTTTGGTGATATTATTATTGAATATGCATGTTTTGTGATATTATTGCTAATAGATTTTTTGGTGATATTTAGATTGTGTAATTAATTTTGTTCATAGAATTTTAATGATTTTTTTGTTCATAGTATTTAGAAAAAGGAAAAAAATGGAGCAGAAATCTATCAAAGCTCAATACAAATATTTCTGCATGCAACTATGTTATATCTATGATAGATGGAATAGAGGATCAAAGAACTTTGAGTACCATTGAAGCTAATTTCAGAATCATTGTCAAGAAACACATAACAAAGCTACTGGAAATCAAAAGATTATACTGGAAATCTAGGTTTAAGATGAGAAGTATAAAATTGGATGATGAAAATACTGAATTCTTTCATGCTATGGCTACCCAAAGATTCAGGAAGAATTTCATTACTTCTTTGCAAGATGAAGATGGGACACTTTTTCAAACCCATGAACACAAGGCTGCCATTATTTGGAAATCATATAAAGATAGACTGGGAAAAGCTATCAACCCTCCTATGCTGTTCAATCTTGAGGAAATTATCCAACCTAAAGATTTATCTGAGCTTGAAGCCCCCTTCACTATGGATGAAATTGATAAAGTCATTAAAGATATCCATTCTGATAGAGCACCTGGACCTGATGGTTTTAATGGCTTATTTCTGAAAAAATGTTGGGATATCATAAAACAAGATATCTACACTATGATCTGGGATTTTTTTGAAGGGAACATTGATATTCAGAGTATTAATACTGCTTTTATTACCCTCATCCCAAAGATTGCAAACCCTATTGACATGAGTGATTTCAGACCTATATCTTTGGTGAGCCTTCCACTCAAAATAATTACAAAGCTCATGGCCAATAGAGCTCAGAAAATCATTTCACAGGTCATCCACCCAAATCAATATGGTTTCATAAAAGGGAGAAATATACAGGACTGCTTGGGTTTTGCTTTTGAATATATTCATCTATGTCATCAATCCAGGAAGCCTATCATCATACTCAAACTTGATTTTGAGAAAGCTTTTGACAAGATTGAATATAATGCCATTATTAACATGTTAAAAGCAAAAGGATTTGGTCCTAGATGGATAAACTGGGTTACAAATATTCTCAATACTGCATCAACATCTGTCCTACTAAATGGTGTTGCTGGGAAAAAATTATTTGTAAAAGAGGAGTCAGACAAGGTGACCCTCACTCTCCACTCCTTTACATCATTGCTGCTGATCTTTTGCAATCCATTGTCAATGCTGCTTGGGCAAATGGTGAAATTACCCTCCCAATTAATCAGGCTTATGGATTGGACTACCCTATTATCCAATATGCAGATGATACTTTAATGATTATGCCTGCAGATGAAGGGAAACTCAGCCACCTCAAATACCTGCTTAATATTTTCAGTTTGTTTACTGGGCTATTTGTGAGCTACAACAAATCATCCTTGATCCCAATTAATATGGATCAATTATCAACAAACAACCTGGCTAACTCCTTTGGTTGTAAAGTTGAAAGCCTTCCTTTCACTTACCTTGGACTACCTATGGGGACCACTAAGCCCTCTGTACATGACCTCATTCCAGTTATGTCCAAGATAGATAAGAGGTTATCAGGGGTGGCTAGATTTATGAACTACTCTGGGAGGCTCACATATGTAAATTCTGTTGTTGCTTCCATGCCTATATTTGCCATGTGTTCTCTTAAGGTCCATGTTACCATTTTGGACCATGTGGATAAATCAAGCAGGAATTTCTTATGGTATGGAAATGAAATCAATAAAGGTGGTAAATGTCTGGCCAGCTGGGAGATGATATGCAAACCCAAGCAACAAGGTGGGCTTGGAGTCTTGAACCTCAGAGAACAAAATAAAGCACTCCTCATAAAGCACTTATTCAAATTCTATAACAAAGTGGATATTCCATGGGTAAAATTATTCTGGGAAGCTCATTACCATGGCAATGTTGTCCCTCATTCCAACAGGTGCAAAGGATCTTTTTGGTGGAAAGACTGCATGAAAATGTATGACCTATTCAGAGATATGACTAACTGTGATATCAAATCTGGTTGCACTAACTTGCTATGGGAAGACTTATGGAATGGTGGTATTATGAAAATCAAATACCCTGAGCTTCACTCTTTTACACAAAAAGAAAGTATATCATTCAAAGAAGCCAAGGAACTTGAGAGCCTACACAGTTTATTCCAATTACCACTTTCCATTCAGGCCCACCAGCAATTTCATTTACTATCTGATGAGCTGAATAATATCAGGAATTCAGAGGAGAAGGACATATGGACATTCAAATGGGGTAACAGTCAGAACATTACAAAGAAGATTTATGGATACATTATGAATGGTGAGGATGCTCCTGCAACCTTTAAATGGATATGGAAATCATGTTGCCTACCTAGACACAAATTCTTTTGTTGGCTTATGTTAAATGACAGGATCAATACATGTGACCGTTTGATCAGAAAAAGCATGCACCTAGACTCCACTGTATGTAATCTATGCAACATTGAAGAATATGAAGACAGAACTCACCTCCTATTCACTTGCCCTTTTAGTCAAGGATTCTGGTGGAACATTGGCATTGAATGGAATTCCGATCTGGAGATCAACACTATGATCATTGATGCTAAACACAGATATAAAATTGATCACTTAATGGAAGTCATGATTCTTGGATGCTGGAGCATATGGAACCAAAGGAATGATCTAATATTTGAGGGGATACCCTGCTCAATAAATGAATGCAAGAGTGACTTCATTAGATATTTCAAAATGACCATGCTGAGGGCTAAGCCACTCTAAAAGAGGGCACGTCCTCTTGGATAGACAATATTTAATTTCTCAATAAGTTCTCAATAAGTTCTTCCCTCCCCTCCCCACTCTGATTGTACCACCTTGGTTGTCCTCTTAACAACCACTAGAATATGTAATTTGGATTACTTTCTTTATGAATGAAAATGACTCACAGTAGGGGGATTACCCTACTGTTCTCTAGTCAAAAAAAACTAGCTAGTTGATTTAATAAACTAATTTATTTTACTATATATAGAAGTAGTTTGTTTTTAGTAAGTACTACTTTATTTATTTATAGTAAGTGCTTAGTAGTTCAACTAGATAGTTGATTTAATTAACAAAACTACTTTATTTAACTATATATAGAAGTACTTCCCGCATCGACGTCGGCGATGCCTATCCCGCATCCTCGTCGTCGTCGACTCGGCGGTGGAGGCCTGCTTGATCAGGGCTATGTTCGGGACTGGGCTCCTCCGGGCTGGTATTGGGAGGTGCTACCTTCCGGGGGACATAGGTTGGTGAGGAGGCAACCCGTTGTTGACCCGATCCTTGTTTGGTGGCGGTCGCATGGGCCAGTGACGGTGGTGAGGCTTCCGGACACTGCGGAGGTGGTACGTCACCGTGTCAGCGAGGAGGACGAGCACGTCCATCGCTGCATGGTTGCATTGGAGGGCAGGTTCGACAATACCTGGCAGGTTCTTCAGGGATCTCACTGGAGCTATGATCCTGTGATGGTTTCTTATCTTTGAGTGTCCACCGCCCACGTCGATACCCGTCGGGCGCTACGGTTCTAGTTGTATTAGTGATAATATTCGACGATGTACGGACACCAAGAGATGATGTACTTTTGCTTATAATTATTGAATGCATGCTAATTTGAATACTATACGTTATTTTATGATTTGGTTTTGCTTATTTTATGATTTGGTTGCTTATTGAATGCTCATATTGGATAAGTTCTCCTTCATTCCCGTGTTCTAGACAATTTGGTATAATAATGCACTCGGGAATGAAAGGAGGAGCTACGTACATCGATCCTCGATAGTCAACCCGTGATTAATAATAATGATCTAGTTTAATATTTGAATTATGAACATAGGCCGGAAATGTCGTACTCATCGGACGACGAAAACCGAACGGGGGAGTGCGACTGGTGCCACGACGACCGAGGTATCTGCGACAGGTTCATTGAGCTGGACGAAGATTCACGCTTCAGCATTAAGCTCGAGGAGACCTGCGATGTTCATACGGTACGCAACGATGACAATAGTTTTTTTCGTAATTAAGCACGACTTCAACTATTTTAACGTGTATTTTTCATATTTTCCAATTCGACTAGCTTATCCCATGCTTTGCAAGACGCTATATCTTGGAGAGGATGGGTTTTGAAGACCATGAAAGTTTCGAAACCAAAAAAATTATCCTAAGTACCCATCATGGTGTGGATTTTCAAGTAAAGTTGTAGAATGCTCAGAGTGTAACCCATTGAGGGAGTCCTGGACTAGGGGGTGTCCGGATAGCCGAACTATCATCATCGGCCAGACTCCAAGACTATGAAGATACAAGATTGAAGACTTCGTCCCATGTCAGGATGGGACTTTCCTTGGCGTGGAAGGCAAGCTTGGCGATACGGATATGTAGATCTCCTACCATTGTAACCGACTCTGTGTAACCCTAGCCCTCTCCGGTGTCTATATAAACCGGAGGGCTTTAGTCCATAGGACACAAAACAATCATACTATAGGCTAGCTTCTAGGGTTTAGCCTCCTTGATCTCGTGGTAGATCCACTCTTGTACTATCCATATCATCAATATCAATCAAGCAGGAGTAGGGTTTTACCTCCATCGAGAGGGCCCGAACCTGGGTAAAAACATCGTGTCCCTTGTCTCCTGTTACCATCCGCCTAGACGCACAGTTCGGGACCCCCTACCCGAGATCCGCCGGTTTTGACACCGACATTGGTGCTTTCATTGAGAGTTCCTCTGTGTCGTCACCGATAGGCACGATGGCTCCTTCGATCATCAACAACGACGCAGTCCAGGGTGAGATTTTTCTCCCCGGGAAGATCTTCGTATTCGGCGGCTTTGCACTGCGGGCCAATTCGCTTGGCCATCTTGAGCAGATCGAAGGCTACGCCCCTGGCCGTCAGGTCAGATTTGGAAGTCTAAACTTCACGGCTGACATCCGCGGAGACTTGATCTTCGATGGATTCGAGCCACAGCTGAGCGCGCCGCACTGTCACGATGGGCTTGATTTAGCTCTGCTGCCAGACAGTGCCCTGGAAGCCGCACACGAGTCCGCTCTGACACTCAATTCGGAGCCGGCTGCGTAGATCGAGGGTGGCTAGACACCGCCTCGGGGGCTGCAACCTCTACGGTGATGGAGCCGAATACCGACCTTGTCCCTTGTGAAGCTCGTGACTCCGAGGTGACGGACTCCTCGCCGGACTCCGAACCCCTCGCACCCCTACCAATCGAATCCGGTTGGGCGCCGATCATGGAGTTCACCGCTGCGGACATCTTTCAGCACTCACCTTTTGGTGACATCCTGAATTCGCTAAAGTATCTCTCGTTATCAGGAGAGCCCTGGCCGGATCACGGTCAGGATGGTTGGGATGCGGACGACAAAGAAATTCAAAGCACACCTACCACCCACTTCGTAGCCACTGTCGACAACCTAACCGACGTGCTAAACTTCGACTCCGAAGACATCGATGGTATGGACGACGATGCCGGAGACGACCAAGAACCAGCGCCTACTAGGCACTGGAAAGCCACCTCAACTCACGATGTATACATGGTGGATACACAAAAGGAAGCGATAACGAGGAACAACGGGACGCAGCAAAGGATAATTCCCCCGAAAAGCAACCAAAACAGCGACGCTAGCGCCACCCGAAGTCCCGCCTCGATAACAACAATACCCATACTGACCCAACCGTAGAGCAGGGCGAACCAGTAGACGATGAACATGCCACCAAGCAATCATCCGAACAGGATGAATTGGAAGAGCAGCCCATCCCCGGCGAAAACAACAGTCCAGACGATCTCACGCCGGACACATCACCGGAGCATAAGAACCTTCACAAAAGGCCTGTCGCCACTGCAAGAAGTTTGAAGAAGCAAAAGCGGAAGCTCAAAACAGCGGAAGACGTACTCAGAATGAGATGGAGCAAAGTACTCAAGACCGTAGATAAATACGGCGATAGTCACCAAGCAAAGAGCTACCCGAAGCGCAAGCTGTTGCTCGAATTTGACGAGGAGGCCATAGAGCCCCCACAATCAAAAAACAAAGAGGCCGCCTGGCCGGATAGACGACCAGATGACAGGCTAAGAGCGGCAAGCGGCGCCGCACACAAGCCGACACACGATCCACATAAGGATCCTCGCAAAAAGGATGGCCCGGTCAGGTCCATCTATGGGCCAAAAAAGAAGGCTCCAGGAAGCAACACAACACGCCAAGTGTTCTAAGATAACGGCACACCTAAATACAGGGGCGCCACACACCCACTATGTTTCACCGATGAGGTACTGGATCCTGAATTTCCAGCGGGATTCAAGCCCGTAAACATAGAGGCATACGACGGAACAACAGACCCCGGAGTCTGGATCGAGGATTACATCCTACATATACATATGGCTAGAGGAGACGATCTCCATGCCATAAAATACCTACCCCTCAAGCTCAAAGGGCCATCTTGGCATTGGCTCAAAAGCCTCCCAGAAAATACCATTGGAAGTTGGGAAGAGCTCGAGGATGCGTTTCGAGCAAATTTTCAGGGGACTTATGTCCGCCCTCCGGATGCAGACGATTTAAGTCACATAACTCAACAGCCCGGAGAGTCAGCACGCAAATTCTGGAACAGGTTCCTGACCAAAAAGAACCAAATAGTCGATTGTCCGGACGCCGAAGCCTTAGCAGCCTTTAAACATAACGTCCGAGACGAATGGCTCGCCAGACACCTCGGCCAGGAAAAACCAAGAACAATGGCCTCGCTAACAAGCCTCATGACCGGCTTTTGCGCGGGGGAAGACAGCTGGCTGGCAAGATGCAGCACCAGCGACCCGAGTACATCCGAGGTCAGGGATGGAAATGGGAAATCATGATGCAAAAAAGATCTGCGCCCGAATAAGGAACATGGCCCAAATAGCACGGCGGTCAACGCCGGGTTAAAAAGCTCTCGGGCGAATAACAAAACACTGCCTCTTAAGGACAACAATGATGAACTATCCAACCTAAACAAAATCCTGGATAGGATATGTCAAACCCACAGTACCCCCGGGAAGCCTGCAAACCATACCCACAGAGATTGTTGGGTCTTCAAGCAGTCCGGCCGACTTAACACCGAACACAAGGGGCTCGACACACCAAGCGAAGACGATGACGAACCCCACAAGCAGCACGCCAGAAAACAGAAGACTTTCCCACTAGAAGTCAAAACAGTGAACTCACTTCATGTGATAACAAGGAAAAATAGTGCGGCACCTGCTAAAGAACGCGCCGCACAGTCCACCCCAGCGGAGTCCCGAAATTGGATGTCAAAACAAATTACTTTCGACCATCAGGATTACTCCAGAAGTATTCGAAACGCAGGATGGACTGCTTTGATATTGGATCCTATAATCGACGGAATACAATTTACACAAGTCCTAATGGACGGCGGCAGTGATATAAACCTGCTATACCAGGACACCATCCGCAGAATGGGGATAGACCCTACCGAAATTCGCCATAGCGGCACTTCCTTTAAAGGAGCGACGCCAGGCCATTGTGCCAATAGTACGGGCTCCTTACTACTAGAAGTTGTGTCCGGTTCATCCGACAACTTCCGTCGCGAAAAGCTAATCTTCCATATCGCCCCATTTAAAAGTAGCCATCAAGCACTATTGGGACGCGAAGCTTTCGCCTGCTTTAACACAATACCGCGTTACGCGTCTCTTACACTTAAAATGCCCGGTCCACGCGGCATCATCTCATTAAAGGGTAACTTAAAGTGTTCCTCGACCACCGAAAAACGTGAGACTGCCTTGACAGCCACAAACTAATCCTGCCTGGCTGATCGAAGCCCCTAAAACAGGTCATTTAGACCCCGGACACGGCTAGGCGAGTCCGGCATAAATAAACAAGGGGCTTCCCAGCTGCATACCCCTTTACAAGGGGCTGCACAAACGAAGGATGAGAGCCAATAAAGCTCAATTTTATTCATTTTTTAAAATCATACTCTTTTTTACATGCATTTTTCGCACGATCTTTTTTCAAACTAAGTTCTTCTCTTTTATAGATGAACAACGTGCTACACCCGTCCAGGATACAGCACAACGGAGACACAGGCGCAGACGTGCAGCACAGACCGTTACAAGGGTTCTTTTCAGATTAAGACCGTGCGTAAACCTTTTTTACTGTCTCTTGTTGCTATACATCCCCCGGTTTCTTACCATAACCAAGGAGGAGGCTGACGTTTTGGCATCGGCCGCGTCCGAAGATTTCGCGCCTACCTGGACACTAGGGGCTTAGGGCATTGTTCTGCCCGTTATCATAAAGACCGAATACCTCAGGGAGTGTTCGGCATCTCGAGTTAGGCCTTATATGCATCAGCTCCGAATCATGTATTTGGTCAAATGTTGGGTTTGCCCGGCTCCTGTGTTTTGCTGCCTTACGTTCCGTATCATCGGCTAACGCGGCACCAGGAGAACTACTGCGATTGTGCCCCGGTTCGGCCGGGCGAGCACCTCAGTTGAGAAAGCCGAAAACCGACTGTCATGATATAGCGAGAGACTGGTCAACCACTCGATCGACTACTGGAATGTATAGAATTCCTCAACTTTGACGAAGGACCGCTTCCCGGTCAGGCACACACGCGCCCCGAGTTCGGAGAGCGCGATGCCTCTAGGGGCTATATAGTAGCCCCACCATCGAGGTCCTATGGCTAAGTGAAAGTGATAAAGCATTATAGTCCGGTTGCCTAGTTTGCTATGCTATCACCTCCTTCAGAGGACCAAGACATTGGATTAAGTGTGAAAATGCGCTTTTTTGCAAACACCACCGCACCATGTGCGTGGGGGCTGAAGCCGAAGACTGCCATCTTTCAGGTTATATATACATAAACGGCCGCACATGAGGAATTTCAATACTTGAACACACAAGTATAAAAAGCCCTTATATTATAAATATGGTTTTACAAATCATACATGTCATTTGAACATCACATTTTTTTAGCACTGCGACTCTACTAAATGAGCGCCCCGCAGGACTTCCTCAAAATAGTGCTCGGCGGGTAATCGGCTTCTATCCGAATCCCGGGACGCAACGTCAGTGGCATTCATCTCTGCCCAGTATGTTTTGACATGGGCGAGAGCCATCCGTGCACCCTCTATGCATGCCGACCGCTTCATCGCCTTGATATGTTGCACCGCATCAAGGAATTGCTGCACTAAACCAAAATAACTCTTTGGCTTGGGCCTTTCCGGCCATAGATGAGCCACGACGTCCTTCATGGCATGTCCAGACAGCCTATTCAGCTCATCCCACTCAGCCAACCGATCGGTTAATGGAAGGGGACGCTCCGGACTATGGAATTGAGACCAAAAAAGATCTTCCATCTTGTGATCCTTTTGGCTTCGGAAGTGCACGACTGCGTCCGCCGCACTCACCGCCAAATCCAGATAAGGATCCTCCGCACCCCACAGCTGGCCCAACTGAGCATACTTCTGATTCGTGAACTTCCTGCGCGGCAGAAAGGGCTTTCCAGCCGCAATGTCTCCGGCCTGACGCAGCTCCTCCTTTATAGCCCAAATTGCAGAACAGGCATCCTTGGCTTCGGCGATGGCCTTCATCAGGTCCTCTTGACCCTTCGGTGTTCTCTTTCAAGAACCTCATAGCGGTCGGTAGCATCCTTCAGCTTCACGGCCATTCCGGCCATCTCCTCCCTGCTTCGACAGTGAGCAGCCTTTTTGGCTTTTAGCTCTTCGGCTGCCTTCAAGGCAGCCGCATCACTCCTTCTGGCTTGCTCCTTGGCTTGAGCAAGCTCTGCCTGAAGGCCCTCCATAGCAGCGGCGCCACCTGCATCAAGCGTACATGTTTTAAGGCGTAAAGCATCAGCTCCCTTACCAGGTGACCGCGGAGAAACCACCCACCTTGTGACTCGTCAAGTCGCATATGGACAAGCGCGATGTCCGCATCCACAATGTCCAGTTGCCGCTTCAATTCGGCAACTCTATCAGTCCAGCTGGCCACCGAACGCTCCGCCCCTTGAATAGGAACGGCGACATCTTAACACGGAGATTATGATCCTCGGCACGCCGTCGCTTCTGACAAAGTACCGAGTCTCAGGGGCGACTATCTATACAGGGCGCACTCTACGTGCAAAACTGTCAAAAGGTATGTCATTTTTACGTACCTCAAATCCCGTCACCAAACTTCTGACGGCCTCATGCAACCCGCTCTCAGCGGATAGAATTCTTTCAATCACCGTACTCATTAATGTATGGTGATCTTCTGAGATAGAAGCCCTCTCGAGCAGATCCTTCAGCTCCTCCGGCCGTACACCAGTTGGTGCCGAACTCCCCGGCCCCGCCGGACACGGGGAGACCCTCCGCGACGACACCTCAGGATCGTCCGCCCCGCCTGACGGCGCGGCAGATGAAGGCGTCTCGCTCTCCATCATCTCCGGACGAAGGTCCCCCGAAGATGAGCTCAGCTGAGAAGGGCGGAGATCCGAACTACGAGG
This sequence comes from Triticum timopheevii, assembly GCA_963921465.1. Lineage (NCBI taxonomy): Eukaryota > Viridiplantae > Streptophyta > Magnoliopsida > Poales > Poaceae > Triticum > Triticum timopheevii. Next base: position 44,996,746 of record OY997271.1, read on the forward strand.
AAAAAACTTTGGTTATCATCAGAAATAAAAATAGGGATGTCCCTTATTACAAAACTTCCTTTTTATACTTACGGCTTGCTGGAGGGCTGATTCCTTTGGGGAGACTGTGTGGCCGGGACTCCTCCCGGCACAGGACCTTTCGGTGCAGATTTCTTTCCCCGCTTTGAGGCCTTGGCCTCCGGGTCTTCGGAAGCGGTCCTCTTCTCCCCCTGGAGGGAGGGATTCTTGATTCCCCCCTTGATGAGAGCCTCCTTAGCAGAGGTGGTAGTTTTCCTGTTTTCCCCTTCGCCCTCTTTGGGAGGCATAACCTCCAACATCTTGACTAACACGGGATCCGGCGTGATCTCAGGGAGGGGGCCCGGACACCATATCAGCTTTGTTTTCGCTATCCACTCCTGTTCAAGGGATAGCTGGTTAAAGGGCAAATCCATGATAAATAAACGGACGGTACGACCGGACACAGGACTACTTACTTGAGTATCCGGGCGATTGCAGCTTAGGCCGGCGTCCTCGATCAAGTCCGGACACATCTCTTGTGATCCGAAGAACAGTTTATACATCTCCACGGGTGTCGTACCCATGAAGTGTTGAAGAGCTCACGGTCCCTCCGGATTGAATTCCCATAGGCGGAGGGGACGAAGTTTGCAGGGCAGATAGAGCCGAATCAGCATAACCTGCGCCACTACAACCAGATTGATCTCCCTTTCTTGGAGGTCTCGAATGCGGCCCTGCAAAAGTGGCACGTCCTTGGACGGCCCCCAGTCAAGCCCTTTGTTGTCCCATGATGCCAGCCGTTGTGGAGGGCCCGAGCGAAAGGCGGGTGGCTCCACCTGCTTGGTGCCCTGGGGAGCGGTGATGTAGAACCACTCCTGCTGCCACAAACCAAGCTCCTCTTGAAAAGAGCCCTCGGGCCACGGAGCATCGGCCCTCTTGCATATAACCGCCCCTCCGCACTCTACCTGACGCCCCTCAATCATCTTCGGCTCCATCTTGAAGGTTTTGAGCCACAAACCGAAGTGAGGGGTAGTGCGGAGGAAGGCTTCACAGACAACAATGAACGATGAGATATGGAGGATGGACTCCGAAGCCAAGTCATGAAAATCCAGCCCATAGTAAAACATGAGCCATCTCACAAAAGGATCCATCGGGAAGCCTAAACCCCGACGGAGGTGGGACACGAACACGACGCTCTCACCAGGCTCGTGAGTAGGAATGACTTGCCCTTGGGCGGACAACCTATGCGAAATCTCGTAAGTTAGGTACCTGGCGTCTCTCAACTTTAGCACGTCCTCTTCCGTGACGGTAGAGGGCATCCACCGGCCCTTTAGGTCGGAGCCGGACATTGTCGAAGGTCCGAAGCGCCCGAATTTGGAGCCTTGGGTGTTGGAACTCGGGGCGAGGGGCGGATTCGATGGAGGATTGAAGAAAAGGAACAGGCCTTGGTCTCATTATAAAGGGGGAGAATACCAACAGCCGTCCCCGTGACCGTTTGGAACTCGCCTTCGATGGGGGGGGCGTGGCAATGGGCGCGGTTGGGTTACCCACGTCCGTATTGATGATAATCCCGGAATAAGGGGACACGATCTCTGCCTCGACAAGACGTGCCAAGGAAACCGCTTCGCTAAATGCGCTGAGGTGGAATAATAAAACCGATTCGAGTAAAAGCTTGGTTATGGTGTGACGTCATGCCACAAAATACGTCAGCAGATTGAACTGGTGTAAATATTATTCTCTCTACGGTGGTATGTGGAATTTATAAAGCCGGACACTATCCTGGTGTTCACAATCTTCTATGAATTATTCGGGGGAGGAACCCGCCTTGCAATGCCAAAGACAATATGCGCGCCGGACTCGTCATCATTGAAGCCTGGTTCAGGGGCTACTGAGGGAGTCCTGGACTAGGGGTGTCCGGATAGCCGAACTATCATCATCGGCCGGACTCCAAGACTATGAAGATACAAGATTAAAGACTTCGTCCCGTGTCCGGATGGGACTTTCCTTGGTGTGGAAGGCAAGCTTGGCGATACGGATATGTAGATCTCCTACCATTGTAACCGACTCTGTGTAACCCTAGCCCTCTCCGGTGTCTATATAAACCGGAGGGTTTTAGTCCGTAGGACACAACAACAATCATACAATAGGCTAGCTTCTAGGGTTTAGCCTCCTTGATCTCGTGGTAGATCCACTCTTGTGCTACCCATATCATCAATATCAATCAAGCAGGAGTAGAGTTTTACCTCCATCGAGAGGGCCCGAACCTGGGTAAAAACATCGTGTCCCATGTCTCCTGTTACCATCCGCCTAGGCGCACAGTTCGGGACCCCCTACCCTAGATCCGCCGGTTTTGACACCGACACCCATTTTGGTTGCAAAAATTGGGAAGCACTTTGCAAGATGTATGGTCTTGATGAGGGTATGCTTGTCACCATGGATCTTGATGGCCCTACAATCGAGCAAGAGAGACCTTCGATTTGGGTCCTTGTGGATACACCTCCAATTCTTCCCCCATGTGAGCTTAATATAGTTATTAAGTAATTTATATTTTTTATTTCAAAATAGTTGACAACTTATCTCCATTGATAGCTTATTTTCATTCTTCAAAGGATGTGCGGAAGATGGTAGACAGAACCTACTACACCGAAGGCTCCGAATTAACTTATCAGGAGAAAAATCATCTGGTCGCATTTTGTACTGATCTTGAGAATTACAATATCTACAATCAAATTCCTCAACATTATGGTCAATACATGCCACTAGTGCACGTGTTGAACTATGGTAACTACCATGGAGATACCCTGGTAAGATTATTTTTTACTATTACAACATCCGTGCATCTTTTTGCACACTTCTAAAACTAGAACATCATTGCTAACTACGAAGTTATTACTATGTTTTTCAACAGATAATCCCTAATGATTGTGTGCCTCATCTGATGTATACGCATGTTAGCCTTCATGTTTTGAACATATAACCAGGTCGTCCTACGAATCTCAACTGTCCATACCGGGTTTCTAAAATAAGTGGAGACATTACAATCAAAGAATGGAAAAAATGTATGGACAGTCGTAAGGAGCTTCTTGGAAGCAAAAAGCAGCGAAGAGCAAGAATTGGAGACAGGATGATCTCCATTCTTCATAATGGAGAGTCAGGGTCTATATTGTTTTATGCTATTTTACCTTAAGGGTGTTTAGGTCCTACCTAATACTGATGATCATGTGCTAAGAACAATTATGTAGGGTTGGGTTCGATTACTATGAGGATGATGATCGTATGACTTATTATTAATAACGAGTAGAAGTTGTATTATGATGCATGATTAGTAGGACTTGTTATTGTATATGATGATGTATGATGCAAGCATGCATCAGCATGTTATATCAGCGGGTGAAATGAACATAGCAGCAGTGTTGATAAACCAAGGACGAAGATATAAGAGAGGACACTTCTCTCTATTAGCTAGCTAATAACAACCTAAAAATAACCCCGAAAACCCCTAAAGCAGCCACTTTTCTAAAAAAACATGGATTTTTGGTCCCGGTTGGTGCCACCAACCGGGACCAAAGGCCCCCCTGACTGGGCTCGGCGGACCGGCCACGTGGAGGCACATCTGTCCCGGTTCGTGTTTGAATCGGGACTAATGGGTGGAGGCATTAGTAACGACCCATTAGTCCCGGTTCATGAACCGGGACTAAAGGCCCTTACGAACCGGGACTAATAGGTGTTTTTCTACTAGTGATGCATCAATTAAGACTGCGTACCCATGAACTCCATATATGTATGACCAATTACCTCTGACATAAAGCATGGCACATTGAGAAGACATAAGACCAAAATCCATATATGTATCGAGTGCCATTGAGATAAAGTATTGAACATTGAGAAGATGTCAAACCTGCGATTTAAGGAGCTGGAGGATGACCACACGTATATTCCAGTTCATAGGCATCGGCCGTGCCGGTGAGGTGTCAAGTGGTCTGAAAGGTGACTGCATCTGGCCACCGGCGCATAAAGAGGCTTGATGCCTGATGGCATGGGCACTCAGAAAGGATTGGTGCGGCGGTACTACAAAGTCGGAGAAAGAAACGAGATGCTAGGGCTTTGGAACCTGGAGATCTTGTGCGGCTCGACAATGCTCGGCGGACGCAGCTATGAAGGAGCGAAGGCATGTGCGTAAAATAAAGAGAAACCATGTAAGATCAGGCATCCAACAACTTGGGACGGTTAGAAGGAGGAGACCACGCTCATATTCTCTATCCTTTTTTCTTCCAGGGGAAGAGGCCAAGGTGAGTATGACTCACACGGTCGTAATGACTCCGTCACCATAAAAGATCAATTGCTCCGTCACCATGGGTGGTCTCAGCGGGTGACCCATCAATTAATAGTGCTTTAGTAACTCTTGAATCTGACATGAAAAATAATAGCACATTGCTTACCAAGTACCATCCAATTCTTCAACGGTTGTCCCGGATGGCCTCAAACTTTGGCCGTTGTCCAATGGTGTAGATCGAGGAGGTAGACGGCCTACATGATACGTAGATGCCATAGGGAGCCACATCCAATTCTTTCGACTTGCAGTGTTGACAGGAATCAATCAAAGACGTAGTTCACTGATGGCATGATTGCAGAAAATCATAGGTAAATAATCCTATGAGACCGGGTCTCTTTCTCCTTCTAATTAGACTCTTCCCAGAATAGGGGTCCTCCCAAATCTCAAAGCGCTTCTTCCCTGTTCAGTTATGTCCTCCCAATATATCTACTCATGGCTGCTCTATCCGCAGCCTGTGTTGAGCTCGTCACACAGCACATGGTCTTGAACTCTTCGTCAAAATCAGCCGGATCAATTTAGCATGCACGTACACCTCACAGATCTAAATCGATTGTCACGGCCGTTGCCCAGAATGAGTATGATTGTATCACCCAGTACGTGCTGTTCTCTCCGTCGCCTGGCTGCAGGAAACACACAATTAGCAATAATACTTTCATGATCACGTAAACACGTCTGCCAGCAGTCTGCTATAGTTATTTGGCCCGGCAGTCTCGTCCGCCGTCAGGGCCGTCTAGTCTGCCTCAAACTTTCATTGGTACAAATCCACAGCATCAACTATGCTGGGACAAATTCATGTGCTGAACTGAAAATATATGGCAAGAAATTGAAAACTGATTATAATCAAGATTTCTAGGTCGGAGAGGAACATGATCACAGGCTGCAGGAGAGGACGGATCTGATCGTACCCAATTCTTTAACAGCAACTCAAACTTGGATGGAGCACCAACGTCATTGACATCCCAAAGAAACGATGCGGCGAGACGGAGGGTGAGGAAGAGAGGCAGTAGGAGACGCATGATAATTCTCCTGGAGGGGTTGCAAACGGAACAACCTATGGGTATGATGGGGACGTAAAATTAAGCAGGAGAGTCTGGGCTGGAAATGTGTGGATGGGAGAACAGTCGAGGGTTCTATTCATCCAACTAATACGCATAGATATTTAGATCTCAATGACGTTTTTTTTTTCAGCTATTGAGATCTCAATGATGTTTTTTTCTCTCTAATAGACTATTAACATGCAGATTTCATGGACCGATCTACACTGTAATAACCTGGTCCCACCAGATTAACGGCCGGTAATTTCTAATTAACGTGGGAATTATTAGGGAGTTTGTGATTAGTATAGGTATAGATAGATCGGGACACACAGAATGCACGTCTCAAAAAAGGATGAAAGCGAATAATTTTCATATGGCTGAAAATTAGCAATTCCATAACCTTTACGTATAATCATAGCACAATATATAGTTTGCGGCGGGGGCCGGGGGGGGGGGGGGGGGGGCCACCCCCAAGCTCTGAGCCAACTTGTGAAGAAAATTTGTTCGGAGGGCCAAGATATGAATGGCTTAGTGCCATGGATGTTATTATTTTGCTGTTCAATTGTAGCACATCACTAAGATTTTATTGTTGTTTCTGCATGCTCACTTGTACATCTTATCAACAGATCTATAATCCAGTTGGGCCTTCTAGCAGTATACTGCCTCATGAGCAGTCTCCTAGTCTCGACTTTACTGATTTACGTGGTTAACAAACTCAACTCGATACACACGCGCGCCGAACTAGTCGTAGCTTCTATTTCTCTCTACATACAGGTTCTAAAATAGCATGCAAGTCGCCACTATTGTATGGTTAATTTGGAGAGCGAAGTACACCCGGCTTCCTTTTTCAAGTCACCGCTATTGTACGTACGTGTGTTCCTATGGGCTCCTATGCCGACGCTGCGTGCAAAATGCCCACAATTGGACATATAGGTGAATTGAGAAGGCCACTGGGATCCACAAGAAGTTGCAGTCGCTGTTGCTCAATCGTTCACCGCTTGCAGACGACCGTCAATAAGAACAACTAGAGCTAGCTGCCACCTGTCAGTAGAATGGCAGCAATGGAGGCAAGCAATGCTGCCGCTCGGCCGCAGGTGGTGCGTTGCTACGGTGGTGCGTGCCATACGGATACGACAATGATTACGACCACGACATAGATTACGCACCCCCTGCAAGAGTTGTATATGTGCAGAAGCAACTTCTTTTTTTCGAAAATGGAGGACTCCCCGGCCTCTGCATCAGCGCGATGCATACGGCCACATTTATAAATAAATAAAGTAGTTCAACCAGGTCTTACAGTCTGCTGCAAAAAAGGAGGCTGGCTCACAAAGAGGTAGAAAAACAAAAAAGGCCCAAAACCCACAACCGGCTGGCAAAAGATAGATAGATAGGTAAACTAATCGCCCATCCTATTACATGACCGCCATCCAAACCGGTTGAAGATATCCCGTGCTACCATCTCCCACCAGACAGATCCAGTAACCTAACGCTCCCTGGCCTCCGTCGGAGTGAGTAAGGACCACATATGGATTAGCGCAGTAGCCCGGAATAAAACCTGCAAAAAAGAATAGTTGTTGTTCTGTTAAAAGACAAATCATTTCTGCAGTTCCAAATTGCCCATAACAACGCACATGCTCCTACTCGAATTTGTCTAGCTGTTTCGGCCTCTATACCAACAAGCCACGTTCCAAATAACGACCTGACCAAATTCGGAGGAGTAATGTTAAAGGCAATTTGCACCAAGCGCCACAACACCCTTGCCAACGGGCAATCAAAGAACAGATGCTTGATAGTTTCATCCCGATCACAGAAACTACACCTAGTAGAACCTGTCCAGTTGCGCTTAATCAAATTATCTTTCGCTAGAACGACTTGTTTATGTACAAACCACATAAACACTTTGATTTTCAGAGGAACCTTAACTTTTCAAACATGTTTGGAACTAGGAATAACACTAGAGTTGATGACATCAATGTACATGGACTTGACTGTGAATTCACCAGATCTAGTCAGCTTCCAACACAACTGATCGGGCTGATGAGTAAGATGAACCTCCATTAGTCTACTCACCAGCTGAATCCAAGCTTCCCACCGGTCACCAACAAGCACCCTCCTAAATTGAATATTAAGGGGAGTGGATTGCAAACTGGTTGTACTGTTGGAGAGGGTAAGGGGAGTCACAGTGATCCTAAAACAAGCAAAGATGTGAGCAAGGAAGACGGTGGTGTCTTAGAAAGGGATCCAAAGAAGAAGAAGCCCACACTGAGAATTCGACAGAGACCGCGGAGCGGTCCTGCCGGGAGCAATAAGTTCTCTAAGATGGAGCTACCAGGGGCTTGGGAATCCTGAGGCAGTTCGTGAGCTGTGAAAAATTGTGCAACATGAAGTTTCCGCCCTAAGAAACTTAGGGCTAAGAGGGTGCGTGTAATTAGGTCTAAGAGGGTGGAAGTGTTGCAAGGACAGTTGGGATTTGCAGGAATTTTGCGGCTGATAGTGATGGACTGAGTGGTGGCATCGGTCTATTCTGGTCAAGAGAGGTGAAAGTTGAACTAAAAAATTATAGTACCGGCCATATTGATGTAATGGTGTGGAAAGTGGATGATAGTTCTCCCGAGTGGAGATTTACAGGGTTCTATGGTGCTCCAAGGGCAGAAAATAGACATCATAGTTGGAGATTCATGAGGACTATTCATGCAATCGAACACACTGCTTCGCTTTGTGTGGTAGATTTCAACAAGACATTATACGCGTATGAAAACTCTAGCCGTTCTGCTTGGCTGGAATGGCAGATGTGGGCTTTCAGAGAGGTTGTGGAAGAATGCTCTTTCAAGGACTTAGGTCGGTCGGGAGTCCCATTCACGTGAGACAATCGTCAACAAAGTGACACTAATGTAAAAGGAATCCTGGACAGGGCTCTGGCGAACCCAGATAATTTTGCAGAGATTCGAACACATGCATGTACGACATCTTAGTGCAATCGAGTCGGACCAGTTGCATGTACAAAAATGCGACTGGAGGACGATCACTTGGTATCTCTTCGACCAAACTCACATGTGGATATGGCATATGGGCAGGCTTGTATGGGCTAAATAGAATATCATAAAGTGACCGCATAATCGGTGTAGGCTGGCGTAGTGGTCAAGATGCGTCTAATACCATAACAAGCTTGTCGTTGATTTGTCGATTTAAGTACACAGAGAGAAAGACCCATACTCTCATGGCATGCGAATGTAGGCACTAGTCACTTAACATCGCTAGTAAGAAATATGGTCTTCCCGTGTACTTTCCATAATGATCTAATCATGCAATATCTAATAAGAATACATGATTGTTAGGGCATACACATATACTTTAACCACTCGAACAACTCGATCAATTGTTCAATAGGGACCATGGGTGTGAGGGAAATATATAATTAATAGTACTAGGTTGACCTTTCACGAGCATTTTTCTTATTGTAAGTACGGCGGGCCTGAGACCAGGTTGAACATTAATGACAAACGGTTACAAGGCGCAAAAAAACACAAGTGAAAAAATAAGAGAAAAAAAAGGTGGAAAATAGTTCAAGGTTAATCAAACGCATCACACCAGGCTGCTACCAAGGTAGCCTTAATTACAGCAGATGAGCAACGAAAGCACCATATACTCGTGTGAGAACAATATCAATTTCTTCCACATGTTATTTGGGCATCCTCGGTACAACGTTTGAGAACAACATCGAGTTTCTCGCTCATGGAGTTGAAGACGAGGGAGCTCATTGTTTTCCAAATGTTCCAGCATAATATTTAACTCACCAGTATTAGAAACTCATATATACTTGAGAAAAAGAAAGGATAATTCAGTCTTCTTTTTCTGGCGAATAAAGGATGGATAATTCAGTCTTCATGATACGGTCCTAGGATGGATCCGATCGATAGACTCTCAAATATCTGGATATTACACGATTTGGTAGCTAGGATTCAAAGCAAGAAGGGGGATTGGGAGGTCAGAGCCGGGAGGTGGGAGAAGGGGATACACGCCCAGCGGCGGCAATTAGTCTAGTGATCCAACAATGCCGAAACCCTAGCACCCACTGTCTAATATACTACTTGGTCCACTCCGGGCCTTGCACCATTGGGTTGGGCCTTGCCTCCCTCCTGGGCTGTTCCAGCTGGGCTGGGCTTCTCGTGACGGGGCGTGCCGGTCCCATGACATTCGCCTCTCCTTGAGACTTGGCTTGACCCCAAGCCAAAGCCCGGGGAAACCTGGACTTCAGCGGTATCTCGTCTTCCCAAGTGGCCAGCGAGTCGGGGAAGCCAGACCAGCATGCGAGAACTTGATCCACCTTACGGGCTCCACGCTCAATCAAGCGGCGCTGCAGGATCACCTCGGGTACTTGAAGAGGCAGGAGGTCGTCATCCAGCGTCGGGAGCTCCGGCATGACTTGAGTTGATGGAGTAACCCCCAGCCGGAGTTGCGAGACATGAATGACTGGGTGGATTCTCGATGTCTCCGGCAGTGCCAGCCGATACGCCACCTCACCAACTCGACTCAGCACCTGAAAGGGACCAAAATAGCGAAATGCCAACTTATGGTTAGCGCGCGCGGTCACCGACGACTGCGCGTAGGGCTGGAGCTTGAGGTAGACCCAATCACCCACGGAGAACGCACGGTCCGAGCGCTTGCGATCCGCCTTGCTTTTCATCACTTGCTGGGCTCGGTGCAAGTGTTGCTTGATCGACGCCATCACTGTTGCACGCTCTTTGGTTCAAGCAGCCAAATCAGTCACTGGCTCATCAGCGATGTTGGTGATCCCAAAGAAGCGAGGCTTATGCCCGTACAGAACCTCAAATGGCGACGACCGGAGAGCTGAGTGATATGAGGTGTTGTACCAGAACTCCGCCAAGGCCAGCCAATCCACCCATTTGCTTGGACAATTGTGCACAAAACAGCAAAGGTAGAGTTGCATGCACTGGTTGACTCTCTCTGTGGTACCATCAGTCTGGGGATGCCGAGCCGACGAGATGTTTAGTTTGGTGTGAGTCAATTTGCATAGCTCTTGCCACACACGGCTAGTGAAGACGCGGTCACGGTCCGATACCATCTTGTCCGAATGTCCATGCAGCTTGAAAACATTTTCCAAATAGGCTTTTGCGACTTGCAAGGCAGAATAAGGATGGCGCAAGGGAATGAAATGCACGTACCGTGTTAACTTATCCACCACCACCAGGATGGAGTTGAACCCACGGGACACTGGTAACCCTTCCACAAAATCCCAGGTTACCATCTCCCAAGCTTGTTCTGGCACTGGTAATGGTTGGAGGAGGCCAGGATACTTCACATGCTCGGGCTTGGCCTGCTTGCACACCTCACAGTTTGCCACGAAGTTCCTGACCGTTTGTTTCAGTCTGGGCCATGCGAAGTGTCGTATTATTCTATTGTATGTAGCGTGCACTCCCAAGTGTCCCCCAAAAGCTCCAGCGTGAAGTTCTTGCAGTACCAATTTTTGTGCTGAGGCATTGGAGCCCAGCCAGACCCTTCCTTTGTAGCGGATCAGGCCATACACCACCAAAAAAGGACCCTCCAATTCTAATCCCCTGGCTGCAGTTGCCAACTTATCAGAGCAGACAGGATCCTGCTGGTATCCTTTCTTCACTTCATCCAGCCATGTGGGCAAACAGACCGACATCGCGCACACACTGCCCGTTGGCATACGGGAAAGAGCATCAGCCGACAAATTCGTCGCTCCTCGACGGTACTCAATCTTATATTGCAGCCCCAAGAGTTTGGTGAGGGCCTTATGTTGCCAAGGGGTAGTGAGCTTCTGCTCGTCAAGGCAGGACAAGCTTCTGTGATCAGTTCGGATAGTGAACTCGGACAGCATCAGGTACGAACGCCATCGATCCACTGCCATCAGAATGGCTAGGCACTCTTTTTCACATGTCGAGATTCCTCGATGCTTGGGACCCAGTGACTGGCTAAGGAACGCAATTGGGTGTTGCTGTTGCATGAGGACGGCACCGATGCCTACGTCCAAAGCGTCAGTCTCAATGATGAACGGCTTGGAAAAATCCGGCAAAGCCAAACATGGAGCGGTGGTGAGAGCCGTCTTGAGCAGATGGAATGCTTGATCTTGAGTGGGAGTCCACAGGAATGGAACACCCTTCTTGAGAAGATCTGTAAGTGGTCGGCTGATGATCCCAAAGTGCTTGACAAATTTGCGATAATAGCCGGCCAGACCCAAAAACTGACGTAGTTCCTTAACTGATTCCGGCTGCTTCCATGCTTTCACCTTGTCAGTGTTTGTGGGATCGGTGCTCACACCTTTTGAGCTGACGACATGACCCAGATATCGTAGTTGGGGCTGTGCGAAAGTGCATTTCGACATCTTAACTTTCAAAGAATACTGCTACAGTCTCTGAAATACTTTCCTGAGCAACACCACATGGTCTGCCATCGTCTTGCTGAACACCAGGATATCATCAATGAAGACCAAGACACCTTTCCGTATCAGTGGGGCCAGAACCACATTCATGCATGTTTGAAACGTTGGCAGCCCTCCAGTAACTCCATATGGCATGACTTTGAATTCGAAATGCCCGTGATGGGTTTGAAAGGCAGTCTTGTGCTCATCCTCCGGCCGGATGCGAATCTGATGGTACCCTGCCCTAAAATCCAAACTGGTGAACACTGTAGCTCCATGCAACTCATCCAATAGCTCATCGATGACTGGAATAGGATACCAATTCTTCATAGTGATCGCATTCAGGAAGCGATAGTCGATACAAAATCGCCACTCGCCATCCTTCTTCAAAACTAACAGCACTGGGGATGAAAAAGGATTGTGGCTAACTTGTATAATACCTTGGCGCAATATTTCTGCCACTTGAGCTTCGATTTCGTCTTTCTGTGCTAGATTATATCGATAAGGACGGCGTTTCACCGGTTGAGCTCCAGGATTTAGCTCGATGGTATGATCAAACTCACGTTGAGGCGGCAAACCTTTGGGTTCTTCAAACAGTGTACTAAACTCCTGCAGCAACTCCACCACTTCCACCGGAATCGGCTACCGTTCCACGTCCGGTTTACTAGCTACTAGGAGCAACACATGTGCTAGCTCAGTACGTGCTTGCATCAGTTGCAGTTGAGCTACAGAAATAGCCTGACAGTGGGATATCGCTGGCATGGTTCATGTCAACTGAATGTACTTTCCCTTGTGCTTGAATGTCATCTGCTTCTCTCCCCAATTAACAGTCATGAGACCTCGCGATTTGAGCCAATCCATGCCCAAAACAATATCATAGCTGCCCAGCGGAAAAAGCTTCAAAGTTGATCAAAAATGGTGACCTTGAATGACATACTCACAAACGTGTCCAGGGCCCCAGCGTTCGCCGCATGTGAAGCAGAGGCCCCGAGCTTTGCGAAAAGCCTAGAGCGCTTTGAGCTTATCGTCTGTCGAGGTACCACCTCTCGTAGTACTAAGACTGACAGTAGAATGGGGGTAGGTATGGAGAGGCAAGATCCTAGCTATGGAGTAGTTGTATACGCAAGGGATGTACGAGTTCAGGCCTTTCTCGGAGGAAGTAACAGCCCTACGTCTCGGAGCCCAGAGGCGGTCGACTGGATTATAGGCGTATGAGTTACAGGGGTGCGAACCCTTCTGCCAGTGGAGGGGGGTGGCTTATATGGTGTTTGCCAAGACCCCAGCCAGCCCACGTAGCGGAGGGTTTAAAGTACATTAAGGCCAGGCATTACTGGTAACGCCTTACATAAAGTGTCATCATGGACATAAAGACTACTTAATTACAGACCGTTTGGATGCAGAGTGGCTCTTGATCTCCTGGTGGTCGAGTGAGTCTTCATGGTCGACTGTCTTCGAGTCTGTCGAGTGGAATCCCTCTGGGACGAGTGGAAGCCAGCTTCTTCTAAATATGTCCTTGGGGAGGGTACCTTGGACAGGTTCATGACCATACCCTGGGTACATGACTTCATCATTAGCCCCCGAATGGATCGAGGTTTGGCTGAGGAAGGAGTTGATAATCTTTCCGACCTGTTTTTGTGTTCTAAGTATGTCTCATTCTGGATCAATGACTTTTTAGAGATGGCATCAACTTTTCTTTCAATCGCCTTGATCCATTCTTTTCCTCTGTCGAGTGAACTTTTGAACTTGGCGAATTTCTGAGCGACGGATCGTAGGAAATCTATCGTCTGGCAAGTTGCTCTACCGTTGACGGATTTTGCGGGATCCAAATTTTTGGGAAGCGCGCGAAGCGGAGAAGACCTCGGTACTCGGATGGGACAAGGCAGAGGCGCCTCGATCCCCGTGCTGCCTTTTTCGCCACGTATCGCTCGCGCTACTGTTGCGGGATTTGACAGGATTGCTTGGACCTACCGGTTAGCCACTCGGAAGTGACCTTACATAAGGCGTCGGACGGGGGTTTTTTGAACAGTGCATCCCCATTCCCCTCTCCCCCTTCCTCCACCTCGCCCGCTGCGCCCGCTTTTGCCTCCGCTCATCTGCTCTTCGCGTGCCTCGCCGGCGACGATGGTGAAGGAGAAGACGGCGGCCTTGGAGCGAGCGAAGAAGGCGACGGCGACGGGGAAAGCGAAGGGGAGAGCGACCAGTCGGGGCGGATCTTCATCGCGGTCTCGTCTGCCGCAAGGCTAGGTCCAAGGAGACTGGATCCGCTCGACCATCACCCAGAGGGATCTCGACGATCTGGCCAATGAGGGACTGATCTCTCATGGGTCAGCAAGACTTCCAGGGACGGAGTGGCAACCGCAGCCACAGGAGGGTGAGTGTGTCCTCTTAGCCACTCATGTAGATCGCGGATTCTCTCTGCCGCCGAATCTTTTCTTCCGAGGGTTTCTGAACTTCACTCCCAATTCCATTGCCTATCTTTCCGCTTTCGTGTCCCTATGCGAAAACTTCCTGGGTTGTCGGCCGCACTGGGGTCTCTTTAAGCACATATTCACTTGTCGTTCTCAGACGGTGAAAAAGGCGAGCCCGAATGACGAGAGAACCAAAGTAATCTAGATGTGTGGGGGTCTTGGGGTCCAAATGAGGAGTAAGAGTGCCTTTCCAGCCATGACCCTTCCCGAGTCGGTTAGAGGGTGGCAGCCGACCTGGTTATACTGCCAAGATGAGTCGACGCTGGGGCAGTCGACTGGTCTCCCTCCATTCTCTATGGACAGAGTGAACAAACCATCTTCCATGAAAGTAGTCCCGGAGGAAAAGGCTCAAGTTAAAATGTTGATGGAGCGTGTAGTTCAACTCATTCGCGACGGGGTTACTGGCATGGTTCTTTTGGAGGTTTTCCTTCGACGGTGCATTCAGTCACTCCAGTACCGAGGCCACCCGATGTGGTTGTACTCCGGTACCAAGGACACCACTTGGGTCCACCTAGAGGAGGTCGACGACGCCACACTAGAGAGGTGGATGACTGCCATCACGGGGAACAAAGATAACCCTCGTGGGGCTAGGAGGATCCCACCACTCGACCAGTCTTATGAACCAGACACGGTATCCACTTATCTCCGGTTGTGATCCTGTTTCATTCATTTTGTTTCACTGCAAATCGGTCGATTGACCTTTGTCTTGTTTTTTTATTTTTCAGGCTACCACTGAGTTGTATTCGATGCCCAACGGGGCGCAGGCTCCGACTGAGGAGGAGGAAGGACGTGGAGGCGAGAGCCCGGAGGAGTGGGATTAGGATGGTGATGATGATGATGAAGACGATGATGAAGATCAGGAGGAGGAGGAAGTTGCACCTCCCCGTTCTGAAAGACGCTCGAAGCTTGTCCATGACCCTACGGTTGAGCGCGGTAAGGGGGTCGCGCCTGTCGTGCAGTCGACCAAGCGTCCTCGGACGACTTCTCCGGGGCCGACTGAGAAAGCGCCGAAGCAATCTCGAGTGGCATCGTCGAAGCCGACGAAGGCCTTGCCGAAGATGAAGATGGTGATCCCCACTATCTCAGGGTAATGGCGTAACTTGAGTTTTCTTGTTTCACATGGATTTATTCTTGGTCGATTCGTGAGCTGACCGACTGACTTCTGGAACTGCAGTGCTGCTACTTCTGAGACCTCCACCAGACCTGAAGATCATGAAATGTAGGATGCTGTCACTTCCAACCCTGGTATGGTTTTTGTAACTTTGTTTTCAGTTGGTAGGATCTTCATTTTTAAACTTTGAATCTTTTCTGCAGCTCCAACTAACATCATCATTGACCTTCCTTATGACGATGACGAGGAACCACTGAGGTAGAGGAGGAACAGGAAAACGTCTGCTGGCAAGGTAGCCCAGGTCGTGTCAGCACCCGAGACGTTGGTTGTGGAGGGGGACAACGTCACTCGGCCTACCGTATCCTTTGCGGTGCCGCTGACGAGTGCATGCCCTTCGTCGTCAAGTGCTGATCGGCCTTCACTTTTCTCGACCCACCACGTCCCATAAGACCAAGCAAGCGCTGCTAAAGAAGCCATACGCCAGACGGGGGTCATGATTGAGCAAGTGAAGGCGATCCGAGACGCCAGTCAAGCGGCTTATGACGCCAGTTCAGCTCTTCAGAGTAATGTCCAGGTTAGTCAATCACCGCATGTTCTGTTAGAATATGATACCTGAAAACTTTTCTTTCTGAAAATCTTAGTATCTATCGTACACCAAGTGGTGGGGGCACGCTGAGTGCACCCACTGGTTGTAGTCCCCAAGGCTATGGTGGACTGCTGGCAGTCGACCATAAACTTTATGTATTAAGCTTTTTCCTTACTCGATCAGGTCAAATGGAATCATAGGCCGGTGGGGGCACGCTGAGTGCACCCACTAGGTGTAGTCCCCGAGACTGTGGTCGACTGATCGACTCTATCTGATAGAACTAGTGGGGGCACGCTGAGTGCACCCACTAGGTGTAGTCCCCGAGACTACAGTCGAATGTTTAGATTCGGCTGTAGTCCTAGAAATGCTACGATTTGTCCTTAGTCACTCGGAAGTGACCTGCCTTTGACGTCTATCGATTGGTTCCTCGCAAAAATCTTGTGAGCTTGCAGCTCGTCATACTGACTTGGAGAACAAGCATATCCAGCTCGAACTTGATCTGAAGCTTGTCCAGGAGAATTTCACGAAGGCGAAGGAGGAGGCAAAAGGTATGTTTGGTGAGAACCTCGACGACTGCTTTTGCCTTTTGTCCATTTCTGAGTCTGATCTCACTGTGATCTTGCAGATAAACTGAGAGATGCTCTAAAGAAGAAAGACCTTGACTTGGCTGAGGCGTAGAAAGCGGCTTTAGAGAAGACCAAGCTCGCAGAGGAGAAGCTGGCTTCAATCACTAAGCTTGAAGATGAAAATACTAATCTGAAAGCTGCTCTTGATGCGGCCAACAAGGAGGTCAGTCGACTGAAGAATGACAAGATTGCTTTGAGTGACAAGGCCAGCGAGTTGGCGGGAAAGAAGAATGATCTGGAGGCTTATCTGGGAGGACTCGCCAAGAAGCTATTCCTCATGCTCGAAGGTAATCCTTTGTATCAAACAAGCTTTTTAACTATGATTTTGCCACCAAACTGTTGTCTTGACTTTGGGGTTGTGTCTGTAGAGTTCTGCCAGAACTTTGAGGAGGAGACTGGTCGACTGGAGACGAGCCTGGATCCCATCAACTCTCTTGTGAAGGACAAAGCTGCCATGAATGTGCTCCGACTCAAGTCTCGCGTCGCTGCTGTTGTCGACTATCTGGCAAGGTTGAAGGTTGCAACTTCTCGCATCGACACAGCACTCTGGCCAAGAGAAACACTTCAGAATGACCTTGAGTCTCTGATGACTCGACTGAACGAAGTTCTGAGCTGAGTGCAAGAATGGAAGAAGTCTTCTGCCAGGTGCGGTGCGGACGTTGCTCTATCTCTGGTCCGTGTTCACTACAAGGATGCGCGAGCGGACAAACTGGCATCCCTCAAGGTGGCCAATACCAAGAAGCATGACTTCCGATCCTTCATGGAGACCTTCATCGCTTCTGCCACTCGGATCGCAGATGGAATCGACCAGGACGAGTTCGTTGCGCCTTCCAGCCCTCCACAGGAGGGGTAAAAAACTCCCATGCTTGATGCTTTAAATTTGCCTCGGTATGCCGAGTGGTTCTTGTAACCTATAAAACTTTAATGGGCTTAGCGCCTGAGCACTTCTGGTTCCGTAAGATGTTATATGAACTTCGATTCGACGTTGAATATGTTTGAATCTGGTTTGAGATGTCCTTTTGCAGGCTAGGATGAAGCACATATTGCAATCGACTTGTCCCTCATCATTCTTAGGCGAGCCCTAGGCTGCAGCTAAGCCTCCGAGTGGGAGGTTTGCTCTCCACTCGGTAAGATTTTGAAAAACTTAGGCGAGCACTGGGCTGCAGCTAAGCCTCCGAGTGGGAGGTCTGCTCTCCACTCGGCAGGATTTTCAAAAACTTAGGCGAGCACTGGGCTGTAGGTAAGCCCCCGAGTGGGAGGTCTCCTCTCCACTTGGTAGGATTTTCAAAAACTTAGGTGAGCACTGGGCTGCAGCTAAGCCCCCGAGTGGGAGGTTTGCTCTCCACTCGGTAGGATTTTCAAAAACTTAGGCGGGCACTGGGCTACAGCTAAGCCCCCGAGTGGGAGGTTTGCTCTCCACTCGGTAGGATTTTCAAAAACTTAGGCGAGCACTGGGCTGCAGCTAAGCCTCCGAGTGGGAGGTCTGCTCTCCACTCGGCAGGATTTTCAAAAACTTAGGCGAGCACTGGGCTGCAGCTAAGCCCTCGAGTGGGAGGTCTGCTCTCCACTCGGTAGGATTTTCAAAAACTTAGGCGACCACTGGGCTGCAGCTAAGCCTCCGAGTGGGATGTTTTCTCTCCACTCGGTAGGATTTTCAAAAACTTAGGCGAGCACTGGGCTACAGCTAAGCCCCCGAGTGGGAGGTTTGCTCTCCACTCGGTAGGATTTTCAAAAACTTAGGCGGGCACTGGGCTGTAGCTAAGCCCCCGAGTGGGAGGTTTGCTCTCCACTCGCTAGGATTTTCAAAAACTTAGGCGAGCACTGGGCTGCAGCTAAGCCCCTGAGTGGGAGGTCTGCTCTCCACTCGGTAGGGTTTTCAAAAACTTAGGCGAGCACTGGGCTGCAGCTAAGACCCCGAGTGGGAGGTTTGCTCTCCACTCGGTAGGATTTCTGTGGCGTGCCTCTGAAGAAGAAGGTATCAATCGACTTGTACCTTGTCTTCCTCGCGAAGCGCGCTTTATACTTGTGGTGTAGCTCAGAAAGAGAGAGTAACAGTCTACCTGCACCTCGTCTTTCTTGCGGAACGCACATTATACTTGTGGCGTAGCTCGGAAGGGGAAAGTAACAGTCGACCTGCACCTCGTCTTCCTTGCGGGACGCACATTATACTTGTGGCGTAGTTCGGAAGGGGAAAGTAACAGTCGGCCTGCACCTCCTCTTCCTTGCGGAGCGCACGTTATACTTGTACTTAGGCGAGCGCTGTGCTACAGCTAAGCCCCCGAGTGGGAGGTCTGCTCTCCACTCGGTAGGATTTTCAAAAACTTAGGCGACCACTGGGCTGCAGCTAAGCCTCCGAGTGGGAGGTTTTCTCTCCACTCGGTAGGATTTTCAAAAACTTAGGCGAGCACTGGGCTGCAGCTAAGCCCCTGAGTGGGAGGTTTTCTCTCCACTCGGTAGGATTTTCAAAAACTTAGGCGGGCACTGGGCTGTAGCTAAGCCCCCGAGTGGGAGGTTTGCTCTCCACTCGCTAGGATTTTCAAAAACTTAGGCGAGCACTGGGCTGCAACTAAGCCCCCGAGTGGGAGGTCTGCTCTCCACTCGGTAGGGTTTTCAAAAACTTAGGCGAGCACTGGGCTGCAGCTAAGACCCCGAGTGGGAGGTTTGCTCTCCACTCGGTAGGATTTCTGTGGCGTGCCTCTGAAGAAGAAGGTATCAATCGACTTGTACCTTGTCTTCCTCGCGGAGCGTGCTTTATACTTGTGGTGTAGCTCAGAAAGAGAGAGTAACAGTCTACCTGCACCTCGTCTTTCTTGCGGATCGCACATTATACTTGTGGCGTAGCTCGGAAGGGGAAAGTAACAGTCGACCTGCACCTCGTCTTCCTTGCGGGACGCACATTATACTTGTGGCGTAGCTCGGAAGGGGAAAGTAACAGTCGGCCTGCACCTCCTCTTCCTTGCGGAGCGCACGTTATACTTGTACTTAGGCGAGCGCTGTGCTGCAGCTAAGCCCCCGAGTGGGAGGCTGGCTCGCCACTCGGTAGGATTTTATTAAACTTAGGCGAGTACTTGGACTGCAGCTAAGCCTCTGAGTGGGAGGCTGGCTCGCCACTCGGTAGGATTTTATTGAACTTAGGCGAGTACTTGGACTGCAGCTAAGCCCCCGAGTGTGAGGTTGGCTCATCACTCGGTAGGATTTTTACAAACTTAGGCGAGTACTTGGACTGCAGCTAAGCCTCCGAGTGGGAGGCTGGCTCGCCACTCGATAGGATTTTATTGAACTTAGGCGAGTACTTGGACTGCAGCTAAGCCTCCGAGTGGGAGGCTGGCTCGCCACTCGGTAGGATTTTATTGAACTTAGGCGAAACGGATTCGCACCTAAGCCCCCGAGTGTGAGGCTGGCTCATCACTCGGTAGGATTTTTACAAACTTAGGCGAAACGGATTCGCAGCTAAGCTACCCACTGGGGGAACCTTTATCTACTACCACTATAAAAGGAAGAGAGGGGCAGATCCAAACAATTTTATCCGTCCATCTATAATATCTGATGGCCCATAATCCTGCCGTGTTTAACACAACAAGCCACGCATTAAGCCACTAATCCATCCATCCTCGCTAACCTGCACAAAAAAAATCACTTCCAACAACGCACGCCCGCACGACCTCTCCCCTCTCTTCCCAACGCCCGCACGACCTCCCCCATCCCCCTTCCAACGGACGCCACACCACGGGCGGGCCTCCGTATGCCCATCCTCCCCGCGTCGTTCGCCGTCCTGCCGTCGCCGCTGGAGCCGCCTGCCGCAACACCGCGGGAGCCGCCCGTCGCGCCCTTTGCCGGGGGTCGCCGCATCCTACGCCGCGGGAGCCGCCGCCCGTCGCGCCCTTTGCCGCGGATCACCGCGGGAGTGGCCGCGCATGATCCAGTGGCCTGGCGAACGCGGCCGCGCGCGATCCAGTGGCCCGGCGGCGCCCTCATCCCTTGCCACTCTGGTCGCAGGTCTCCTTCCTAACCACGAAGTGGGTGCACGGGGGGTGGGCTCCGGCGAACGCGGCCGCGCTCCAGCCCGCGGCGCGGCGGTGCCCGCTCCGCCTCTCCTCTCCGGCCGCACCGGTCTCCTCCCTAACCATGAAGTGGGTGCACGCAGGGCGGGCTCCGGCGAACGCGGTCGTGCGCGGGGTGAGCCCCGGCGAACGCGACGGCGCCCGCATCCCTCGCCTCTCCGGTCGCATGTCTCCTCCCTTCCTACGAAGTGGGCGCACGCGGGGTGGGCTCTGCCAACCGCGCCAGGAGCTCTGCTTCCGCAACGGACGCATCTACATCAAGCTCGGCTAGCACATCGCACAACTGGTACGGAACGAAATTTTTAACTCTGTGGATACGCCTGAATTCACTTTGGATTCATGTCAAAATTGCTCTTGATTGTTTGTATGTTGACTTTCCCACTTCTCTTTTCAGCAGGCTACTTGAATTTTAGGCGAGACGGCAGGGCTCACAAGCATAGCTGTAGCGTTCCTGAATCTCACGTACACAGTTAAGAAATATTCTCCCGCTCGGAAAGTCATTTTTGTGCACTTGTTTTCTAGCTAGCCGCTGCATTCTTTATAGCTGAGAGAGATCGTTTTACTGCATGATGTTCAGGTGTAGCTACCATTAGCCTTACTGGAGCAAATCAACATTTCACAGGAATTTCATCATAAACATCGGACCCACATACACTCGAAATATAACATTCTTCTCTGGAATTTGAGTTTTTTCAGAAGGTTATGATAATATTTATTTGTTATGATAATATTTTGTTGCTTGTATTTAATCCTTGGGGATTAAGATCTTTCCCATTCTGAGGAGTCCAATTGATACTACCCATTATTTTTTAGAAATCTATCACATTATTTTCTCTGGCTACGCTGCACCTAGCTACCACATTTTAAGTAATATTATGTCTTAACATTTGAGGAGAGAAGGAATGAACCAGGGTATTCATGTCTTAACATGGATGGGACCGAAACTTGCTATTATGCACTTGGATCATTTAATTTTCGGCTCTACCACATGATTTCATACTAATATCTGGTTGTAAGCATCTTTTAATTAAAAACGTGTTTCTGGGTCTCCTTTGATATTGATATAAGATTTATTACCATCAGTTTACTTGGCACAGATAAAATAGTTCTCAATTTTGTGCACAGTAGTATACAATCATGTGGCACTCAACAAAACGAGGCGTATCATTTTTTAAATTATATATAGAACTGAATCACATTTAAATCGTGTAATGGCAGTGTGTTTGTAACCCAAGTTCTCCAGGGACAACGACGAATTCATCAGTGCACCGCGACAGCCGCCGTACCCACCGACTGCTGTTCGTGCTCGAATCAGGGCGGGGCCAATTGCCCAGATTTCGCTCCCCATGGTGCTCCCAAGCTGCAGCGACAACGAACGCTTTTTGTCCAACCACCCCTTTCTTTCCCCCACGTCCTACAAGGCTACAACGCACCCTTGGACTGTATTCATGTGGTAGTGACTCAAGCCTACGTTATGTGTGAGCGTTTGGTTCATTGGTTGGTTTCTAGTTATGCTTTGGGAGGCGAGATTGGGTTCAGACGAGTTGAGCTGCCTGTTCTAATCGCAGAGGCTGAACTGCGAGTTTCAGAGGGCCATGTGCTACGTAATGGTGTGATCTATCTATTTTTCTTTTCTTTTGATGATAGCAATTTTTTGTTCAGGAGAAGGCTTTTGTTGATGTCCCAATGTGAAGGTACAACGCTGGCTCATATATCTTCATATTTTATCCTGTCTACAAATCTCTCATATTTTAGTTTCCACTTGCTTTGAATCAACGAAAAGGAGACATCCAATAATTTAGTTCCCCCTTCCCTTGTAGAGTTGATGTTTCCTCTTCCTTTAAAGAGTTGATGCACAAGATTCATCCTGGGCCAAAGTTTGTGGAATATTTTCCGAAAACCAGTATAAACAAGAACCTATTATGAGATTATTCACATGATTTATCATAGGGCAGGTATAGATTTGGTGCTAGGCACAAGTAAAGAAATAGAAATATTTTCCATCTCCATGCCATCTGTTTCTTTTTCCTTATAAAGAACTTGTTTGTTTTCTAGATTATGGTTGTTCGGTTCATTGTCCCTGCTCCCTGCACCCACAAAGGTCAGTGTTCAAGCAACAATCTTTAGCTAATATACCTTTTGACATTTGCAACCATACCAAGATTAAATTATAAATGAGATGTATTTGTAGTAAATTCATGGCCCAATATTGCAGATGCAGCTCACGAACAAATTTATTATTCAAGCACGGTTAGAGAGCACCCTATGAATCGACTGCACCATTTTGAGTTGCTTTATTTACGAAGGCATTCATGCTTGATCATGTGGAAAAAAATGTTGGCATGCAGACCCGCAGGAGGCTATAAGAAAATTATCTAATGACATTGCAAAATCTGATAGAAATTGGCTTGTCAGGAAGTGTTCTTGAACAAAGAGATTAGCATAAGGAATTATAACTGCGTTCTTTTTTTGCAGCAAACCATTTTGATAGGTAGTTCTGTTAAGGTAGTCTGTTTTAACATTCTTTTGCTCAGACCACTCTCTCATCCGCACTTAAAAATCCATAATCTGCTCATTCTATTCAGAACATAGTCTGTTTTAACATTGTTTTGGGAAAGAGAGGCATGAAGCACACCATGTAACCATTACTGTTCGTGCTAATTAGAAGAACGACAAGAAGAGATGTCTAATATCGTATTAAAATCTTGTGTGATGTTTTAGAGGATGGCGAAGGCGGTGCGGGGAGCTGACGGCCTGTCCGCGGTGAGGAGGTGATGGAGAAACAACCCCACACTTGATGGGTAGGTGCAGGGCGGGGAGGGTGCCGGCCAGGAAGGTGACGCTGCTGTCAGCGGCGAGGTAATCAGGAAGGCGACGATGCTTCCGTGCGGCGAGGGGATCAGCCTGGGGATTTGTTCCTTTTTTATGGGATATATGTCTCTTTTTATTTGTGTGGCTTGCATTATGCGTGATTGTAGGGGTTTTGGTGGAGTGTGCCTGAGTTTGTATCCTGCTCTGCGGTGGAGTATGGTTAGTCAATGTAAATCCGAAAGTGCACACTGGAAACATATTATATTAACACTAGCCATTAGATTGAACTCAGTGGGCCTAATCATGCGGCACGTTTAGTAAAGATTATGTTTGATATTTATAGCACATTTACATGGTAATCTTTGTTTTTTCCAGGAATATATTGGGCTCATACATGATGGTCCCTGATCCTGGAAAAATGAACAGAGAAGACGTTACTGATTTTGAATAAATTATTTGGTAAGGTTCACTACTACTAAAAATATTTCAGTACTGTAGAGGAACACCGTCAAATGTGCTTTGAGTTGTGGCTGCTCATATTTCAGGCATTTACAAGGCCATCAAGATGGTCAAACCAAAGATTCATGTATCCATGAGCGCTTGTCAAATTTATGTAATTTTGTACATGAATGTGTATCTTTAAGAGTGGCTTCAAAGTCTATATCTGAGATGACGGCTCTCGGCAGAAGGCGAGGGCCCATCTATTAGACGGATGACCACGTGGTGGCTTTCTATTCGTTAGCGTTTGCGGAGAGCAGGCTCTCGGCAAAGATCAGTGAGTAGCTCAGACTTCATATGAATAATCAACTAAAAGAATAGGTGAGTAGTTGAGACTTCATATAAAGAGCAATCATGTAATAGGTATCCACACATTTTCTGTTTATATCATGGATGTACCTTCGTTTCTGATTTTTTGTTTTGGACAGCTCAAACACCTTGTTTAATACTTCCTTCGCTCGGACTAACTGTTGTTGAAACGAGTATATCTAGATACACTCATTATAACGAGAGTTAGTTCTGGACGGAGCTTGTATTTACAAGCCTTTTTTGCCAACTGTTCAAATAAGCTCTTATTTTGTCTAAATGATCAAACAATGCACTTCAAATAATTAAGTTGTTATCCCAGGAATATTTTGGAAGATGTTGTACTTATCATCTCAGATAATCCTTATTCATTACACAGACTGCATATTACATTTCTGTACTACTATAGATGTTTGATATATTGTGCGTATAGACTAGCACATATCACATTTCTTTGCAACTATAGACTAGCATATCACATTTCTTTGCAACTATAGATGTTTGACATAATGCGTGTTAGTACATATGTGCATTGCACGTGCAAGCTTACTAGTGTGAACAAAAGTAACAATAATCACTGGGAAGATTATAACACTATTGTCTTTGAAAGATGAACTACAGAAGTACTTTTATTACATCTCATCCGAATGCATATTTAAGTATAAAAGGGGCGGAGCAGCTCCGCGTTCCAAGATCGGGGCTCATCAATCTAGTGATCGACGTTATAAAGGCAGTATGCTCCATTATGGAGAACCTTGGTGACGATGAAGGGACCTTCCCAAGTAGGAGCAAGCTTGTGTGGTTTCCGCTGATCCACTCGGAGAACCAAATCTTCTTCTTGGAAGGCTCGACTCTTCATATTTTTGGCGTGAAAGCGACGCAAGTCCTACTGATAAATGGTCGATCGGATCAAGGCCATCTCCCTTTCTTCTTCTAGAAGGTCGACTGCATCCTGCCGGGCTTGTTCTGCTTTAGCTTCGGTGTAGAGTTCGACTCGGGGTGCGTCGTGAAGCAGATCACTCGGCAAGACCGCTTCAGCTTCGTAGACCAAGAAGAACGGAGTTCTCCCAGTCGACCGATTAGGGGTGGTCCTTAATCCCCAAAGTACTGACGGAAGTTCGTCGACCCATGCACCAGCAGCGTGGTTGAGATCGCGCATCAATCGTGGTTTCAATCCTTTGAGAATCAAGCCATTTGCTCGTTCTTCCTGCCCATTCGACAGGGAGTGAGCAACTGAAGCATAGTCGACTCGTGTGCCCTGAGATGTGTAGAAGGCTCTGAATTCCTCGGAATCGAAGTTTGACCCATTGTCGGTGATGATGCTATGTGGAACTCCATATCTGAATATCAACTCCCGAATGAAACTGACACCGGTGCCGGCATCAAGATTCTTGATGGGTTTAGCCTCAATCCACTTGGTGAACTTGTCGACTGCTACTAGCACATGGGTGAAGCCGCTTCTGCCTGTTCTCAGTGGTCCAACCATATCCAATCCCCATACAACGAAAGGCCAGACGAGTGGAATGGTCTTCAAGGCTGAGGCGGGCTTGTGTGACATGTTAGAGTAGAACTGGCATCCTTCACACTTGTCGACTATCTCCTTTGCCATTTCATTCGCTCTTGGCCAGTAAAATCCTGCTCGGTATGCTTTGGCCACAATGGTCCGAGAGGACGCATGATGGCCACAGGTCCCCGAGTGGATATCGTCAAGGATTATCCGACCTTCTTCTGGCGTTATACATTTCTGACCAACTCCAGTCGCGCTTTCTCTGTACAACTGTCCTCTTATCACGGTAAAGGCCTTAGATCGGCGGACGATCTGTCGAGCCTCTTCTTCATCCTCTGGGAAGCTCTTTCCTTAAGATATACACGATATACAGCACTGTACAATCAAGAGTGATCACCAATGCTTCCATGATTAAGTCGACCACTGCTGGAACTTCAACCTCAGTCGGATCTGTGACACTTTTAGGCCGCGGAGCTTCTTCGGTAAAAGGATTTTCTTTAACTGATGGAGTATGGATATGCTCCAAGAACAAATCACTGGGAATGGCTTCTCTCTTGGAACCTATCTTCGCCAAATCATCAGCCGCTTGATTCTTCAGTCGGGGTATATGATGGAGCTCTAACCCTTCGAATTTCTTTTCAAGCTTCCTCCCTGCATTGCAGTATCCAGTCATGGTTGGGCTTCTAACATCCCACTCCTTCATCACCTAATTGACCACCAAATCTGAGTCGCCATAAACCATAAGGCGACGGACGCCGAGTGAAATGGCCATGCGCAACCCATACAAAAGTGCTTCGTATTCTGCTTCATTATTGGAGGAATCAAAGTGGATCTGGAGCACATATCTGAGCTTATCTCCGAGGGGGGAAACCAAAACTACCCCAGCACCGGAACCATTTAACATCTTAGAGCCATCAAAGAACATGGTCCAATGCTCCGAGTGAACTTTAGTTGGTTGCTGTTGTTCAATCCACTCAGCAAGGAAATCTTCTATTCCTTGGGACTTAATGGCTTTCTTTGCCTCAAACTTGATATCAAGGGGAAGGAGTTCAATCGCCCATTTCGCCACTCGACTAGTTGCATCTCTGTTGTGCAGAATCTCTGACAGTGGGGCGTCGCTGACGACTGTAATGGAATGATCAGAGAAATAATGAGCAAACTTCTTCGTGGTCATGTAAATCCCATACACGAGCTTCTGATAATGAGGATATCTTTGCTTTGATGGGGTCAAAACTTCGGAAAGATAATATACTGGACGCTGAACTTTGAAGGCTTTCCCTTCTTCTTCCCGCTCGACCGTAAGTACTGTACTGACGACTTTTCCTGTGGCTGCAATGTAAAGCAACAGAGGCTCTTTTCTAATTGGAGCAGCAAGCACCGGCTGGGTGGAGAGCAGAGCTTTTAGCTCGGCAAATGCTGCATCAGCTTCTG
Source organism: Triticum timopheevii (assembly GCA_963921465.1). Taxonomy (NCBI): domain Eukaryota; kingdom Viridiplantae; phylum Streptophyta; class Magnoliopsida; order Poales; family Poaceae; genus Triticum; species Triticum timopheevii. The sequence goes on from OY997271.1 coordinate 45,023,918, forward strand.
GAGTCCATTCGAACTTGTCTGACTTCTTCATCAGTCGGTAAAGAGGCAATGCCTTATCACCGAGGCGAGAGATGAATCGACTTAATGCGGCCAAGCATCCAGTAAGCTTCTGGACATCGTGCACATGCACAGGGCGTTTCATTCGGAGTATAGTGCCAACTTTCTCTGGGTTAGCGTCGATTCCTCGTTCGGAAACGAGAAAACCGAGTAACTTTCCACCAGGAACTCCGAATGTGCACTTTGATGGATTGAGCATGATACCATATCTCCTGAGATTGGCAAATGTTTCAGCGAGGTCAGTCAGCAGGTCGGAACCCTTCCGTGACTTGACCACAATATCATCCATGTACGCTTCCACGTTCCGACTGATTTGAGTGAGTAAACACTTCTGAATCATCCTCATAAACATGGCCCCGGCATTCTTGAGGCCGAATGGCATGGTGACATAGCAGAAGCACCCGAATGGAGTGATGAAAGTTGTTTTTATCTCGTCGGGTCCATACAGATGGATCTGATGGTACCCTGAATAGGCCTCTAAAAAAGACAATCTCTTACATCCTGCAGTCGAATCGACTATCTGGTCGATGCGAGGGAGAGGAAAATGATCTTTCGGGCAGGACCGATTGATATGTTTGAAATCAATGCACATGCGAAGTGACTTGTCCTTCTTGGGGACCATGACAACATTGGTGAGCCACTCGAAGTGGTAAACCTCTCGGATAAACTCTGCTGCCAGGAGCCGAGCCACCTCCTCGCCAATGGCCTTTCTCTTCTGGACGGCGGACCGTTGAAGGTGTTCTTTGACAGGTTTTGCCTTTGGGTCGACTCGTAAACGATGCTCAGCCAGCCCCTTGGGAACATCCGGCATGTCAGCAGGCTTCCATGCAAAGATATCCCAGTTCTCACGGAGGAACTGGATGAGAGCTTCTTCCTATTTAGAGTCGAGTGTGGTGGAAATATGGGTCGGAGCAGCACTGGGGTCAGTCGGGTGAATGTGAACGGGCTTCGTCTCACCAGACGACTGGAATGCTGACTCCGTGGCGGGCTTCTTGGCCCGCAATAAATCACTCGGATCTGCATTTTTATTATACTCTTCCAGCTCCACCACTATTATCTGGGAATCGGCAATCTTTGAGCCCTTCTGAAAGCACTCTTCTGCCTTTTTCCGATTGTCAGTGATGGTGATCACACCCTTGGGGCCAGGCATCTTCAGTTTGAGGTACACGTAACATGGTCGAGCCATGAAACATGCATAAGGTTGCCTTCCCAAAATAGCGTGATAAGCACTCTGGAAATCCACAACTTCAAATGTTAGCTTCTCTTTGCGGAAATGCTTCGAATCGCCGAAAACCACATCTAGAGATATTTGGCCGAGTGACTCAGCTTTCGTTCCAGGAATGACTCCATGGAAGCTCATGTTGCTAGAACTGAGTCTGGACATCGGAATGCCCATTCCTTTCAGCTTCTCCGCATACAATATATTCAATCCACTACCACCATCCATCAGCACCTTAGTCAGTCGAGTGCCTTCGACGACCGGGTCGACCACCAAAGCTTGCCTCCCAGGGGTGGCTATGTGTGTTGGATGATCAGACTGGTCGAATGTAATGGCAGTCTGAGACCATTTCAGATAACTTGGTGTCGCCGGAGTGACCATATTTACCTCACGGTTGATAACTTTCAATCGACTTTTGCTCTCCACATCAGCAAAAATCAACAGGGTGGAATTGACATGGGGGTATCCTTCATCACTTTCCTCTTTATCCTCTGCCTTGTCCGACTCCTTTTCCTTATCCTTGGGCTGTTTCCCTTTAAACTGCTGGATTAAGAGCCGGCACTGGCGAGTGCACTACTAGGAAAAAGCCTACTAATGGCGCACCGGTTTTTCCTACTAATGGCGCACTACCGGTGCGCCATTAGTAGCACGCCATTAGAATTATTTACTAATGGCGCACCACTGGTGCGCCATTAGTATCTGGTATACTAATGGCGCACCTAGCAGTGCGCCTTAGTATGTAACTCCATGCGCCATTAGTATGCCTCCCGGGGAGCCATATGTAACCATGTGCTTTGTCACACTAATGGCGCACTCTGCCTTGATGCGCCATTAGTATCCTTTGGCATACTAATGGCGCACTCTGCCTTGATGCGCCATTAGTATGAATATTTGTTTTTTTTGCTTTTCTGATTTTTGCACAGGTTACAAAATATATTATTGGATAGAATATAGACAGCAGCACACAGCAACAGCAGATTCATCGAATACAATAGAAGATTAGTCTCTGAATACAATTCATCATATTAGTCTCCGAATTCAAAAGACCGAACAAAGATAAAACATTACAAGTCTCAAGACCGCGAGTATCGAGTTTATCTTCACATTACAAGTCGATATCGATCATCTAAACTACCATCACATAAAAGAGAGTTGTGGTCATCACGATGAGCATCATCATGATCAAACTGGTCTTCATCTGGTTCCTCCAACGCTCCCTCCTCTCTCCTGCTAGATAGCGGGCATATCTAGATTCGGCCTCCGCCCTAGTGGTGTACCCTTTGTAACTGTTACCGCTGAAATGGTGAACCTGTCTCCGACACTCCTACCAGTCGTCGTAGACTCCAGGAACCTTACCCTTGTACACGACATACGACGGCATCTCTATGCACAAGCCAAACAACAGACAATACATAAGCAATATGTAAGTATGCAAGAAAAGGATCGGAAGAGAAAAGCAAGACATTAATAGCACGATTCATGGTCCTACTAATAAATAGCATCGATTACATCTAAGTTGAACGACTGTCCAAACCAAAGAGACATACGAATTCATTAAAGTTTAATTACAATATGAGCCAATCAATGTTTCAGAACTACACATCACTACTTTCGACTCGACTCATCGGACAGGAGCGTGGATGAAGCCGCCGCCTGTCGCGATGGTCATGAAGTCGCGGTCGTTGTCACCCTCCATCTGTAGCATTCCATCTATCTCATTGTTGGACGGTTGATATCTGAGGAAGAACTGCCCCAACGTATGAAGGACATCTTGATGGATGATGTCCGCAAAGTCCGACTGGATGCGAAAGAATTCTTGTCTGAGGTCCGCGTCCTGGATTGCCGACAAGTTCGCAGCCCAATCTTGAAGATTATCTGGTAGCAAAAGTTGATGATGGTCCCTTACGATCGCCCGCATGTGATGGAGGGTGTAGTAGGCATCCTTCTGACCGCCATGTGGCTGCTTGACGCAGTAGAACTTCGTATTGTGTGAGAACATGTGCTTGCCGTACTTACGAACAGTCCTGGTGAAGGTGCCTCCAGATTTGGCGTAGCCGGGGAGAACATCATCAAGAACTTTCTTGACATTTGTGTAGTCTATCTTGGAGTTACGGTTCGGGTCGAAATATGTGGCCATGGAATATTTCAGGCTTAAGAGGATGAGTGTGCAATGTGTGTCACTGCACAGAACACATAATGTTAGAAAAAAAAAGAACAATCGAAATCTAAGAAATCATATGTTACGGGGTGGTTAAGGGATGACTTACTCGGGAAAGTAAGCCACAAGGAAGTTATCCTTATCTGGGTTTGCCAGAATGACGCCTTCGAGGTGTGAACTCGCAACTTGGCGGTCCCCAACGCTGCTCAAGTGCTTGGCACGCATGTAGAAGGGGTTGACTATCACGATGTCCGGGGTCTTGTCTCTAATGATCCGCATCTCCATACTCAGCGAAAACAGCCGAACGAAGGTGTAGTGCAGCGGATGAAGGTTAAACATAGCAAAGATGTCGACAAACCGCAGGACGATCGTACCCCCAATGTCGCCATCCACAAAGCCCTTGCCCTCTGGCACCTTGGCCACGAAAACCGGGTATGCCACATCCTTCTCTCTGAGACGCCGCTTCTCCAAAGAAAGAACACTGTCGTGCAGACTCCGCATAGCACCGGTTGCAGCATTCAGCATATTTGGCGCTATCATCGCCCTACCCACCACATGCACCCTCCTCGAGATATCCTTAGGTGAAGGTGGCCCGTCCTAAGCACGGATCGAACTCGTTGCCGGCTGGCTCGCACCGGCGCCCTTGTTAGTCTTTCATTTCCATCCCTTCTTCTTGATCTCCTGTAATGGGATCGAGTTCTGCTGACAGACCGCCTTCTTGAGCGTGTTGGGGCTGATAATATTTCGCACCTCAGCTATCTGAGGCTCGGTGAAGGCGGGAACTGGAGGCGTCTCCTGAGAACTGAACGCCAGACGACGCCTATTGCAATTGGATTTCTCCGCCGTACCAGCTATATTACGGTCGTCTTGGTTGGGTTCTTGAGAAAGAGGCCCACAGAACTCGTCAGCGCATCCATGTTCGGCAAAGTACTTATCGACTTTGGTAAATGTACCGTCGTCGTTGTCGTCATCGTCCGGATCCTGTGCCATAGGGCTGTCCGGATCCTGTGCCATGAAATTTAAAAATATTCATGATATCAAAAAGTGCACATGAAATACAATCGAGAAATGAAGACTACGATTTAAATACAATTGATCTTAGCTAGCTATCTGTTCACAATCTTCTTGCCCTTCTTTTTTTGCAAATGGAGTTCTTCTGTGGAACAGACGTCCTTTAGGTAGGGTGGTCCTGCTTCTTCTTGTGGTGTGTGCTGCTACTTCATCGTCGTCGTCATGTTCGATCTTCGGGTCGCCGTACTTGTCGAAGTCTTGCTCACTGGCTACTCCATCCATTCCGATAATCTTCCTTTTGCCTCTCCTCACGACAACACGACTGGGCTTTGACGGGTCGGTAATGAAGAAGCATTGGTCCACTTGGGAAGCCAGTACCCATGGCTCATTTTTCGCGGTGATGTTTGCGCCTGCGGTCTTGGATTTGGCTTCGGGTATAACCATGGTGGTGAAATATCGGTCTTCTTTTAGGACGCTCTTGGCCCATCTGACACGGAACATCGGCACCTTCTCTCCAGCATATCTCAGCTCCCAAATCTCCTCGATCCTTCCGTAGTATCTGTCCTTGTCCTTACCGGTGTAGGATTCCATCGTTACCCCGGAGTTCTGATAACCATCGCTCTTCATGTCCTTGTCCTCAGTGTAGAATGTATAGCCGTTGATATCGTACGCCTCATAGGTCATCAGGTTCTGCTCGGCTCCCTGTGACAAGGCGAATATGAGTTGTTCTTCCGCGGATGAATCTTCATGTAAAGGGTACGACAGAAGCTTCTGCTTGAACCAACGCGTGAAACATGAGTTGTGCTCTTTGAGTATATCTCCGTTCGTCCTCTGTTGGCCTCGGTCATTGTACGTGTTCTCAATAAAGGTTTTGTGCTCTACCACCCAAGGATCGACCACTTCTATGTGTTGTAGCGCAACTAGGTTTGCTCTTTCAAAGTCGGCGAGTCGACCCTCGAAGTCGACATGCATTTCGCAGTGACCCTCATGGTGACTCCATCCAGCGAGCCTGCCGAGGTGCCTATTGACAGCCAGACCAACGGGGTTCTCGATGCCTAGATAATTCGTGCAGTAGGAGATGCACTCTTCGGTCAGAAAGCCCCTGGCTATACTTCCCTCTAGACGTGACATGTTGCGAATGTATCCTTTGATGACACCATTCATCCTTTCGAATGACATCATGCTGTGCAGGAACATCGTCCCGAGTTGGATGATATCCTCCACGATATGGACCAGCAGATGCACCATAACGTCGAAGAATGCGGGCGGGAAGTACATCTCAAGTTCGCATAGTATCACAATGATCTCTTCCTGTATCCTTCTGAGTTGCCTCACGCCAATCGACTTTCGAGAGATAAAGGCGAAAAAGTTGCATAGGCCAAATAGCATTTCACGGACGTGCGCGTCCATGATCCCACGGATGGCAACTGGAAGTATCTGCGTCATCAGCATGTGACAGTCGTGAGACTTCATCCCGCTGAACTTCTGCTTTGCTGGGTCTAGGTATCTGCTTATCTTCCCCGCATAACCGTAAGGAAGTTTTACTCCTAGGAGGCAGGTGAAAAACTGCTCGATCTCCTCCTGACTTAGAGTGAAGCACGCGGGAGGGTAGTCATTTCCGGTCTTCTTGGCCTTTATGCCTTTGCGACGACTTTCTGTGTCCTGCTTCGCCTCATCATCATCGTCATCATCATTGTGAAGCTCCTGCCTGATGCCCATTGATTTCAAGTCTGCCCTTGCTTTCGGCCCATCTTTGGTCCTCTCTGGCATGTTGAGCAGGGTACCAAGCAGACTCTCGCACACGTTCTTCGTGATATGCATGACATCAAGGCTGTGAGGCACACGGTGGATCTTCTAGTACGGCAAGTCCCAGAAAACAGACCTCGTTTTCCATACCTTCAGCAGCGGCTCTGGCGCCTTTCACTTCTTTCCCGGCTTTGGCGCCTTCTGCTTCTTTCCCGACAGTGGGCAGTCTTTCCCATTTTTCAACAGCTCGTCTATTTCCTCGCCGCTCCTCGTACACGGGCGTTTTCGGGGTTCGGTTTCACCATCGAACAGATCCTTGCGTTTCCTCCACCGGTCATTGTCGCGAAGCCACCTTCGATGTCCCATGAACACGGTTTTCAAAGACCCAGGATCTCTATCTAGATGGCGATACATTGTGTCATCCATGCACCTTACGCATCCAGAAAATCCGTGGACTACCTGCCCCGCGAGATATCCGTAACCGAGATAGTCGTGCACCGTCGTGAGCAGTGCGGCCCTCATAGGGAAATATTCTTTCTCTGTGGCGTCCCACGTATTGGCTGGCGTTTTCCACAGCGTGTCTAGCTCCTCAGCAGCCCCAGATACAGATTGATGTCGTTCCCTGGTTGTTTCGGCCCTTCAATTAGCATACTCATGTGAATGTACTTCCTCTTCATGCACATCCATGGGGAAGATTGTACATCCACACAAACGCAAGGCCAGGTGCTATGTGTGCTTCTCTGGCTGCCAAACGGATTGACTCCATCGGTGCTCGCGCCCAACACGATGTTCCTTGGATCGTCCCCTAATTCTGAGTATTCGAAGTTCAACGCTTGCCACTGGCTCGCATCCTTAGGGTGACTCAGCATCTTGTCTTTTTTATTTATCTCCGGATCATTTCCATCATCTTCCCGCTTCTTCTCCTCCCTATCCGCATGCCAACGCAGGAGCTTTGCTACCTTAGGGTCCATGAAATACCGCTGCAGACGAGGAGTGATCGGAAAGTACCACACCGATTTTTGAGGAGCTTTCTTCCTCTTCTTGTATCGAGTGACGCCGCACACCGGACATAGGGTAGACTCCGCGTGCTCGTCCCGATAAATGATACAATTGTTCATGCACACATGGTATTTCACGTGCGGTAAATCCAGAGGACACACGATTTTCTTCGCCTCCTCGAAACTGGTCGGTCACTTGTTCCCCTTGGGAAGACGTTCGTGCCAGAATGACATGTTCTCGTGGAAGCATGCGTCGGTCATTTTGTGTTTTACCTTCATCTCCAGAGCCATGAGCGTTACTTTCAGGCGGGTATCCTCGGGCCTGCATCCTTCATACAATGGAGTAACTGCGTCTATCTCAAGTTGATCCAGCTTGGCTTTCTCTCGGGCGGCAGCTCTTGCGTTATCCGTCTGCTTGAGAAGCAGCTCTTGAATATGAGGGTCCTGCCCCCAGCCTCCATCGTCGTCTGCTCCGGCATCTTCATCTTCATGATCATGCCCTTCGTCTTGATCTTCCCCATCATCATTTACGACATCTTCTACATGATGACTGTGTACAGCATCACCGTCGTGATCATGTCCTGGAGATTCTTCGTCTTCTCGCCCGCCCTCGCCGCGGTGGTACTTGTCTTGTTGCCCTTCCTCATTTCTTGCCCGGCCCCCATGGACGACTTCATAGTCATCTTCATCACCTTGCCACCGATAGCCATCCATGAAACCACGCAAGAGCAGGTGTTCCCGCACCTGCCCGGAATCCGGGTCCGCAATAAGGCTCTTCAGCTTGCATCTTCGACACGAACATCTTATCTCCGTCTCGTTCTTTTGAAGCATCTCGTCCTTCGTGGAGCCCAAAAACCTATTCATGATGCCTTCAGTCATCGTGCGGACCATGGTCGCCTGCGGGGTAGAGCAAAACGATATTTTAGAACCAAGAAAAAATTTGGCATGACCTTCCCCAAAAATAGGACCAAAAAGAATGCATAGTGCCAAAATTCTCGCCGAAACGGAAATGAATCAAAACATTCCGGCAAAATATTGGCAACTATCACATTTCAAATACTGGTACCTTCAAACACAAACATATATGCAACACCACAAACACATGCAACACCACAAACATACATAGATCTAGCTAGGCCACCAAAAGTGCACGTGCCCGTTGTTGGAGCGAGCTAGGGAGAAAAAAAGTAGATCTACATCATGAAGATAGCTTTCCCCTTACTTACCTATCAAAAAAAGGTAATTTCACCACTTAATTTTGATGAATCTATGGTGGAAATGAGGTGAGGAGGAGGAGGCAGCCGAGACAAGCTTGGAGGAGGAGGTGGAGAGAATGAAGTGGGGAATGTGAGTGGGTAGATGGGCTGTCCAAAATATCTTGTTGGTCCCAGGTTACTAATGGCGCACCACCACATAATGCGCCATTAGTAACCCTGGTTACTAATGGCGTGCAGGTGGTGCGCCATTAGTACTTTTTGCAGAAAAGTAAAAAAAATATATGTATACTAATGGCGCACTGTGGAAAAGTGCGCCATTAGTAGTTTAAACTAGTAATATCGCACTTTGATACGGTGCGCCATTAGTAGGTTTGCAAAAAGTAAAAAAAAAATACTAATGGCGCACTATCTTGGCCGTGCGCCATTACTAGTTCTAACTAGTAATGGTGCACTTTGTCATCATGCGCCATTAGTTTGTATGGAAAAATGGGAAAAAAATCAATAGTAGTGGCGCACCGTGAGTCTGGTGCGCCATTAGTGTCTTCCACACTAATGGCGCACCTGCAACCAGTGCGCCATTAGTATATAGTAGTGGCACACTGTTTACCTGGTGCGCCATTAGAATCAGTCCTATCTATAGCCCTTTTCCTAGTAGTGGTGGTATGCTTTGGGTAGATGAAGTTACCCTCTTCGTCTTTCTTCGTGTGGATGTGACATGGCAGATCCATCACATCGTTTCCTTCCTTATCCTTTACCTTCTTGGGGTTCCAGGATCCTTTGGGCTTCCCTTTGAATTTGCCCTGAGTCACGGCCAGGGCCTCCCCAGGAGCAGCTGGCTCGGCTTTCCGCTTCTGCTTCCGACTGGAGTTTCCTTTTTCCGACTGATTCGGCTTGTACTTGCCACTCCGGAGTCGATCCTCTTCTTCACCATTGGCGTATATGGTGGCAATCTCCATTATTCGACTCAGCGTCATATCTCCGGTCCGACCAAACTTCAAACTTAACTCTCTGTTCTTAACGCCATCCTTGAAGGCACAGACTGCTTGATGATCAGACACGTTCTCCATCGTATGTGCAAAGTGATCCATCTCTGTATGTAATCTCTCAAGGTCTCATTCGACTTTTGCACGCAGACCTGCAACTCTGTCAGTCCTGCTGGTCGCTTTCAAGTTCCCTCAAATGTCTTGACGAACACTCGGGCAAGATCTTCCCAAGTGTAAATGCTGCTAGGAGCCAACTGATTCAACCAGGCTCTGGCCAAACCCTCCAACATGAGTGGTAGGTGTTTCATAGCCACCTCATCATTGCCACCGCCGATCTGCACAGCCACTCGGTAGTCCTCGAGCCAAGTTTCGGGCTTGGACTCACCAGTGAACTTACTCACCCCAGTTGCCAACCTGAAGTTGGGAGGGATCACCGCGGCTCTGATGGCTCTGCTGAAACATTCCGGTCCTGAAACATGGACTCGGCTGCTGGTGGGCGCATCTCTGTTGTGGCCTTCTCGATGAGCTCTGTTCCGGTCGACCAAGCCTTGCACGATGATGGATCTCGCATCAAAGCCTGGTTCCCTAGGGTCAATCGGAGCTCTCCGCCCAACACTGTGTTGACGCCTGTCATCTTGTTGCCAAGGGGCGTAAGACCCACCCCTTGGGGGAGGAGTGGGCACTCGACGCCGTTCATCGCGATCGAATCGGTCATCATACTGATCACATTAACCTCCACGTCCCTCACGCCGCGGAGGCGATCTTGGGCTATGAGCCGACTGGACTGTATTCGCAGCAACGGATCGACTGTGAATCCTATTGCGTGCCTGTGACACAGCTGAATTCTGATCTCCTGCCACCCGGAGCAAATCTCGGATCTGCATCAAGCCTCTGCCAGCCTCCGACTGAGAAGGCTGAATTGACTCTGCTATGCGGGCTGCAGCTGCTAGATTTTGAATCAGGGTTCGATATAACTGAGTTGATTGCGGAAAGAGTTGACGTCGACTGGAGTCGGGTACTCGTTGCCGCGCGCGTTCGTCGAGTGCTCGCTGGAGGTTCTCCAGTCGAGTGCGCTCAGCCAAGTTGGCCAAACGCGCATCTTCCAAGGCTCGAGCCTCGGGGGTTTCTCCTACGATGGGAGTATGCAGAGCATCCATGTTCCGGCAGCGAAGATCTTCCCATTGGAGAGAAGTGAGTGGCTCGGGTTGATATTCCTCGTGGACCTGAGCTGGGTCGCCTCCACCGTCCGCCCCGTTAGTGCGGGGGAAGCCGGGAGGACTATGAGGCTCATTGACCATCAGGACCTCAGCCGCTGGATCACTGTTGTCGCACTCGGATGCAGTCTCTACGGAGCCAGTCGACAGATCGAACACGCCGTAGAGAGATTCATCGGGCTCGATTGTCGCGACTTGGGTGGTGGCCGACTGGCGAGCCACTGCGTGTCTCACCCACCGCTGAAGCCTCGACCGACCAGAGTTCTTGTGCTGGCGGGAGACAGGGAGGGAGGATGACGCAGGAGTCGACCGATACGGAACTGACGGCTGCCGCAGCAGGACACCGCGGACACATGCACGAAAATGCATCGCCCCACAGACGGGAAGCGCATCGATGTCTAGTGGAGCCTCCTGGAGCCAAGCAGAGTCGTCGACGATGAATTGAGCGCGCCGAGACGGATCTCACGGCCCTCGACCAGAACTCCGCAAGAAACCATGATGAAGGCGATCGGAACAATTGCATCTTCTCCAATAAGTCGCTAAGATACCTGCCCCAAGGTGGGCGCCAACTGTCGTAGTACTAAGACTAACAGTAGAATGGGGGGTAGGTATGGAGAGGCAAGATCCTAGCTATGGAGTAGTTGTATACGCAAGGGATGTACGAGTTCAGGCCCTTCTCGGAGGAAGTAACAGCCCTACATCTCGGAGCCCGGAGGCGGTCGACTGAATTATAGGCGTATGAGTTACAGGGGTGCGAACCCTTCTGCCAGTGGAGGTGGTGGCTTATATAGTGTTTGCCAAGACCCCAGCCAGCCCACGTAGCGGAGGGTTTAAAGTACATTAAGGCTAGGCGTTACTGGTAATGCCTTACATAAAGTGTCATCATGGCCATAAAGACTACTTAATTACAGACCGTTTGGATGCAGAGTGGCTCTTGATTTCCTGGTGGTCGAGTGAGTCTTCATGGTCGGCTGTCTTCGAGTCTGTCGAGTGGAATCCCTCTTGGTCGACAGGAAGGCAGCTTCTTCTAAAGATGTCCTTGGGGAGGGCACCTTGGACAGGTTCATGACCCTACCCTAGGTACATGACTTCATCACCACCCGCGCCTAAGGGTGACTTGGCGATGTCGAGGCCGCGTCGTGTCTCCAATGGAGTGGAGACTGGCAGCAACCCGCCCGAGCGCCCCATCGGGGATGTTGGAGGCATAGCCACTGCCAGCGCCGGGCGCGACGTGAAACGCCCTGCTCTGCTACCGAGGGGTCCGGAGCGGTGCGACGCTACAGTTTCTTGCTCTTGTCGCACCATTTCCACCACTTCTTCCTACAATTCAGCCAAGGAAACAGCAGTATCGAGGTCTTGTGGACGATGCAACATAACAGCCACCTTAATCTCATGAGACAAGCCTTTTATGAATTGCGTGGTAAATAACAAAGGATCCCACGAGCTGTGATGCGCAAGCAAACAGTGCATAGATACATTGAACTCCTCCACGTACTCTAATACCGAGCCTTCATGTTTAAGCTTAGAAAAACGACGCAACAAGTGTTGAAACTCGGACCTACCAAACTTTTCCAAAACAGCAGTACAAAAAGCATCCCAATTAGCGGCCTTAAGGTGCATTTTAGACCATTCCAGCTAAAGTGCGGCAGCCCCTGTGAAATGCACTACCACCGTGTCCACCCAAACGGCTGGATCCACCCCACACACGCGAAAGTATGCCTCACAGCGGATTCGCCATCCCATTGGGTTGTCACCATCAAACCCAGGACACTCCACATGTTTATGGTACCCTCGATGCCCACTAGTACTGCCGAAATCGAATGGAGACGGTGGGGGAATTGGCACAGCGGGAAACGGAGTGCGGATCGTACCGTTTACCGGACCGGTGCGGTGAGGAGAGCCCCCCCCCCCCCCCACCAAGTTCCCGTGGAATCGAAGCCCTGCGGTGGCCATCGGGCCCGTAGCCATCGCCACTGCGGTGCACCCTGAGCTCTAGCGTGTCCGCCACTGCCGAACTCGAGGGTTCCGCCCTCTTGTCGAGGGGCGGGGCGTGCCGCGCCATCTTCTCCAATTCCGCACGGATCTCGCCCAGATCGTCACGGAACTGCCCCATCGCCGTATCCACTCCCGGACGCCAAGCCGCGAGGTCGTGCACCACCGGCTCCAGAGAGGCGAGCGCGGGCTCCATCTTGGAGACCGTGGGCTCCATCTTGGCGACCACGGGAGCCATCAGATCCAACGTCTGCTGGATCGAGAGAAGGGCCTTGGCGATGCCACTCCGCTCCGCCGCCGCTTCCTCCAATTGCTTCTGGACATCCGCCCCCGTCATGATCTCCTCGAGGCTGCGAGTCTTCGGCGCCAGATCGAGTCGCAGAGAAAATTTTGTGGTGGAATTGAAGGCTTTGATAACCAGATGATACGGTCCTAGGATGGATCCGATCGATAGACTCTCAAATATCTGGATATTACACGATTTGGTAGCTAGGATTCAAAGCAAGAAGGGGGATTAGGTGGTCAGAGCCGGGAGGTGGGAGAAGGGGATACACGCCCAGCGGCGGCGATTAGTCTAGTGATCCAACGATGCCGAAACCCTAGCACCCACTGCCTAATATACTACTTGGTCCACTCCGGGCCTTGCACCATTGGATTGGGCCTTGCCTCCCTCCTGGGCCGTTCCAGCTGGGCTGGGCTTCTCGTGACGGGGCGTGCCGGTCCCGTGACACTTCAACACAAGCATGACACGCTGATTGGAACTAGCATTTTTTTCTTACACAAGCATACACTGCTGACGAACACTACAATAAACGTGGTTGCGTCCATACTCTTCTTTTGAGAGCACAAACCATCCATATTTATTTTTATTTTACTGTTCACAAGGATATAGAATGGAACCGCCACGTCTGATCTACCCCATTGGCAAAGTTAAAACAACAGTCGAAGGGGTCAGCAATTCGTAAGTCACTTGTATCCACATAGGTCCCCAAGTGAGAATAACCAGTGCTGAATCTCAATCGAACGTCTTGAGAAGCTCTATTTTCGACCTCTAGCAGCGTGACTTGATTACTCATCCATTTCCTATCGTTGCCAATCTCATTAGACACTCCAAATTTGATTTCTTTTACGACTTTTGCATTCGAAACAAAGAACTTGGCAAAGCCAATATCTTCCTCATCGCCTATGTAATTATTCAACACCAGTACTTTGAGATGGCTCTCAAGGCATTTGATTGGATTTAGGGGTTCATACTGATGCTTGTCGATCATCTCTACCTTTAAGGTTTCGTCCCACTGCGAAAGGGCACAACAGATATATGTTAAAGTAGTTCCTAACTAGTAGACTAGAATACATGAGAATCAAGTATTTGTTTGTCATTTAAAGCGAGGAAAAGGGTCACTTACAATGACATAGAGCTTTTCCAAGCAGGGGAAGCACCGGAGGATATTGAGAACCGCATTTAAATCTGGGCCAGCAAACTTGAGAGCCAAAATATTCACAGTGCATATCGAATGGCTCAAGCTGGGTGGCATCGTTCCCTGAAGAAAACAATGCATGGACATTAGAAACAATTCTGCATCGTCAAGGATTTCCTCCATGCAAGAGACAATAAGGGTGGTGCTGCTACCTGCAAGATTAGGTTTGCAATCTCGATTTTGGAAACGTGGGGTGACAAAGGCCCCAATATCTTCAATTTAGGCGCCTTATGTACTCGAATAGTCTCACCATCCAAGGCTGGACAAAGTAGCCTTTCAAGGTGAGGGACGTCCTCAATAACCAATTCTTGTCTCCCCAAGTGAGTAGCACTGAACCAGATGATCTTGAGAGTTGGCGAGCTAACACGAAGGCAATCGACGTCACGAATATCCTCCAGAAATAGGGTCTCCAAAACATGGCAGGCAGAGAGCAGCACATGTAAGGCTTCCTCCGAGATGCTAATACTCCACAGAGTGAGTTGCCGGAGCAGGGGAAAGTTCACACAAGGTGCAATTTCACTTGGGAACCTGCACATGCCGATTGCGGCCACAACTAGAGTTGGTGCCAAGCGGAGCACGGATGATGGCAGCGGGTACCGGTTCCTTGACACGTCTGCTTTACCCAACTGCCGAAAACTGATATCAAGCTCCTCAAGGTTGCCGAGGCACCGGGAGTGGAACCAGTGCTCAATCTGAGCGTCATCCTTGGCGTATCCTTTTTTCGATTTGCGGAGGCAGATGTTTTCGAACGTGAGGCGGCGGGCCGGGCCAAGGTGGTCGCGGAGGATGCCGGAGACGACGGATATGCGCTTATATTTTTTGGAGCAGATGTCGGTGCCGTCGAGGTCGAGAGGCGCGGAGCGCCAGAGCGGACGCCATCCCCGGGCGACGGCCTGTGTGCGGGCGCCGTCCTTCGTGGGAAGGAGGGAGATGATCGTCTCCAGGATGGCATCGGGAAGGTTGCTGATGAGATCGCTGTGGCTGGGCCTGGGGAGATCGCGTGCTCGTTTCCGTGCCCTGCCCCCACCGACGTTTCCATCAGACATGCGCCTCTTGGCAGCCGTCATCTTCTTGGCCGTGGGAACTGCCTCGGCTTCCTTCTTCTTGGTCGCAGGCACCGCCGCAGAAGTTGCCGAATTCTTCACGTCCGGCGGGTTGACAGACACAGAAAACGGGAGGGGTGTCAAATTTGTGATTTTATATAGCTATATATATACAGTATTGATTTCACTTCCAACGCTACCATGGCTAACGTGAGATGTACGCCTCCGAAACGTACTCTGTCGCCGAATCCTAGTAGTATTCGATCATGCATATAGCATGGTTAAACGTACACACACACAAAAAAAAATATACACAATATCAGGCCAGGTGTCACGGATCATGGATTTACGGTTACGTTGTATCAGGATCAGCCTAGCTAGGATCATGGATTCGGTACACATGTGCTATACGTGACCTAAAATTCCAATTTCTACAAGATATGATTTTCCTATCTCCTGCTCACTACTTGTCTGACAGAATTTTCTTTTTATTTTTGCATGGAGAAACTTTCAATCTTATTCATCTTAAATCAAGACAGTCCAAAGAACATCAGAGGTAATTAAAATTATAACCAGGTCCGTGGATCACCTAGCGATGACTACAAGCACTGGGCCTTATGATATTGCATTTTTTATTAATTAAGAGATGGTGTTTTTTATCTATTAAGAGTTGAATTTTTCTTTTAAACACATACATACGCAAACACAAAAAAGTCGTCGTAAGAAGTCATCGTAGGCGCCTCTCACTGAATGCGGCGCTGGAAATTTCGAAATAACTTCAGGATAAATGCGAGTATCAGGAATTAAACTGTGTCCGAAACTAGGTAAACACTTTGTCCTTTTGATCATAGTTACCATCGATCCTCAGACATACAGCTTGGCCCCCTATCCGAGATCTGCCGGTTTTGACACCGACATTGGTGCTTTATTTGAGAGCTCCGTTATATCATCGACAGAAGGATTGATGGCTCGCCTCTTCATCAACAATGATGCCGCATCCAGGGAAACCTTTCTCCCTGGACTGTTTGTGTTTGATGGCTTCGTGCTTCGTGCCAACTCCATCGGCCGCTACGAGGAGGTCGACAGTTATGCCCCCGGCGACCAAATCAGGTTTGGAAACCTGAACTACGTCGCTGACACTTCCACCCTCTAAGCCCTAATTTTGAATTTTCATGACAAAGAGAAGGGTGGGAACTTCCTGCCGAACAATTTTGTGCAGCTCACGAACTGCCTCAGGGTTCCCAAGCCCCTGCAGTTCCAGCTTAGACAACTCATTGCTCCTGGCAGGATCGCTCTGCGGTCTGTGCCAAATTCTCAAGTGTAGGCTTCTTCTTCTTGGGATCCCTTTAAGACACACCGTGTTCCTCATTCACATCATTGCTTGTTTAGGATCACTATGACTCCCATGATCCTCTCCAACAGTAAGAAGAAGTTGTTTCTACACATATACAGCTCACCTGCGGGGGTGTGCAATCCATGCCACCACACCACTGTAGCAGTGCACCACCTGCAGCTGAGCGACAACATGCCTGTCTCCAATTCTCCATTGCTGCCATGCTGCTGACAGGCTGCAGCTAGCTCTTGTTCTTCTTCTTGACGGACGTCCACGATCGGTGGAAGATTGAGCAATGGCGACCACGACTTCTTGTGGATCCCAGCAGCCTTCTCGAGTCACCTATATGTCCAGTCATGGGCCTTTTGCACACAGGGTCGGCATAGGAGTCCGATTGGGACACACATACGTACAATAGAGGTGACTTGAAAAAGGAAGCCGAGTATATAGTTCGTTCTCCAAATTAACCGTAGAATAGAGGTGGCCTGCAAGCTGTTTGAGTTTGGCGCGTGTGTGTATCCAAATGAGTTTGTTAACCTTGTAAACCAGTAAAGTCCACAATAGGACACTGCTGATCAGGCAGTATACTGTACTGCTAGCTGAAAGGGCCAACTGGATTATAGATCTGGTGATAAGATGTACAAGTAAGCATGCAGAAGTAACAATAAGATCTCAGTGGTGACGTGGTGTGCTACAATTGCACAGCAAAATAATAACCTGAATGATGCCGAGTGTAGTAAAAACCATCACACTGCTGATTACGACGGGGATGAAGAATTTTCTTGGATACGACTTCAGCTGCGCCCAAAATGTAAAGAAGACCAGACTAACCGCAGCAACAGTCATAAGTACACCACACAAGAACACCAGATTGCCTGTCAACATAAGAACACTGGAGCACCGGATGTTGGTGGGAGGGGGCCGTGCCCCCCCTCCCCCTTGAAACTATATATTGTGCCATGATTATATCCGTAAAACATATATATTATACTTACACGATATATGTGCAGTCATTGGAGGTTGGTGGTGGGTCAGGGTGGACACAGTCCGGGCCGGTCCGGTCCCTGACCGAGCCGCCGGCGGACCGGACTGATCAGTGCCGCGGTCCACTTTTCAGGGACCGGAACGATGATAGTAAAGCTCGGGCCGGACCGAGAGGACCGCCGATTGGTGTCGTACGGCGACAACGGGCGGCGGCGCATAGCGACGGCTGGAGATTACGGGGCACGGGAAGCAGAGGAAGGAAAGGGGAAACAGTCCTACAGGCGCTAAAAAGCCACTTTACCACGCATGCGCGTCTTTTGGCACCGTTGTTGAAGATGCTCTAACGATCGAATGCTAGATAAAGGGTCCTTAATTATCTTTCTTTTGGTTCAACAACACAAAAACCTAAACACAACTGAATTCGCTTCGCAAACAAATAATAATAATCATAAAAAACAATGGGGAGCTTTGATGTGATTTTTGTAGTGAGCTCTCCCGACACGGGTGGCACCGCGGGGGCGGCCTCTACCCGGCCGCTGCCTCATCGGGGGGAGCCCCCCCCCCCCCCCCCCCCCCCCGCCGGCGCTCTCACAGTCCTTAATCCAGCCTCCCCTTGTGCCGTTGGGGATATGCCTAGCTTACTGGTTGCGGTTGGAGGTGCAAGGGCATCCGACGGCTGAGGTGGGACGATCTGGTGGAGGAAGACGATGAGGCGTCTCCGAAGCAGAGGAGGGCACGCGACAAGAACCGGGCGCGCGCGCGTCCGACTGGGCGTGCAAGAGGGATGCACCAACGGTCCACCCATCACGGACCTTACAGCTAGGTAGCCCGGGCGTACTCCGTCCGAGTAGACCGGACGACGCGCAACACTCTCGAGAGGCCCTCGCGGCATGCCACCCAGAAATGAACGGTTCCGATTGCCTCTTCGCCCGCGCCGACTATAGCAACCGAACCATTCTAGCGATGGGATGAAGACACCGATGCACGGGCCCGGCCTTGCCTTCGCTCATAGGATAACATGTGGCATGTCACTCGCAGGCGTGACGGCCTCCGTCCTATAAAGGTGGCCCCGGGCGCGCTAGACTGTCCACCCACCATGGACCTCCCAGCCAGGTCGCCAAGACACGAGCCGTTCGAGTAGATCGGTCAGCTTGTAGCACCCCTGAGAAGCCCCCGGCATTCCCACCGGCAAACGGACTGCTTGGAGGCACTCTCCGGCACTAGGAGCTCGTGAAGGTGGAAACCTGAACTACGTCGCTGACACTTCCACCCTCTAAGCCCTAATTTTGAATTTTCATGACAAAGAGAAGGGTGGGAACTTCCTGCCGAACAATTTTGTGCAGCTCACGAACTGCCTCAGGGTTCCCAAGCCCCTGCAGTTCCAGCTTAGACAACTCATTGCTCCTGGCAGGATCGCTCTGCGGTCTGTGCCAAATTCTCAAGTGTAGGCTTCTTCTTCTTGGGATCCCTTTAAGACACACCGTGTTCCTCATTCACATCATTGCTTGTTTAGGATCACTATGACTCCCATGATCCTCTCCAACAGTAAGAAGAAGTTGTTTCTACACATATACAGCTCACCTGCGGGGGTGTGCAATCCATGCCACCACACCACTGTAGCAGTGCACCACCTGCAGCTGAGCGACAACATGCCTGTCTCCAATTCTCCATTGCTGCCATGCTGCTGACAGGCTGCAGCTAGCTCTTGTTCTTCTTCTTGACGGACGTCCACGATCGGTGGAAGATTGAGCAATGGCGACCACGACTTCTTGTGGATCCCAGCAGCCTTCTCGAGTCACCTATATGTCCAGTCATGGGCCTTTTGCACACAGGGTCGGCATAGGAGTCCGATTGGGACACACATACGTACAATAGAGGTGACTTGAAAAAGGAAGCCGAGTATATAGTTCGTTCTCCAAATTAACCGTAGAATAGAGGTGGCCTGCAAGCTGTTTGAGTTTGGCGCGTGTGTGTATCCAAATGAGTTTGTTAACCTTGTAAACCAGTAAAGTCCACAATAGGACACTGCTGATCAGGCAGTATACTGTACTGCTAGCTGAAAGGGCCAACTGGATTATAGATCTGGTGATAAGATGTACAAGTAAGCATGCAGAAGTAACAATAAGATCTCAGTGGTGACGTGGTGTGCTACAATTGCACAGCAAAATAATAACCTGAATGATGCCGAGTGTAGTAAAAACCATCACACTGCTGATTACGACGGGGATGAAGAATTTTCTTGGATACGACTTCAGCTGCGCCCAAAATGTAAAGAAGACCAGACTAACCGCAGCAACAGTCATAAGTACACCACACAAGAACACCAGATTGCCTGTCAACATAAGAACACTGGAGCACCGGATGTTGGTGGGAGGGGGCCGTGCCCCCCCTCCCCCTTGAAACTATATATTGTGCCATGATTATATCCGTAAAACATATATATTATACTTACACGATATATGTGCAGTCATTGGAGGTTGGTGGTGGGTCAGGGTGGACACAGTCCGGGCCGGTCCGGTCCCTGACCGAGCCGCCGGCGGACCGGACTGATCAGTGCCGCGGTCCACTTTTCAGGGACCGGAACGATGATAGTAAAGCTCGGGCCGGACCGAGAGGACCGCCGATTGGTGTCGTACGGCGACAACGGGCGGCGGCGCATAGCGACGGCTGGAGATTACGGGGCACGGGAAGCAGAGGAAGGAAAGGGGAAACAGTCCTACAGGCGCTAAAAAGCCACTTTACCACGCATGCGCGTCTTTTGGCACCGTTGTTGAAGATGCTCTAACGATCGAATGCTAGATAAAGGGTCCTTAATTATCTTTCTTTTGGTTCAACAACACAAAAACCTAAACACAACTGAATTCGCTTCGCAAACAAATAATAATAATCATAAAAAACAATGGGGAGCTTTGATGTGATTTTTGTAGTGAGCTCTCCCGACACGGGTGGCACCGCGGGGGCGGCCTCTACCCGGCCGCTGCCTCATCGGGGGGAGCCCCCCCCCCCCCCCCCCCCCCCCCCCCCCGCCGGCGCTCTCACAGTCCTTAATCCAGCCTCCCCTTGTGCCGTTGGGGATATGCCTAGCTTACTGGTTGCGGTTGGAGGTGCAAGGGCATCCGACGGCTGAGGTGGGACGATCTGGTGGAGGAAGACGATGAGGCGTCTCCGAAGCAGAGGAGGGCACGCGACAAGAACCGGGCGCGCGCGCGTCCGACTGGGCGTGCAAGAGGGATGCACCAACGGTCCACCCATCACGGACCTTACAGCTAGGTAGCCCGGGCGTACTCCGTCCGAGTAGACCGGACGACGCGCAACACTCTCGAGAGGCCCTCGCGGCATGCCACCCAGAAATGAACGGTTCCGATTGCCTCTTCGCCCGCGCCGACTATAGCAACCGAACCATTCTAGCGATGGGATGAAGACACCGATGCACGGGCCCGGCCTTGCCTTCGCTCATAGGATAACATGTGGCATGTCACTCGCAGGCGTGACGGCCTCCGTCCTATAAAGGTGGCCCCGGGCGCGCTAGACTGTCCACCCACCATGGACCTCCCAGCCAGGTCGCCAAGACACGAGCCGTTCGAGTAGATCGGTCAGCTTGTAGCACCCCTGAGAAGCCCCCGGCATTCCCACCGGCAAACGGACTGCTTGGAGGCACTCTCCGGCACTAGGAGCTCGTGAAGGTGGAAACTTCAGCATCCTTTATAAGAGTAATATTTGATGAACACAATATAATTGAGAATAATAGATAATAAATTATGTGTACTATAGCAATTTTAATTTCTTACATTTGCACGAAAGAGTGACGTCCATCGTCCAAAAAAATGACAAAAACAGCCGAGCATTTTTTTTAGCAAAACTAACAAAGTGATTAGAAATTATAGATCTCATAAAAAGCTACTCCCTCCGTTCCAAAATAGATGACTCAACTTTATCTATTTTGGAAGGGAGGGAGTATATAGAAAGTACAGCACTAGTTTTGCTGATCCATCGAGCACATACTCCCGCAAAAATGTTAAAAATAGAAATAAATTGATTACATCTTTTCATCCGGCTCTAATTAGGTAGCTTTGGGGATTCTCGACATAACTGCGGCAAGCCTGGCAACACTCGCGAACAGATTATCGTAGAACGGCGGCACCGCACCATTGCCGTCACACGTCGTCTTCATCGGCACGATCACGTAGCCATGGCCGGTGGACTCGATCACAGTGCCCGGACCGGGCGCAGGAAACACCTTGTAGTCCTCGTCGTACTCATTGTAGACGTACTGATTGGGCCTCGCCGCCACGCCGCTCATGGGCGGAGGGGGTGCGTAATCCATGCCGTGGTCGTACTCGTGGTCGTACCCGCACGCCACCGCGCCACGGTAGCAACGCACCACCTGCGGACGAGCGGCAGCATTGCCTGCTGCCTCCGTTTCTGCCATGCTACTGACCGGCACCGATGACACTTTGTTGAAACAGGGCGCAGCTAGCTGATCTGGTTCTAGTTCTTCACGGACGTGGGCCAGCGGTGAAACTGAGCAACGGCGACGAAGACTCCTTGTGGATCCCAGCAGCCTTCCCGATTCACCTATATATATCCAGTCGCGAGTTGTTGCATGCAGGGTCGGTGTACGGGTCCGATTGGGAGCGTGTACTTAGTCCGAGTGGAGAGAGGTGGCTTGAAAAAGGAAGCCGGGTGTATTTCGTTCTCGAGATCAACCGGAACTCAAAACGACGATTGGCACACGGACATGGAGGCTATGCATACGAAACCCTCGGCGGAGTGAGACGTTGATAGACAAAGGGTTTTGAGGTTATGGGCTTCGACACCTCTAGGGGTCGGCCTCAATAACATATATATAACAAGGGGGTATCTCATCGGGTACAAATACAATACATACAGAGATTACAATACGTACAAGTCTATTAGTCTAACACCCTCCCTCAATCTTAACCGTGATCTGAAGAATTCAGAAGATTAAGATTGCGACGACAACCCTCAAACTGAGGTAGTGACAATGGCTTCGTGAAGATGTCGGCAAGTTAGTCCTTTGATGGAATGAACTTGATCTGAAGCAACTTCTGTGAAACTCATTCTCTGACAAAGTGATAGTCAACTTCAATGTGTTTCATTCGGGCATGAAATACCGGATTTGAAGAAAGGTACCTAGCACCGATGTTGTCACACCAATGAACAGGTGGATGACGCTGAGGGACTCTCAACTCTCGAAGCAAGGCCTGATCCCAGATAAGTTCAGCGGTGGCATTGGCAACTGCTTTGTATTCAGCTTCAGTACTACTACGAGACACTGTAGCTTGTTTACGAGCACTCCAGGCGATCAAATTAGGACCATAGAACACTGCATATCCCCCCGTGGATCGCCTATCATCAGGACTACCAGCCCAATCTGCATCAGAGAACGCCGAGAGGCTACCGGAAGGGGCAGATCGAAGGTGCAGACCCAGAGCAGCAGTCAAACGAACATAGCGCAGAATACGTTTCACAGCAGTCCAGTGAGTATCCCGAGGAGCATGAAGAAACTGGCACACGCTGTTCACCGCATAAGAGATATCAGGACGAGTAATCGTCAAATACTGTAAGCCACCAACAATACTGCGATACGTTGTAGCCTCATCCGAAAGAAGGGTACCATCAAGTGCAGAGAGTCTATCAGAAGCTGTCATGAGAGTGGAAGCAGGCTTACACTGAAGCATACCAGCACGACGAAGCAAATCCAGAGAGTACTTCTGTTGAGTGAGAGTCAAACCGGCATCCGAATGAGAAACCCCCAAGCCAAGGAAATAATGGAGCCGACCAAGATCTGTAATGGCAAAATCACCACTCAAAGCGGAAACAAGACGATCCACAGCAAGGGCCGACGAGCTGATCAATATGATGTCATCAACATACACCAACAGGTACATAGTGACCGCAGGGAGCTGTAGCATGAACAAGGAAGTATCAGCTGTCGAGGGAACAAATCCATGTGCACGGAGAGCAGAAGCGAGGCGCGCATGCCAAGCACATGGCGCCTGTTTAAGACCATAGAGGGCCTTTACCAAGCGACACAAATGCTGTGGATGAGTAGGATCAACAAAACCAGGCGGCTGACGCATATAGACCTCTTCATCAAGAATACCATGCAAAAAAGCATTCTGAACATCGAGCTGTCAAAGAGACCATCCATGAGTAACCACAAGAGACAAGAGCAGGCGAATAGTCGTCGGCTTGATCATAGGACTGAAGGTATCATCATAATCAAGACCTTGACGTTGTTTGAACCCACAAGCAACAAGCCGAGCCTTATACCGTTCAATAGAGCCATCAGCATGTCGCTTAACTTTGAATACCCATTTAGAATCAATTATATTGACACCACTGTGCGGAGGAACAAGACGCCACGTACCATTTTTGAGCAATGCCTGATACTCTTGTTCCATTGCAGATCGCCAGTGAGGAATACCCAGAGCTGCTTGATAATGACGGGGTTCAGCGGAAGAATCAGTTGCAGAATGAGCTATACAGGCCGCGAGCCAGGCAACCATGACATCGGTGCGTTGAAACGGTTTAAAAATACCACTCTTGCTGCGAGTGTGTGGACGCTGAGCAACCGGAGTAGTTGGCGCAATGGAAGTCACAGGAACCGTCGATGGAGAGGCCTGCATCTCCTGAGAAGAAGACATAGCGGTTGATGGTGCCCGCGACAATGAAGAGCTGCCAGGAGGCGATGCAGTACGCGCGGGCGTCGCCGAACCGGAAGACCCAGGCGAGTCCGTAGACGCGGGCGTCGCCGGAGCAGGCGATGCAGGCGAGACCGGCCCGGTCACGGGCCAGGCGAAGACAGGCGACGAAGGGAGCCGGGGCCGAGCGCGGAGCGGGTGTGATGAGACCCGACCCTGCATGGCCCATGCAGGGGGAGGCGGGCGCAGGATCAACGTGATCCGGGGAGCGCGGCTCCGCTGCGACCGAAACCGGATCCGGGTGGCTGGCGGGCGCGGGTGCAGGAGACCCTGCATGCGCCATGCAGGAGGGCGCAGTGGCTGGATCGACATGATCCGATGAAGGAGCCGTCGGAGCAGTGGATGAGTCCTCAAGGAGAACAAGCCGAGCACCTCTACCAGTTCCTGCACCATGGTTAGACAACAAAAGAGGCGAGTGTGCAGTATCTACAAATTGATCAGACAATAAAGGAGATGAATGCACAGGTTCATTTGGTGTGATGACAGGAGTTGGAAGATTAGAGAAAGGAAAAACATGCTCATCGAAGACAACATCACGCGAAATATACACACGATTTGTTGGAACGTGAAGGCATTTATAACCTTTGTGCAACGGACTATACCCAAGAAAGACACATTTTTTAGAACGAAACTCGAGCTTACGATTATTGTAAGGACGGAGATGCGGCCAACACGCACAACCGAAGACTTTGAGAAAAGTATAATCAGGAGTCTCATGAAGCAAGAGTTCTAGCGGAGTTTTCATGCCAAGGAGTCGCGACGGAAGTCTGTTTATGAGAAAACAGGCAGTAGTGAAAGCATCACTCCAAAAACGAAAAGGAACAGAGGCATGAGCTAATAAGGTTAAGCCGGTCTCAACAGGATGACGATGCTTACGTTCAGGTGAACCATTCTGCTGATGTGTATGAGGACAAGACACAAGATGCGAGATCCCAAGTTTCTCAAAGAAGGTATTTAAATTGCGGTACTCACCCCCCCCCCCCCCCCCAATCTGATTGTACATGAATAATTTTGTGTTGTAGGAGACACTCAACATGTGTGTGGAACTTAAGAAAAACATCAAACACATCAGACTTATGTTTAAGAAGATAAATCCAGGTAAAGCAACTATAAGCATCAATAAAACTGACATAGTACTCATGACCACTAATAGACATCTGAGCAGGACCCCAAACATCTGAAAACACAAGTTCAAGAGGAGTTTTGACTACATGACTAGAAACAGAAAATGGTAACTGATGAATCTTTCCCTGCTGACAAGCATCACAAACTGAGACATCTTTATTACTAGAAACTGACGGTAACTCATGACGGTGAAGAATATGTCGAACAATGGGTTTAGCTGGATGGCCAAGACGAGAGTGCCATTGTGCGGGAGATACTCGAACAGCACTGAAGACTTGAGGGACGACTGGGGAGACAGATCGCGGCACATCAAGAGCATATAGTCCAAGACGAAGGCGCCCTCTAAGAAGTACGTCCCGTGTGGCCCGGTCCTTGAACAAAAGATAAAACGGGTGAAACTCACAAAACACATTATTGTCATAAGTAAGTTTAGGTACGAAGAGTAAGTTACGGGCAATAGTGGGAACTCGAAGAACATTCTTAAGACGCAACTGTCGAGATGTATGTGTGAGAAGAGATGCCTGACCAATATGAGAGATGTGCATACCTGTCCCATTTGCTGTGTGAGCCTTGTCAGGACCATGGTAGGCCTCCCGAATAGCAAGCTTGTCTAGTTCATTTGTCACGTGCTCTGTGGCGCCAGTGTCCATGTACCAGGTGGGATCAACATTATAAGACTGAGTCTTTCCTTGATGCTGCGTCATGTTGACTTGACGCTCATTGCCCTTGCCGTTGTTGCCAAGGCCCAGAAACTCAGGCTGAAAACGACGGTGACAGCGAGATGCAACGTGGCGAGGAATTCCACACAGCTGACAAGGGGCAACAGCTCCACAAGCAGCACAACAAGCACATGGGCGCCCGTTCTCGACGACAATGGTAGGACGCGATTGGGAGGAAGCAGCAGGAGGAGCACCACCCTTGCCTCCCGTTGGAGGGGTTGAAACAGCCGTACGAGCAGCAGGACGGGCACCAGGACGCCCCTTCCCACCACGAACAGCAGCGTTGGCCGAGGGGGGCTCATCCGGATGACGACTGGCAAGGCGTTGCTCCGTTGAGAGGAGGCGCTGGAAGAGTTCCTGCGGCTTGATGGGCACCTTGCGTTCCTGGAGCACCTCCACAAGAGAGTCATACTCGGCACCGAGAACTTGGAGAACATATGTGGTAAACTCTGTGTCACGAAGTGGCTCGCCGATGGAGGCAAGCTGATCGGTGAGGCGTTTGATCTTGTTGAAGAAAACGGTGACAGAGTGATGATCCTTGCGAGTCTCATTGAGCTGTGTACGAAGGGACATGTGCTCCAACGCATCCCATACCTCATGAGACGTGGTAGCAAATAATACCAAGCCGGCGACGCCCTCGGTGAGGGAGGACTGAATCACCGAGAGAATCGCTTGATCTTGAGCAATCCATGGCCGGTACATATGATGATCCGGCGGGGGACATGGCAGAGTACCATCGACAAAACCCTCCAAGTAGTGACTACGAAGGAGGGGAAGAATCTGTGCGTGCCAAAACAGATAGTTGTCCATCTTCAGTTTCACCGGCAGAAGATTGCTGAAGTAGAACAGTGGAGTCGAGATGACGTCAAGGGAGAAGTCATAGGGCGGCGGCACAGGAACCGCACCGGAGGGGACGATATCCCCCGCAGGCGAGGACTGCGGCGCAACCGGAGGCACCTGTGGTGGCGCACCGTGAGGCGCAGGCCGCGGGATCCCCGCGTAGGTAGGGCCATAACCGGCACCAGGAGGTGCACCGTAGCCAGCGCCATGGCCAGCGTAGGGGACGCCGTAGGGAGCGCCGTAGATAGCACCATAGGGAGCGCCATAGTAGGCACCGTAGGCGGCTGGGTCGTACGCGTACGGCGGCGGTGGCGCATAGGGTGCCAGCACGACATAGTTGGGGCGTAGAGCCGGCGAGCCGGGAGGAGCCGAGGACGGCGCCCCGGAAAACAGTGGTCCCGCCGATCTTCCTCCTTGGAGAAGGGTGGAGAGGAACGGCGGCACGAAGACAGATGAGCCCGTCCCGATCGGATCGGTGAGCACCGCAGGGGCCGAGTAGGGTTCGGCGAGCAAGGTGGTGGTGGCGGACATAGTCGCCGCGTCGGAGAGGGCAGCGAGGGTGGCCGCGCCAGAGATAGCAGCGGCGGTGGCGGCCTCAGAAGAAGCAACGGAAGACGACATGGCTAGGTCAGGATCGTTAGATCGCATCTGTTACCATGATAGACAAAGGGTTTTGGGGTTATGGGCTTCGACATCTCTACAGGTCGGCCTCAATAACATATATATAACAAGGGGGTACCTCATCGGGTACAAATACAATACCTATAGAGATTACAATACATACAAGTCTATTAGTCTAACAGACGTCATGCACCCAGCACCCGACCCTGACCATCCATCTGGTCGTAGATAAGTAGGTCGGTCAACCCGATCGATCCCAAACAAGTTCAACTTGGCCTCTCCATTTCTCTTTTTCATCCGGGTGTACGTGGCCTGATTACAGCAAACAAAAAAAAACACTACCAGAATTAACGTAGTTGCCGACGGCCTCATCTATGCCGACGGCCCCCGTAGGTATAGATGGATATATCCCGACGGCCTAGGGCAGGCTGTAGGCATAGAAAAGCCGTCGGCATACGTCGATCTACGCCGACGGGGGCCGTCGGCATATTACCGCCGTCAGGACCGCTGGCAGTACACCTACGGGGCCGTCGGCATAGATGAGGCCAACCTACCCGGTCAACGGCGACCGTTTGACGGCGTCGGAACTATGCCGACCGGGCTAACGGCGGCCGTCGGCATTGCAATCAAACAGAAAAAGGGGGGAAATAAGACATAAACTATGCCTACGGCTTAGCCGTAGGCATAGGGCTACCACGACGTGGAGCCTATGCCTACAGCTAGGCCGTCGGCATACATCTGAAACTATGCCTACGACTAAGCCGTCGGCATAGCCTGGCATAGATATATTGACATCACCGATCGGCGCCGCCTCCACGTCATCGATCCGAGGGGCAGGGGTCTGTGGTGTGGCAGAGATATGCTGACGGCATAGCCGTCGACGTAGGCCTGGCCCATGCCCTCTGCCACGTCATCAATCTGCGTGCATCGCCATGTCATCGGTCCATGGCCCTGTGCGCAGCTATGCCTACGGTGATGAAGCCATGTACCTAGGGTAGGGTCATGGACCTGTCCAAGATACCCTCCCCAAGGACATCTCTAGAAGAAACTACCTTTCAGTCGACCTGGAAGGATTCCACTCGACGGAATCGAAGACACTCGACCATGAAGCCACTCACTCGACCACCAGGAGATCTAGAGTCACTCTGCACACAAACGGACTGTCATTAAGTAGTCTTTATGATCATCATAGCACTTTATGTATGGCGTTACCAGTAACGCCAGATCTTAATGTACCTTAAACCCTGCATAACTGAGGGATGGAGGGGTCTGTCGGACTCTATATAGGCCACCCCCCTCCTCAGTGTAAAGGGTTCGCACCCCTGTAACTCATACGCACATAATACAGTCGACCGCCTCCGGGCTCCGAGACGTAGGGCTATTACTTCCTCCGAGAAGGGCCTGAACTCGTAAACATCTTGCGTATACAACTACTCCATAGCTAGGATCTTGCCTCTCCATTCTTACCCCCCTATTCTACTGTAAGACTTAGAACCACGACAGTTGGCGCCCACCGTGGGGCAGGTTGGAGAAGTTGCGATTGTTCTGATCTCCTTCATCATGGTTTCAGGCGGGATTTTGGTTGAGGGTCGCGAGATCCGTCTCAGCGCGCTCACGTTCATCGCTGACGACTCCGCTTGGCTTCTGTTGGGGAACGTAGTAATTTCAAAAAAATTCCTACGCACATGCAAGATCATGGTGATGGCATAGCAACGAGAGGGGAGAGTGTTCATCCATGTACCCTCGTAGACTGTAAGCGGAAGCGTTAGCACAACACGGTTGATGTAGTTGTACGTCTTCACGATCCGACCGATCCAAGCACCGAACGTACGGAGCCTCCGAGTTCAGCACACGTTCAGCTCGATGACGATCTCCGGCCTCCGATCTAGCCGAGCTCCGGAGATGAGTTCCGTCAGCACGACGGCGTGGTGACGATGATGATGTTCCACCGGCGCGGGGCTTCGCCTAAACTCCGCGACGATATGACCGAGGTGGAATATGTTGGAGGGGGGCACCGCACACGGCTAAGGAACGATCCGTAGATCAACTTGTGTGTCTATGGGGTGCCCCCCTGCCCCCGTATATAAAGGAGCAAGGGGGGAGGCCGGCCGGCCCCTTTGGGCGCACCAAGGGAGGAGGAATCCTCCTCCTAGTAGGACTAGGACTCCTCCTTTCCTACTCCTACTAGGAGGGGGAAGGAAGGGGGAGAGGGGGAAGGAAAGGGGGGGCGCCGCCCCCCCTCCTAGTCCAATTCGGACCAGAGGGGGGAGGGGGCGCGTGGCCCATGCTGGCCGTCCCTCTCTCCTTTCCCCTAAGGCCCATAGGCCCAATACTCTCCCGGGGGGTTCCGGTAACCCCCCTGGCACTCCGGTTTTCTCCGAAATCAGCCAGAACCTTTCCGGCGTCCGAATATAGTCGTCCAATATATCAATCTTTATGTCTCGACCATTTTGAGACTCCTCGTCATGTCCGTGATCACATCCGGGACTCCGAACAAACTTCGGTACATCAAAACATATAAACTACGGGTTCGAGAACTATGTAGACATGACCTAGAACCATTCTCGGTCAATAAACAATAGCGGTACCTGGATGCCCATATTGGTTCCTACATATTCTACGAAGATCTTTATCGGTCAAACCGCATAACAACATACGTTGTTCCCTTTGTCATCGGTATGTTACTTGCCCGAGATTTGATCGTCGGTATCCAATACCTAGTTCAATCTGGTTACCGGCAAGTCTCTTTACTCGTTCCGTAATACATCATCTCATAACTAACTCATTAGTTACATGCTTGCAAGGCTTAGGTGATGAGTATTACCGAGAGGGCCCAGAGATACCTCTCCGACAATCGGAGTGACAAAACCTAATCTCGAATTATGCCAACCCAACATGTACCTTCGGAAACACATGTAGAGCACCTTTATAATCACCCAGTTACGTTGTGACGTTTGGTAGCACACAAAGTGTTCTTCCGGCAAACGGGAGTTGCATAATCTCATAGTTGCAGGAACTTTGTATAAGTCATGAAGAAAGCAATAGCATTATACTTAAACGATCAAGTGCTAGGCTAACAGAATGGGTCATGTCAATCACATCATTCTCCTAATGATGTGATCTCACTAATCAAATGACAACACATGTCTATGGTTAGGAAACATAACCATCTTTGATTAATGAGCTAGTCAAGTAGAGGCATACTAGTGACTATTGATTTGTCTATGTATTCACACATGTATCATGTTTCCGGTTAATACAATTCTAGCATGAATAGTAAACATTTATCATGATACGAGGAAATAAATAATAACTTTATTATTGCCTCTAGGGCATATTTCCTTCAGCTACAGGAGGCCCCACTCGACATTGACGCGCTCCCCGTCCGCGGGGTGACGCACTTTCGTGCGTGCGTCCGCTGCGTCCTCCTGCGGCAACCATCGACCCAATATCGATCGACCCCTGTGTCGTCCTCCCTTCTATCTCCTGCCGACGTAAGCGCTCTGGTCGGTCGAGGCTTCAGCGGTGGGTGAGGCACGCGGTGGCTCGTCAGTCGGCCACTCCCCAAGTCGCGGCGATCGAGCCCGACGAATCTCTCTACGGCCTTTTCGACTAGCTCCGTAGAGACTGCATCTGAGTGCGACAGCAGTGATTCGGCGGCGGAGGTTCTGATGGTCAATGGACCACGCAGTCCTCCCGGTTTTCCCCGGACCGACGGAGTTGATGGAGGAGGAGATCCGGCACACGCCCACGAAGAATATCAGCCCGAGCCCCTCACGTCGCTACAAAGGGAAGATCTTCGCCGCTGGAACATGGATGCGCTGCATACTCCTATCGTTGGAGAAACCCCCGAGGCTCGTGCCTTAGAGGACGCGCGTTTGGCCAACTTGGCTGAGCGCACTCGACTGGAAAACCTCCAGCGAGCACTCGACGAGCGTGCACGGCAACGGGTCCTAGACTCCAGTCGACGTCAACTCTTTCCACCACCGACTCAGGTATATCGAACTCCGATTCAGAATCTAGCAGCTGCAGCCTGTATAGCAGAGTCGATTCAGCCCTCTCAATCAGAGGCTGGAAGAGGCTTGATGCAGATCAGAGATTTACTCCGGGCAGCAGGAGATCAAAATTCAGCTGTATCGCAGTCACGAAATAGGATTCACAGCGGATCCGTCGCTGCGAATACAGTCCACTCAGCCCATAGCCCAAGATCGCCCCCGTGGCGTGAGGGACGTGGAGGCCGGCGTGATCAGTATGATGACCGACTCGATCACGATGATCGATGTCGAGTGCCCACTCCTCCCCCAAGGGGTGGGTCGTACGCTCCTCGACGGCAAGATGACATACGCCAGCACAGTGTTGGGCGAAGGGTTCCAGTCGACCCCAGAGAACCAGGCTTTGATGCGAGATCCATTATCGTTCAAGGTTTGGTCGACCGGAACAGAGCTCACTGAGAAGGCCATGACAGAGATGTGCCCACCAGCAGCAGAGTTCACGTCTCAGGACCAGAGTGTTTTAGCAGAGCCATCAGGGCCGCGGTGATTCCTCCCAACTTGAGGTTGGCGACTGGAGTTAGTAAGTTCACTGGTGATTCCAAGCCCGATACTTGGCTTGAGGACTATCGAGTGGCTGTTCAGATTGGCGGCGGCAATGATGAGGTGGCCATGAAACACCTACCTCTTATGTTGGAGGGCTCGGCCAGAGCGTGGCTGAATCAGTTGGCACCTAGCAACATTTACACTTGGGAAGATCTTGCCCGAGTGTTTGTCATAACATTTGAAGGAACTTGCAAGCAACTAGCAGGGTTGACAGAGCTGCAGGTTTGTGTGCCAAAGTCGAATGAGACTCTCAGGGATTACATCCAAAGGTGGATCACATTGCATCACACGGTGGAAAATGTATCTGATCACCAGGCAGTCTGTGCCTTCAAGGAAGGTGTTAAGAACAGAGAGATAAGTTTGAAATTCGGTCGGACCGGAGACATGACCCTGAGTCGGATGATGGAGATTGCCACCAAGTATGCCAATGGTGAAGAAGAAGATCGGCTCCGGAGTTGCAAGCACAAGCCAAACGCTCATGAAACTGGCGGAGGGAACTCCAGTCAGAAGCAGAAGCGGAAAGCCGAGCCAGCTGCTCCTGGAGAAGCCTTGGCCGTGACTCAAGGAATGTTTAAAGAGAAGCCCAAAGGGTCTTGGAACCCTAAGAAGGTGAAGGACAAGGAAGGAAATGACGTGATGGATTTGCCGTGCCACATTCACACAAAGAAAGATGAGCAGGGTAAATTCATTTACCCGAAACATACCACTCGACAGTGTCGGCTCTTGATCCAGCAGTTCCAGGGAAAACAGTCCAAGGATAAGGAAAAGGAGTCGAACGAAGTTGAAGACAAAGAAGAGAGTGATGATGGATATCCCCAAGTCAATTCCACCCTGATGATTTTTGCTGATGTTGAAAGCAAAAGTCGATTGAAAGTTATCAACCGAGAGGTGAATATGGTTGCTCCGGTGACAGCCAATTATCTGAAGTGCTCTCAGACTACCATCACATTCGACCAATCCGATCATCCGACACACATAGCCACCCCTGGGAGGCAAGCTTTGGTGGTCGACCCAGTCATCGAAGGCACTCGACTGACTAAAGTCTTGATGGATGGTCGCAGTGGCCTGAATATATTGTATGCAGAAACATTGAAAGGGATGGGCATTCCGATGTCCAGACGCAGTACCAGCAACATGAGTTTCCATGGAGTCATTCCTGGGAAGAAGGCTGAGTCACTCGGACAAATTGCTCTTGATGTGGTCTTCGGTGATTCCAAGAATTTCCGAAAAGAAAAGTTGACGTTTGAAGTTGTGGATTTCCAGAGTGCTTATCACGCTATTTTGGGCAGGCCAGCTTATGCACGTTTCATGGTTCGACCATGCTATGTGTATCTCAAAATGAAGATGCCTGGTCCCAAAGGTGTGATCTCTATTACTCGCAATCGGAAGAAGGCGGAAGAGTGCTTTCAGAAGGGCTCAAAGATTGCCGATGCTCAGATGGCAGTGGTAGAGCTGCAGGAATACCAGAAAACTGCAGATCCGAGTGATTTGTTGCGAGCCAAGAAGCCCGCTACAGAGTCAGCGTTTCAGTCATCCGGTGAGACGAAGCCCGTTCACATTCACCCGACAGACCCCAGTGCTGCTCCGACTCATATCTCTACAAACACTCAACTCCAAATAGGAAGAAGCGCTATTCCAGTTCCTCCGTGAGAACTGGGACATCTTTGCATGGAAGCCTGCTGACATACCGGGTGTTCCCAGGGGGCTGGCTAAGCATCGCCTGCGAGTCGACTCAAAAGTAAAACCTATCAAGGAACATCTTCGACGGTCCGCCGTCCAGAAGAGAAAGGCCATTGGCGAGGAGGTGGCTCGGCTCTTAGCAGCGGAGTTTATCCGAGAGATTTACCACTCCGAGTGGCTCGCCAATGTTTTCATGGTCCCCAAGAAGGACAAGTCACTTCGTATGTGCATTGACTTCAAACATATCAATCGGGCCTGCCCGAAAGATCATTTTCCTCTCCCCTACATCGACCAAATAGTCGACTCAACTGCGGGATGTGAGCGCCTGTCTTTTTTATACGCCTATTCCGGTTACCATCAGATCCGTCTGTATGGACCCGACGAGATTAAAACAGCTTTGATCACTCCACTCGGCTGCTTCTGCTATGTCACCATGCCATTCGGCCTTAAAAATGCCGGAGCCACGTTCATGAGGATGATTCAGAAGTGTTTGCTCACTCAAATCAGTCAGAATGTGGAAGCGTACCTGCATGATATTGTGGTCAAATCACGGAAGGGTTCCGACCTATTGACTGACCTCGCTGAAACATTTCCCAATCTCAGGAGGTTTGATATCAAGCTTAATCCATCAAAGTGCACATTTGGAGTTCCTGGCGGAAAGTTACTCGGTTTTCTCGTTTCCGAACAAGGAATCGACGCCAACCCAGAAAAAGTTGGCACTATACTACGAATGAAACGCCCTGTGCGTGTGCACGATGTCCAGAAGCTCACCGGATGCTTGGCCGCTTTAAGTCGATTCATCTCTCATCTCGGTGAAAAGGCATTGCCTCTTTACCGACTGATGAAGAAGTCAGACAAGTTCGAGTGGACTCCAGAAGCTGATGCAGCATTTGCAGAACTAAAATCTCTGCTCTCCACCCAGCCGGTGCTTGCTGCCCCAATCAGCAAAGAGCCTTTGCTGCTTTATTTGCAGCTACAGGACAAGTCATCAGTACAGTACTTACGGTCGAGCGGGAAGAAGAAGGAAAAGCCTTCAAAGTTCAGCGCCCAGTATATTATCTTTCTGAAGTGGTGACCCCATCAAAGCAAAGATACCCTCATTATCAGAAGCTTGTATATGGGATTTATATGACCACGAAGAAGGTTGCTCATTATTTCTCTGATCATTTCATTACAGTCATCAGCGACGCCCACTACTGGGAAAAGGCCTACTAATGGCGCACCTAATTTGGCCATTAATGGCGCATTAGTGGTGCGCCATTAGTGCCACGCCATTAGTATATTTTACTAATGGCGCACCACTGGTGTGCCATTAGTATATGGTATACTAATGGCGCACCTCTGATGCGCCATTAGTGTATACAGAAGTGCGCCATTAGTATGCCTCCCAGGGGGCCATGCATACCCAGGTGCTCTGGCATACTAATGGCGTACAGCAACAAGATGCGCCATTAGTAACCTCGGCATACTAATGGTGCACTGTTTAATGATGCGCCATTAGTATACTTTGTCATACTAATGGCGCACTGTGATGTGATGCGCCATTAGTATGAATATTAGGTTTTTTTAGTTTTTATTTTCTGTTTTTTGCACAGGTTACAAAATGTATAATTGGACAAAATATAGACAGCACACATCAACAACAGATTCATTGAATACAATAGAAGATTAGTCTTTGAATACAATTCATCATATTAGTCTCCGAATACAATTCATCATATTAGTCTCCGAATTGAAAAGACCGAAAAAAGATAAAACATTATATTACAAGTCTCGAGACCGCGAGTAGCGAGTTTGTCTTCACATTACAAGTCGATATCGATCATCTAAACTACCATCACATAGAAGAGAGCTGCGGTCATCACGATGAGCATCATCACGATGAAACTCGTCTTCATCCGGTTCCTCCAACGCTCCCTCCCCTCTCCCGCTAGATAGCGGGCGTATCTAGATTCGGCCTCGGCCCTAGTGGTGTACCCTTTGTAACTGTTACTGCTGAATCGGTGAACCTGTCTCCGACACTCCTCCCAGTCGTCGTAGACTCCGGGAACCTTACCCTTGTACAAAACATACGACGGCATCGCTCTGCACTAGCCAAATGAAATGTTAGTACCAATTCACAAACAATACATAAGCAATATATAAGTATGCAACAGAACGATCGAAAGAGAAAAGCAAGACATTAATAGCATCGATTACATCTAAGTTGAACGACTCTCGAAACAAAAGAGACATACTACAAGTTCATTAAAGTTTAATTACAACATGAGCCAATCGATGTTTCAGAACTAGACAGAGCATCACTGCTTTCGACTCGACTCAAGGGACCGGAGCATGGATGAAGCTGCTGTCTATCGTGGGAGTCATGAAATAACGGTCGTTGTCAGCCTGCATTTGTAGCATTGTGTCGATGTCACTGTTGGACGGTTGATTGTTGAGGTAGAACTGCCCCGAGGTACGAAGGACATCTTGATGGATGATTTCTGTAAACTTCGACTAGATGCGAAATAATTCTTGTCGGAGGTCCGCGTCCTGGATTGCCGACACGCTCTTTGCCCAATCTTCGAGTTTACTCGGTAGCAGAAGTTGATGATGGTCCCGTACGATCGCCCGCATGTGATGGATTACGTAGTAGGCACCCT
This sequence comes from Triticum timopheevii, assembly GCA_963921465.1. Taxonomy (NCBI): domain Eukaryota; kingdom Viridiplantae; phylum Streptophyta; class Magnoliopsida; order Poales; family Poaceae; genus Triticum; species Triticum timopheevii. The sequence goes on from OY997271.1 coordinate 45,060,301, forward strand.
TCTGACCGCCAGGCGACTGCTTGACGCAGCAGAACGTCGTATTGTGGGAGAACACGTGCTTGCCGTACTTACAAATAGGCTTGGTGAAGGTGCCTCCAGATTTGGCATAGCCGGGGAGAACATCATCAAGAACCTTCTTGACATTTGTGTAGTCTACGTTCGACTGACGGTCCGGGTCGAAATACGTGGCCATGGAATATTTGGGGCTTAGGAGGATGAGCGTGCAATGTGTGTCACTGCAGAAAACACGGAATGTTAAAAGAAAAATGATCGAAATCTAAGAATTCATATGTTACGGGCCGGTTGAGGGGTGGACTTACTCGGGAAAGTAAGGCACGAGGAAGTTATCCTTATCTTGGTTTGCCAGAATGACCCCTTCGAGGTAAGAACTCGCGACTTGCCGGTCCCCAGTGCTGCCCAAGATCTTGGCACGCATGTAAAAGGGGTCGACTATCACGATGTCCGGGGTCTTGTCGTGAATGATGCGCATCTCCATACTCAGCGAAAATAGCCGAACGAAGGTGTAGTGCAGCGGATGAAGGTTCAACATAGCGTGGATGTCATCAAACCGCAGGACGATCGTATGCCCGATGGAGTTATCCACAAAGCCCTTGCCCTCTGGCACCTTGGCCGCGAAAACCGGGTATGCAACATCCTTCTCTCTGAGACGCCGCTTCTCCAAAGAAAGAACACTGTCATGCAGACTCCGCATAGCACCGGTTGCAGCATTGAGCATATTTGTCGGTAGCATTGCCCTACCTTCCACATGCACCCTCCTCGAGATATCCGTAGGTGAAGGTGGCCCTTCCTGAGCACGGATCATACTCGGTGCCGGCTGGCTCGCACCCTTCTTAGTCTTTCTTTTGCGTGCCTTCTTCTTCTCCTGTAATGGGACCGAGTTCTGCTCATAGACCGCCTTCTTGAGTGTGTTGGGGCTGATAATATTTCGCACCTCGCCTATCTAAGGCTCGGTGAAGTCGGCAGCTGGAGGCGTCTCCTGAGAGCTGAACGCCAGACGACGCCTGTTGCAACTTGGCTTCTCCGCGGTACCAGCTAGATCGCACACGTCTTTTGTTGGGTTGGGTTCTTGAGAAGCGGGCCCTATGAAGTCGCCATCGTACCCATGATCGGCAAAGTACTGATCGACGTTGCCAAATGTATCATCGTCATCGTCGTTCTGATCCTGTGCCATATGCATGTTTGGATCCAGTGGCATAGGGATGTCCGGCACCGTTGCGGCGGTCTTGCCATGGGGCCGACTTGGCGCCGGCATGACTGGCGGTGTTGTCTTTGGGGTGGTGTCCCCTGCCCCCAAACGAATCTGGCTCTTCGGCCAAAGCAGGGGCCAGCTCAGGCAGGCGCTGAGGGTCATTAAGTCATCATCGTCGGCCCCGACGGGTCGAATCGGAGGTAACAAGTCATCGCAGCCTGGCAGCACCCGAACTAGTTGAACCCTAAACAAGTTGGGTGGCATCTGGGTACCGTGGAACAAGGGGTTGCCCGGTTGAACGATTTTGCCCTTGGCGACATCGACCAACTCGTTGTTCACGAAGTGCAAGAGAGTGCACGGAACGTCGGTGGCGCCCTGCGAAAACATGTAGGGCGTCAGGGATGCCCAGTCAAAGGCAAGGAGATGCAGTCCTCGGCCGAGAGAGGCTTAATTAGTTACCGTGATGATGGCGTCGAGCTCGGCTAATGTCGAGGCACCGCCAACGGCGGGCGTGCAGTTGACAGAGGGGCCGCTTGCTGCAGAGGTGCCGGCTGGCGTACACCCGGGTGCATTAAGCTCCCGTGCCGGTGTCGGAGACACCAATGCCGCCTCCGCCGGAGGAACCAATGGCCCCACCATCGCATTATGCGAGTTGCTAGCCGTGAAGCTAGGAATCGGGGGCGGCCCCTGTTGGCCGCCCGCAATCCACGCACTCAACCCCTCGATCAAGGTAGGCACAATGGCGGTGATCGTCACTCCGAGTTGTTGTTGCACTTGCTCTTGGACAATCTCCGGAATCCGCGCCACCTATGCCTTGAGTTCTTGAACCTCGCGCGCCTGGCTTTCCGAGCTGGTCTTTTTCTCCTTCCGCACACCAGTGGTATAGTATGACCCCCATTTTGTCGACAAGCCTTTGCCGGCCACACGACCAGCTGACGTCGGCTTACTGAGCTTATCATTGTTCATCATTACATTCAACGCCCTATTTAGAGTGGTGTCCCAAGGGTTGCTCTTAGTCGACCCTGCGCCACTGCTTTCAGTCGCCTGCGGAAGGAATGTGAACCATTTAGAAATTTGGCTTCATTCATTAGAATGCAACCATATGGAGCTAATTACGTGGGGGTGTATTCCTTACCAGAACAAGCTCAAGCTTCCTGGTCTTCGGATCCCTAGTAAGCTCCTTTGTTTTCGGGTCCTTCTTGTACCGGGCCCTGACAAAGTTCCTGGTCTACTTGTCACCGTATTTATCGAAGAGGGGCGGTAGGCCTTGCTCGGCACGGTCCGCCTCCTCCTTGTCCCACATAGGCTCTGCCACTCTGTAACCGCCGGGACCGAGTGTGTGTTCCCCTATGTTCAGCTCCCGCATTTGTTTCCCCCACTGACTTGATTGGGAGTTTGCAGTGCTCGAGCAATTGATCGAAGGATTTTTCTCCTTGATCTTCTCATAACTCTCACCTTTCTCGATCATTCTCTTCACATTGCTTTTCCAAGTAGACAGGGCCTTGCTCATCTTCATGACGGCAGCATTGTTCACTTTATTCCCTTTGAGGCTTGGGTTTGCAAATTCAGCGGGGAACTTGTATCGTTCGTGCAGCTTCATGAAGAAGAGGTTGCGCAAATTCCCTCGGTCAGGATGCCTCAGGTTCTTGGTGTTGGTCGAGACGGTGCTCCGGAGAATGCACCCGAGCTAAAGCGAGTACCCCTTGACTATTCGTTCGGGCGCCGTTGGATTCCCGTTGGAGTCCACTTCAGTAACTTCCTCCTTGAGGGTGAGGAGCACGATCGGGCACCGGTCCTTCCGTTGCCTCTTCGGTTGGCTGCCATCTGTGCGTGCACCGCCATCATCAGTGGTGGCATCCTCGGCGGCACCATCAGTGGTGGCATCAGTGGGGTCATCCTCGGCGGTACCATCAGTGGTCTCAGGATCGGTGGGGAAGGCGGCGTCCTCATACAACTGAGGTTGGTCCTCCATCTCCTGGGATAGCTCCCAGAATGCCTTGCCGCCCGAACCCCCGGCCTCATCGTTGTTGGCCATGTTTCTCTCTAAATAGGAACAAAGTTTGGTCAAAAAGTTGGTTATTGTTTAGGGTTTGTCGACACCGAGGCATCCTAAAAGCTAAGCTTTTATCATTGAGGGTTTTTCGACGCCGAGGCACCCTAAAAGCCTAAGCTTTCATCATTAGTCACAAGTACCCCATATGTCCTATTTTTAGCAAAGTCATGCTAAAATTCACGGAAAATTTCAGCATGACCTTTGCTGAAAATAGGACATATGGATTACCGGAATTTGCTGGAACGGAAGTTAATCGACATTCTAGCAAACTCAAGGGCTTCTCGGGTGGACAAGGCAAAAAGGCCTCCATCACAACATGGAAAATACATTGGCATGTGAAGAGGTGAAACAATATATGCATCTCCAAGCAGTATCATTCAATATTTTGGACAAAGCTTAATGATAGGAGAACTAGGCTCAAAGCAAATCATTGCATGGGCATACAGATGCTGAAGTAAGAACGCCAGAAGTAGCATTAAACCATTTCCACAGTACTATGGTGATTTGAGATCATCTATTTATGTTCGCAAAGAGTAGTTTATGATCTAAGACTAAAAGGAAATGCACCAGTAGTACTAAATTGTCGGTCGGTGTCCAAAACTGATCCCAGCATTTTAAACAGTCCCTAGCAAGAAGACAAATGTGGAAGCAAGTCAACGCAAAGCTATCTTTTCTTGTTTATCAGAAATGCACCCTAATTAGGCATTCACAAAATTAAGAGTAAAGTCTAGCTTGCAAACCACAAAATTAAGAGCAAATTAAGAGTAATTTTTTTTCAATTTTCATTGATGTTTCAAATTAGATCGGTGCACATGTGGCTGCAATTTCTATTGGTCATCCAAGAAGGGTGTTCATAGTAAAGTACTATATAGTGGCACTAACATAACCAAGGATTGCTTTTAAAAAAAACATAACCAAGAATCACCTTCCACGTGGCTTCTTCTCTTTAGCCTGGCTTCCTTCTGCAAAGTGGGCAAATACTTCTGTCTGCTGCAGTAGGTACTTCAGTCGCCCTTTCCCTTCTTGTTCTGTGATCAAAACCACGATGAGAATGCAATACACACTAAAGAATATCATATACAAGAATTGCAGAAATTAAACAAGGTCAGACCCACACTATCTATTCTTTCTTCATGATAAAATCAGGAGCCCCATATAAACAGTCTAAATAGCACATGTGTGACCAACATCAACAAAGTCAGGTTGTCCTAAGAGGCTAAGATATTTTTATCAACTGGCATAGCTCCATGCAAATTACAGAATTAGTACATCAAAAACAAAAATAACCAGCATGTTGCCAACAGTCTAGACAGCACAGCATGACCAACACCAACGATGTCAAGTTGCCCAAAGAGGGTAAGATATTTGAATGTTCCATGCACACAAAACAACCAGCAAGTTCACAAGGGATGGTGAAGATGAGTAGACTAAACTTTTGGGGCAACTCCTGTTCAGGTGTCCAAACGACAGCAGATGTCTACTCTAGTTTTAGGGCACACAACCATTTACTCTTGATCAGGTGCTAAGTCAAGGCATAATGACAAACTCATATTTGATTATTACAACTACCTACAGTGAATATCACATCTCAAGGAGATGGATCAGAAATATTGTGCATACAACATTAGTATACACAAAAGCAAAAATGCTGCTGTTGTTTGTGACTTCTTGCCTATTGCTGCTGTTTGAAACTTGTCTTATGTGAACTCAGATTTGTCAGGGTATGGTACAGATAATTTTGGCATGCATGAGACAGAATAGTCGGAGATTGGCAAAAAACGTGAACAACTAATCTTATTTATTGGTACAAAATGCTGGATCGTGTAACTGAACAAGTTAACATAATAACTACATTTTAACTCAAAGGTCTCGAAACTCCAAATGGAAACTTGTGCAGCAATAACCATCTGGAGTTTGTATTATTTAGGCCACTGCTCTGTCAGTTGTAGTCCACGCATATGTAGTCACCCACAACAGGTTTTGCAGCATCTGCTAACCCTACTCCTAGCAGCAATTGGTGGAACAAAAAATCAGAACAAAAGGCTCTGTTGACCTTAATTCAGAAGTACTGATTTTTAACTATCTAACTTATTGCAAAAGAATGTACTGCAAAATGATGACTGAATGCTAAACTACAGGAGTGAGTGTCCCCTCAAAGGGTTCTGGTTCAGGTGGCAGTGTCTTTAGTATGAAACCTCAGGATAATCCGGCATGTGAAGTCACAGACAACTAGGCTTACCAAGAAAATAAGATCGGAGGGGAGGCGGGGCGGCGGGGCGGCGGGGCGGCGGCGTCGGGAGAGGAGAGGGCGGCGTCGCGGCGTCGGGGCGTCGGGGCGGAGACGAGGACGACGAGGCGGCGGGGCGGCGACATCGGGAGAGGAGAGGGTGGCGTCGCAACGTTGGGGCGTCGGGGCGGAGACGAGGATGACGAGGCGGCGGGGCGGCGGCGTCGGGAGAGGAGAGGGCGGCATCGCGGCGTCGCGGCGTCGGGGCGTCGGGGCAGCGTCGCGGCGTCGTCGAGGCGGCGGGGCAGCGGCGTCGGGAGAGGAGAGGGGAAGAGGATCGAGGGCGAGGGCGAGGGAGAGAGATAGGTTTGGGCCGCCGGGGAGGAAATATCGATGGGGGCGGCACAATACTAACGGCGGACCACCCCTCGGTGCGCCATAAGTACATCCATACTAATGGCGCACCTCACCCTGGTGCGCCATTAGTATTTTTTTTATTTCTGCTCGAGCCAACAGGTTATCTTCCACCTGACCTGATCCAGACCAAGTTCCCTCTACTAGCTCGACTGGTCAGCAGCCAGTTCTCACACCAGGAGGTCCTGGGTTTGATTCCCAGCCTCCACAATTTTTTTATGCATTTAAAATGCTGTTTGATACTTATTTGTGTTTAAATATGTTCAAACTTGTTTAAATCATAACAGTAAATTTTTTTATAAGACAGTAATAATTTTTTTTAAATATCATCAAACAGTAATGCCAGTGGAGCGGGGGAGGGTGCGCGGGGTGCGGGTGGTCGGCGGCGGCGGTTGAGTAGGGGAGGGGTGCGGGGGGTCGGCGGCGGCGGTTGAGTAGGGGAATCGAGGGTGCGGGCTGTCGGCGGCGGCGGCCGGTGGACCGGGGGGTGCTCGGCGGCGAGGGGGACCGGATCTGGCGAGGTGGGATAGCGATCGAGATGGAGGGGGATCGAGATCGAGTGTCCATGAAATTTAAAAATATTCATGATAGTTCAAAAAGTGCACATGAAATACAATCGAGAAATGAAAGCTATGATTTAAATACAATCGATCTTAGCTAGCTATCTGTTCACATTCTTCTTGCCCTTCTTTTTCGCAAATGGAGTTCTTCTGTGGAACGGACGTCCTTTAGGTAGGGTGGTCCTGCTTCTTCTTGTGGTGTATGCTGCTACTTCATCATCGTCGTCATGTTCGATCCTCGGGTTGCCGTACTTGTCGAAGTCTTGCTCATTGGCTACTCCATCCATTCCGATGATCTTCCTTTTGCCTCTCCCCACGACAACACGACTCGGCTTTGATGGGTCGGTAATGAAGAAGCATTGGTCCACTTGGGAAGCCAGTACCCATGGCTCATTTTTTGCGGTGACGTTTGTGCCCGCGGTCTTGGATTTGGCTTCAGGTATAACCATGGTGGTGAAATACCTGTCTTCTTTTAGGACGCTCTTCACCCATCTGACACGGAACATCGGGACCTTCTCTCCAGCGTAGCTCAGCTCCCAGATCTCCTCGATCCTTCCATAGTATCTGTCCTTGTCGTTACCGGTGTAGGATTCCATCGTTACCCCGGAGTTCTGATAACCATCGCTCTTCATGTCCTTGGCCTCGGTGTAGAATGTGTAGCCGTTGATATCGTACGCCTCATAGGTCATCAGGTTGTGCTCGGCACCCTGTGACAAGGCGAATATGAGTTGTTCTTCCGCGGAAGAATCCTCATGTAAAGGGTACGACAGAAGCTTCTGCTTGAACCAACGTGTGAAACATGAGTTGTGCTCTTTGATTATATCTCCGTCCGTCCTCTGTTGGCCCCGGTCATTGTACGTCTTCTTAATAAAGGTTTTGTGCTCTACCACCCAAGGATCGACCACGTCTATGTGTTGTAGCGCGACTAGGTTTGCTCTTTCAAAGTCGGCGAGTCGACCCTCTAAGTCGACATGCATTTCGCGGCGACCCTCACGGTGACCCCATCCAGCGAGCCTGCCGAGGTGCCTGTTGACGGGCAGACCAACGGGGTTCTCGATGCCTAGATAATTCGTGCAGTAGGAGATGCACTCTTCGGTCAGAAAGCCCCTGGCTATACTTCCTTCAGGACGTGACATGTTGCGAACGTATCCTTTGATGACACCATTCATCTTTTCGAACCTCATCATGATGTGCAGGAACGTCGACCCGAGTTGGATGATATCCTCCACTATATGGACCAGCAGATGCACCATAACGTCGAAGAATGCGGGCGGGAAGTACATCTGAAGCTCGCATAGTATCACCACGATCTCTTCATGTAGCCTTCTTAGTTGGCTCACGCCAATCGACTTCCGAGAGATGACGTCGAAAAAGTTGCATAGGCCAAATAGCATTTCACGGACGTGCGCGTCCATGATCCCACGGATTACAACTGGAAGTATCTGCGTCATCAGCACGTGACAGTCATGAGACTTCATCCCACTAAACTTCTGCTTCGCTGGGTCTAGGTATCTGCTTATCTTCCCCGCGTAACCGTAAGGAAGTTTTACTCCTAGGAGGCAGGTGAAAAACTGCTCGATCTCCTCCTGACTTAGAGTGAAGCACGTGGGAGGGTAGTCATTTCCAGTCTTCTTGGCCTTTTTGCCTTTGCGACGACTTTCTGTGTCCTGCTTCGCCTCATCATCATCATCATCATCATCATCATCATTAGCGTAAAGCTCCTGCCTGATGCCCATTGATTTCAAGTCTGCCATTGCTTTCGGCCCACCTTTGGTCCTCTCTTTCATGTTGAGCAGGGTACCAAGCAGACTCTCGCACATGTTCTTCGTGATATGCATGACATCAAGGCTGTGAGGCACACGGTGGATCTTCCAGTATGTCAAGTCCCAGAAAACAGACCTCGTTTTCCATACCTTCAGCAGCGGCTCTAGCGCCTTTCGCTTCTTTCCCGGCTCTGGCGCCTTTTGCTTCTTTCCCGGCAGTGGGCAGTCTTTCCAATTTTTTAACAGCTTGTCTATTTCCTCGCCGCTCCTCATACACGGGCGTTTTCGGGGTTTGGTTTCACCATCGAGCAGATCCTTGCGTTTCCTCCACGGGTCATCGTCGCGAAGCCACCTTCGATGTCCCATGAACACGGTTTTCGAAGACCCGGGATCTCTATCTAGCAGGCGATACGTTGTGTCATCCATGCACCTTACGCATCCAGAAAATCCGTGGACTACCTGCCCCGCGAGATATCCGTAACCGAGATAGTCGTGCACCGTCGTGAGCAGTGCGGCTCTCATAGGGAAATATTCTTTCTCTGTGGAATCCCACGTATTGGCTGGCGTTTTCCACAGCGTGTCAAGCTCCTTGAGGGAGTCCTGGACTAGGGGGTGTCCGGACAGCCGGACTATCATCGTCCGCCGGACTCCAAGACTACGAAGATACAAGATTGAAGACTCCGTCCCGTGTCCGGATGGGACTTTCCTTGGCGTGGAAGGCAAGCTTGGCGATACGGATATGTAGATCTCCTACCATTGTAACCGACTATGTGTAACCCTAGCCTCCTCCGGTGTCTATATAAACCGGAGGGCTTTAGTCCGTAGGACAACATACATTACAACAATCATACCATAGGCTAGCTTTAGGGTTTAGCCTCCTTGATCTCGTGGTAGATCCACTCTTGTACTACCCATATCATCAATATTAATCAAGCAGGACGTAGGGTTTTACCTCCATCGAGAGGGCCCGAACCTGGGTAAAACATTGTGTCCCTCGTCTCCTGTTACCATCCGCCTAGACGCACAGTTCGGGACCCCCTACCCGAGATCCGCCGGTTTTGACACCGACATTGCTGCTTTCATTGAGAGTTCCTCTGTGTCGTCACCAATAGGCCCGATGGCATCTTCAACCAACGACACTATCCAGGGTGAGACTTTTCTCTCCGGACAGATCTTCGTATTCGGCGGCTTTGCACTGCGGGCTAATTCGCTTGGTCATCTGGAGCAGATCGAAAGCTACGCCCCTGGCCGTCGGGTCAAATTCGGAAGCCTAAACTTCACGGCCGATGTCCGCGGAGACTTGATCTTCGACGGACTCGAGCCACAGCCAAGCGCGCCGCACTGTGACAATGGGCATGATCTAGCTCTGCCGCCGAACAGTGCCAGGATGGTTGGGATACGGACGACGAAGAAATTCAGAGCCCACCCACCACCCACTTTGTAGCCACTGTCGACGATCTAACCGACATGCTAGACTACGGCTCCGAAGACATCGACGGTATAGACGACGCCGCCGGAGACGAACAAGAAACAGCGCCTATAGGGCACGCGAGGACCACCTCGTCATACGACATATACATGGTGGATACCCCAAAAGAGAGCGATAACGAGGATCAACGGGCCGCGGCAGAGGATAACCCCGCCGATAAACAACCAAAACGGCGGTGCAGACGCCGCCCTAAGCCCCGCCTCGACAACAACAACGCTCCTAAGGACCCCACAATACAGTAGGGCACAAAAGTGGACGACGAACATGCAGATAAGCAACCGTCCGAACAGGACGAGTCAGATAATCAGTCCAGTCCCGGCGAAAACGACGGTTCGGACGATCTCACGCCGGACACGCCGCCGGAAGGTAAAAACCTTCGGACAAGACTCGTCAACACTGCAAGAAGCTTGAAGAAGGAAAAGCGGAAGCTCAAAACAGCGGAAGACACACTCAGAATGAGGTGGAGCAAAGTACTCAAAACCGCGGATAAATACGGCAATGGCCACCAATCAAAGAGCTACCCGAAGCGCAAGCTGCTACCAGAATTCGACGACGAGGCCATAGAGCCCCCACAGTCAAAAAATAAAGAGGCTGCCTGGTTGGATAGACGGCCGGATGACAGGCCAAATTCTGAAAGCGGCGCCACACATAAACCAACCAATGAACTTGGAAGGACAGATGGCCCAGCCAGGTCCATCTACGGGCCAAAGAAGAAGGCCCCAGGAAGCAAGGCAACACGTCAAGTGTCCGAAGATAGCGGCACACCCAAATACAGGGGCGCCACACACCCACTATGTTTCACCAATGAGGTGCTGGACCATGAATTCCCAGCAGGATTTAAACCAATAAACATAGAGGCCTACGATGGAACAACAGACCCTGGAGTCTGGATAGAAGATTATATACTACATATACACATGGCCAGAGGAGATGATCTCCACGCCATAAAATACCTACCCCTCAAGCTCAAAGGGCCAGCCCGTCATTGGCTTAAAGGCCTCCCAGAAAACACTGTGGGAAGTTGGGAAGAGCTCGAGGACGTGTTTAGAGCAAATTTTCAAGGGACTTATGTCCGCCCTCCAGATGCAGATGATCTAACTCACATAACTCAACAGCCCAGAGAGTCAGCGCGCAAATTCTGGAACAGGTTCCTCACTAAAAAGAACCAAATAGTCGACTGTCTGGACGCCGAAGCCTTAGCAGCTTTTAAACACAACGTCCGAGACGAATGGCTTGCCAGACACCTCGGCCAAGAGAAACCGAGGACAATGTCCGTGCTAACAAGCCTCATGACCCGCTTCTGCGTGGGAGAGGATAGCTGGCTAGCAAGATGCAGCACCAGCGACCCAAGTACATCTGAGATAAGAGATGGAAACGGAAAATCACGGCGCAGAAAAGAGCAGCGCCGGAATCAAGAGAAAAGCCCAAAGAGCACGGCAGTCAACGCCGGATTCAAAAGCTCGCGGCCAAACAACAAAACACCGCCTCTTAAGGATGACGGCGATGAGCTGTCCAACTTAAACAAGATTCTGGGTCGGATATGTCAAATCCACAGTACCCCCGGAAGGCCTGCAAACCATACCCATCGAGACTGTTGGGTTTTCAAACAGTCCGGCCGACTAAACGCCGAACACAAGGGGCTCGACGCGTCAAGCGAAGACGATAAACCCCACCAGCAGAGCACCGGAAAACAAAAGACTTTCCCACAAGAGGTCAAAGCAGTAAACTCACTTCATGTGATAATACGGAAAAATAGTGCGGCACTTCCTAAAAAGAGCCTCGCACGGTCCAACCCAGCAGACCATAGAGATTGGATATCAAAACCAATAACTTTCGACCACCTGGACTATTCCAGAAGCGTTCGAAATGCGGGACAGACTGCCCTGATATTGAATCCCATAATTGGCGGATTACAATTTACTAAAGTCCTAATGGACGGAGGCAGCGACTTAAACCTGCTGTATTCAAACACAATCCGCAAGATGGGGATAGACCCTACCAAAATTCAACACAGCCGCACTTCCTTCAAAGGAGTGACGCCAGGCCCTTATGCCAAGTCCACAGGCTCCCTATTACTAGAAGTCGTGTTCGGATCACCGAACAACTTTCGGCGCGAAAAACTAATTTTTCATATCGTCCCATTTAAAAGTGGATATCAAGCACTCTTGGGACGAAAGGCTTTTGTCCGTTTCAACGCCATACCACATTACGCGTCTCTTACACTCAAGATGCCCGGTCCGCGTGGCATCATCTCAGTGCGAGGGTCACCCAAAGACCCCGGATTCGGATAGACGAGTCTGGCATCAGTAGGCTAGGGTCTCCCTAGCCGCACACCGCTTCACAAGGGGCTGCGCGCACAAACAACCGCGGGTTTATTCAAACCCCGCTTTGCTTATTCATATTTTTTCTTTCACACATACCTTTTCGCACGAATTATTTTCAAACTAAGCGTTCCTCTCTTTTTTACAGACGAACAACGTGCATACCCATCCAGGATAACGGCACAACGGAGACACAGGCGCAGACGTGCAGTAGGGACCCGTTGCGAGGATTCTTTTCAGATTAAGACCCTGCGTAAACCTTTTTTACTGTCTCTTGTTGTTATTCTCCCTTGGTTTCTTCCTATAACCAAAGCGGAGCCCGACGTTTTGGCATCGGCTGCGTCGGAGGACCATGCCCGTACCTGGACACTAGGGGCTTAGGGCATCGTTCTGCCCATTATTATAAAGACCGAACACCTTAGGGAGTGTTCGGCGTCTTGAGTTAGGCATTATATGCATCAGCTCCGAATCATGTCTTTGGTCAAATGTTGGGTTTGCCCGGCTCCTGTGTTTTGCTGCCTTACGTTCCGTATCATCGGCTAACGCGGCACCAGGAGAACTACTACGATTGTGCCCCAGTTCGGCTGGGCGAGCACCTCAGTAGAGAAAGCCAAAAACTGACTATCATGATATAGCGAGAGACTGGTCAACCACTCGATCGACTACCGGAATGTTTAGAATTCCCCGCTTTGACAAAGGACCGTTTCCCGGTCAGGCACACACGCGCCCCGAACTCGGAGAAGTGCGGTGCCACCAGGGGCTATATCGTAGCCCCACCCTCGGACTCCACTGGCTAAGTGAAAGTGATAAAGCATTATAGTCCGGATTGCCTCGTTTGCTATGCTACCACCTCCTCAACAGGACCGAGACGTCGGATTAAGTGTGAAAACGCGCTATTTTTGCGAACACCCCCGCACCTTGTGCATGGGGGCTGAAGCCGAAGACTGCAATCTTTCAGGTTATACAAATGTATACGGAAACGGCCGCACAGGAGAAGTTTTACTACTTGGGACGCACAAGTATAAAAAGCAGTTATAGCATAATCATCGTTTTACAAGCTAAAACATTCATTTGAACGTGACATTTTTTGAGCACTGCGACTCTATTACACGAGCACCACGCATAACTTCCCCGAAATAGTGCTCGGCGGGGAGCCGGCTTTCATCCGAACCCTGGGCAGCAACAGCGGTGGCATCCATCTCTGTCCAATGCGCCTTCACGCGGGCAAGAGCCATCCGCGCGCCTTCGATGCAGGCCGACCGCTTCATCTCCTTGATATGCGGCACCGCTCCAAGGAATTGCTGCAGTAAGCCGAAGTAGCTCGTCGCCTTGGGCCTCTCTAGCCAGACATGAGCCACGATGTCAGTCATGGCAAGTCCGGATAATCTATTTAGCTCGGCCCATTTGGCCAACCGGTCGGTCAACGGAAGTGAGCGATCCGGACTATGGAATTGAGACCAAAATAGCTCTTCCGTCTTGTGATCCTTCTGGCTCCGGAAGTGCTCAACGGCATCAGCCGCACTTGCCGCTAAGTCCATATACGGATCCTCCGGATTCCATAGCCGATCAAATTGAGCATACTTTTGATCCATAAACCGGCGACGCAGCAGAAAAGCCTTGCCAGCCACGATATCTCCGGCCTGGCGCAGCTCCTCCTTCATGGCCCGCATTGCAGAGCGGGCATCCTTGGCCTCGGCGATGGCCTTTCTCAGGTCTTCCCGCTCCGATAAGCGCTCCTTTTCAAGAGCCTCATTGCGGTCGGTAGCATCTTTTACTTTCACGGCCAATTCGGCCACCTCTTCCCTGCTTAGGCAGTGTGCAGACCTTTCGGCTTTCAACTCCTCGGCCGCCCTCGAGGCAGCCGCGTCACTCCTTCGGGCTTGCTCCTTAGCTTGAGCAAGTACAGCCCGAAGGCTCTCCACAGCAGCAGCACCGTCTATATAACAGCATTTAATTTATCAGAGGAGGGTTTTGACCCCCTTAATAATAAAGCGACTGTGGAGAACTCATTTACCTTGCGACTCGTCAAGTCGCAGGTTGACAAGTGCGATGTCCGCATCCGCCACGTCAAGTTGCCGCATTAACTCGGCAACACCACTAGTACGGCTAGCCCTCGGACTATCCGCCACCTGCATAGGAATGGAGACATTCATTACTTGCGATTTTGATCCTCGGCACGCTGTCGCTTTCGACAACCTACCGAGTCTCAGGGGCTACTACCTATACAGGGCGCACTTTTTATGTGCAAAACGGCCAAAAAAAACAGGTGCCCCATTTTCGCGTACCTCAAATCCCGCCAGCAAACTCGTAGAGGCATCACGCAATCCGCTCTCGGCGGACGAAATCCTTCCAATCACCATACGCATCAACGCATGGTGATCTTCTGAGATGGACGCCCTTTCCAGCAGATTCTTCAGTTCTCCCGGCCGGACACTAGCGGGCGCCGAACTCCCCGGCCCCTCCGGACTCGGGGACACCCTCCGTGACGATACTTCAGGCTCGCCTGCCCTATCTAACGGTGCAGCAGATGGGGGCGTTTCGCTCTCCATCATCTCCGGAAGAAGGTCCCCCGAAGACGAACTCATCTGTGAATGCTGCAAATCCGAACTGCAAGATAAAAATTTCGGTCACCCACAGAAGCACAAATGGAGGTATTTTGTTACTAATGAACTCCCCTTTTCATACTCACGGCTCGTTGGAGGGCTGATCCTTTGGTGATGATTGTACGTCCGGATTCTCCCCGGATGCCGGACCCCCCGGTGAAGATCTCTTCCCCCGTTTAGGGGCTTTGGCCTCCGGATCTTTGGAGGCGGTCCTCTTCTCCCCCTGGAAGGAGGAGTTTTTGATTCCCCCCTCTTCAGACGCCCCTTTGGGCGAAGTAATAGCTCCTTTATCTTTCCCATCGCCCCCTTTTACGGGCGCGACCTCCAACATTCTAACCAGCACGGGCTCCAGTGCAGTCTCTGGGAGGAGAGCCGGACACCTTATCAGCTTCGATCGCGCTACCCACTCCTGTGAAAAGTTATGGGTCAGGAGGCGAACCCTAGAAAAGCAGATAAACAAAGCGTTCGGACTCTGAGCTATTTACCTGAGTATCCGGGCGATTGCGGCTCAGGCCTGCGTCCTCGGTCAATTCCGGACACGCCACCTGCGGTCCGAAGAACAACCTGTACATCTCCACGGGTGTTGCACCCATGAAGTGTTGGAGAATTCTAGGTCCCTCCGGGTTGAATTCCCATAGACGGAGAGGATGGCGTTTGCAGGGCAGGAGACGCCTGGTTAGCATTACCTGCATCACCACGACCAGATTGATCTCCCTTGCTTGGAGGTCTCGAATCCGGCCCTGCAGTGAGGGCACATCTTCGGACGGCCCCCAATTGAGCCCTTGGTTGACCCACGACATTAGTTGGCGTGGAGGTCCCGGGCGGAATGAAGGCGGCGGCTTTTGCTTGCTGCCCTTCGGAGCGGTGATATAGAACCACTCCTGCTGCCACAGTCCGAGTTCCTCTTGGAAGGAACCCTCGGGCCACGGGGCATTGGCCTTTCTGCTTATGGCCGCCCCGCCGCATTCCGCTTGACGCCCCCCGATCATCTTCAGCTCCACCTTAAAGGTTTTCAGCCACAGGCCGAAGTGGGGAGTGACGCGGAGGAAGGCCTCGCAGACGATAATGAATGCGGAGATATGGAGGATGGACTCCGGAGCCAAATCGTGAAAATCCAGCCCGTAGTAGAACATGAGCCCTCTCACGAAGGGGTCCGTCGGGAAGCCTAAGCCCCGACGGAGGTGGGGTACGAAGACAACATACTCATCGGGCTCGGGGGCGGGCACGGCCTGCCCTTGGGCAGGCAACCTGTGCGAAATCTCGTAGGACAGGTACTTGGCCTCACGCAGCTTTAACACGTCCTCCTCCGTGACGGAGGAAGGCATCCTCCAACGCCGGACATGATTGAGAATCCGAAGCGCTCGAATCTAGGGCTCTGGGTGTTGGAACTAGGAGCGAGAAGGAGATTCGATGCGAGATTGAAGAAAAAGAACGAACCCTGGTCCTCTTATAAAGGGGAAAAATACCAAGGGTCGTCTCTGTGACCGTTCGGGATTCACCTCCGATGGAGGAGGCGTGGCGATGGGCACGGTTGGGTTACCCACGCACGTATTGATGAAAATCCCGGAATAAGGGGAACACGATCTCTGCTTTGACACGACGTGCCAAGGAAACCGCTTCGCTAAATGTGCTGAGGTGGTATAATAAAAAACGATTCAAACAAAGGCTTGGTGGCGGCGTGATGTCACGCCGCATAATACATCAGCAGATTGGACTGGTGTACATTTTATTCTCTCTACGGTGGAATGTGGAATTTATTTTGCAGAGCCGGACACTATCCTGGTGTTCGTGATCTTCTCTGGATTATTCAAGGGAGGAACCTGCCTTGCAATGCCGAACATTATGCGCGCCGGACTTATCGTCATTGAAGCCTGGTTCAGGGGCTACTGAGGGAGTCCTGGACTAGGGGGTGTCCGGACAGCCGGACTATCATCGTCCGCCGGACTCCAAGACTACGAAGATACAAGATTGAAGACTCCGTCCCGTGTCCGGATGGGACTTTCCTTGGCGTGGAAGGCAAGCTTGGCGATACGGATATGTAGATCTCCTACCATTGTAACCGACTCTGTGTAACCCTAGCATCCTCCGGTGTCTATATAAACCGGAGGGCTTTAGTCCGTAGGACAACATACATTACAACAATCATACCATAGGCTAGCTTTAGGGTTTAGCCTCCTTGATCTCGTGGTAGATCCACTCTTGTACTACCCATATCATCAATATTAATCATGCAGGACGTAGGGTTTTGCCTCCATCGGGAGGGCCCGAACCTGGGTAAAACATCGTGTCCCTCGTCTCCTGTTACCATCCGCCTAGACGCACAGTTCGGGACCCCCTACCCGAGATCCGCCGGTTTTGACACCGACACTCCTCTTTCAGCAGCCCCAGATACAGATTGATGTCGTTCCCTGGTTGTTTCGGCCCTTCAATTAGCATACTCATGTGAATGTACTTCCTCTTCATGCACAACCAGGGGGGAAGGTTTTACATCCACACAAACACAGGCCAGGTGCTATGTGTGCTTCTCTGGCTGCCAAACGGATTGACTCCATCGGTGCTCGCGCCCAACACGATGTTCCTCGGATCGTTCCCAAATTCTAGGTCTTCGAAGTTCAACGCTTGCCACTGGCTCGCATCCTTAGGGTGGCTCAGCATCTTGTCTTTTTTATCTATCTCCGGATCATTTGCGTCATCTTCTCGCTTCTTCTCCTCCCTATCCGCGTGCCAACGCAGGAGCTTTGCTACCTTAGGGTCCGCGAAATACCGCTGCAGACGAGGAGTGATCGGAAAGTACCACACCACTTTTCGAGGACCTTTCTTCCTCTTTTTGTATCGAGTGACGCCGCACACCAGACATATGGTAGACTCCCCGTGCTCATCCCGATAAATGATGCAATTGTTCATGCACACATGGTATTTCACGTGCGGTAAATCCAGAGGACACACGATTTTCTTCGCCTCCTCCAAACTGGTCGGGCACTTGTTCCCCTTGGGAAGACGTTCGTGCCAGAATGACATGTTCTCGTCGAAGCATGCGTCGGTCATTTTGTGTTTTACCTTCATCTCCAGAGCCATGAGCGTTACTTTCAGGAGGGTATCCTCGGGCCTGCATCCTTCATACAATGGAGTAACCGCGTCTAACTCAAGTTGATCCATCTTGGCTTTCTCTCGGGCGGCAGCTCTTGCGTTATCCGTCTGCTTGAGAAGCAGCTCTTGAATATGAGGGTCCTGCACCCAGCCCATCGATGGTCCAGCGTCGTCTGCTCCGCCGGCATCATCATCTTCATGATCATGCCCATCGTCTGCTCCGGCATCTTCCTCATCATCATGTCCTGCATCTTCTATATGATGACTGTGTACAGCATCACCGTCGTGATCATCTCCTGGGCATTCTTCGTCTTCTCGCCCTCCCAAGCCGCGGTGGTTGTCTTGCTGCCCTTCCTCATTTCTTGCCCGGCCCCCATGGACGACTTCGTAGTCATCTTCATCACCTTGCCACCGATAGCCATCCATGAAACCACGCAAGAGCAGGTGGTCCCACACCTGCCCGGAATCCGGGTCCGCAATAAGGCTCTTCAGCTTGCATCTTCGACACGGACATCTTATCTCCGTCTCGTTCTTTTGAAGCATCTCGGCCTTCGCGGACCTCAAAAACCTATTCACGATGCCTTCGGTCATCGTGCGGACCATGGTTGCCTGCGGGGTAGAGCAAAATGATATTTTAGAACGAAGAAAAAATTTGGCATGACTTTCCCTAAAAATAGGACCAAAAAGAATGCTTAATGCCAAAATTCTCGCTGAAACGGAAATGAATCAACATTCCGGCAAAATATTGGCAACTATCGCATTTCAAATACCGGTACACCTCCAAACACAAACACATATGCAACACCACAAACATATGCAACACCACGAACATAGATAGATCTAGCTAGGCTATAAAAAGTGCATGTCCACATTGTTGTAGGGAGAACAACATAAATATAGCTTCCCCCCTTACTTACCTATCAAAACAAGGTAATTTAACCACTTAATTTGAAGGAATCTATGGTGTAAATAAGGTGAAAAAGAGGAGGCACCCGAGACAAGGAGGAGGCGCTGGAGAGAATGAAGTGTGGAGAAAGTGAGTGTGGGTAGGAGAGGCTGTCCAAAATATCTTGTTGCTGCCCACTTACTAATGGCGCACCAACCATAAATGCGCCATTTGTAATCCAGGTTACTAATGGCGCACCTTCTGGTGGTGCGCCATTAGTAGTTTTGCAAAAAAAACATACTAATGGCGCACTGCTCCACAGTGCACCATTACTAGTTTAAACTAGTAATGGCGCACGGTGGAAAAGTGCGCCATTAGTAGTTTTGCAAAAAAAGGAATAAAAAATATAATAAAAAAACAACATTTGTGCCGCACTTTCCGACAGGTGCGCCATTACTAGTTACAACTAGTAATGGCGCACTTCGTCTGGATGCGCCATTAGTATGTTTGGACAGGCGCACTAGTTCAAAAAAAATTGATACTAATGGCGCACCTTGGGCCAGGTGCGCCATTAGTAGTTTCAACACTAATGGCGTATCAGAAGGTGGTGCGCCATTAGTATATACTAATGGCGCACCGCTTGTCTGGTGCGCCATTAGTGTCAATCCCATCTATAGCCCTTTTTCTAGTAGTGGCCTCATTATCAGAGATTCTGCACAACAGAGATGCAACTGGTCGAGTGGCAAAATGGGCGATTGAACTCCTTCCCCTTGATATCAAGTTTGAGGCAAAGAAAGCCATCAAGTCCCAAGCAGTAGCTGATTTCATCACCGGGTGATTGAACAACAACTACCGACTCAGGTTCACTCGGAGCACTGGACCATGTTCTTTGATGGTTCTAAGATGCTGAATGGTTCCGGTGCTGGGGTAGTGTTGGTTTCCCCCTGAGGAGATAAGCTCAGATATGTGCTCCAGATCCACTTTGATTCCTCCAATAACAAAGCAGAATACAAAGCACTTTTGTATGGGTTGCGTATGGCCATTTCGCTCGGCGTCCGTCGCCTCATGGTCTATGGAGACTCAGATTTGGTGGTTAATCAGGTGATGAAGGAGTGGGACGTCAGAAGTCCAGCCATGACTGGTTACTGTAATGCAGTGAGAAAGCTTGAGAAGAAATTTGAAGGGTTAGAGCTCCATCATATACCCCGACTGAAAAACCAAGCGGCTGATGATTTGGCAAAGATAGGTTCCAAGAGAGAAGCCATTCCCAGTAATGTGTTTTTGGAACACATCCATACTCCATCAGTTCAAGAGGATCCTTTCACCGAAGAAGCTCCATAGCCAAAAAGTGTCACAGATTCGACTGAAGTTGAAATCCAGCTGTGGTCGACCTGATCATGGAAGTTTTGGTCATCACTCCCAACTGGACAGAGCCGTACATCGCGTATATCCTAAGGAAAGAACTCCCAGAGAATGAAGAAGAGGCTCGACAGATCGTCCGTCGATCCAAAGCCTTTACCGTGATAAAGGGACAGTTGTACAGAGAAAGCGCGACTGGAGTCAGTCAGAAATGTATAACGCCAGAAGAAGGTCGGATAATCCTTGACGATATCCACTCGAAGACCGGTGGTCATCATGCGTCCTCTCGGACCATTGTGGCTAAAGCATACCGAGCGGGGTTTTACTGGCCAAGAGGAAATGAAATGGCAAAGGAGATAGTCGACAAGTGTGAAGGATGTTAGTTTTATTCCAATCTATCGCACAAACCCGCCTCAGCCTTGAAGACCATTCCACTCATCTGGACCTTCGCTGTTTGGGGGTTAGATATGGTTGGACCACTGAGAACTGGCAGGAGCGGCTTCACTCACTTGCTAGTAGCAGTCGACAAGTTTACCAAATGGATTGAAGCTAAGCCTATCAAGAATCTGGATGTTGGCACCGCTATCAGCTTCATCAGAGAGTTAGTATTCAGATATGGAGTTCCGCACAGCATCATCACTGATAATGGGTCAAACTTCGATTCCGACGAATTCAGAGCCTTTTGTGCATCTCAAGGCACACGAGTCGACTATGCTTCAGTCGCTCACCCCCAGTCGAATGGACAAGTAGAACGAGCAAATGGTCTAATTCTGAAAGGACTGAAACCCCGACTGATGCGCGATCTCAAGCACGCAGCAGGCGCATGGGTCGACGAACTTTCGTCAGTCCTTTGGGGACTAAGGACCACTCCTAATCGGTCGACTGGGAGAACTCTGTTCTTCCTGGTCTATGGAGCTGAAGCAGTCCTGCCGAGTGACCTGCTTCAGAATGCACCCCGGGTCGAACTCTACACTGAAGATGAAGCAGAGCAAGCCCGACAGGACGCAGTCGACCTTCTAGAAGAAGAAAGAGAGATGGCCATGATCTGATCGACTATTTATCAGCAGGACTGGCATAGGTTCCATGCCAGAAACGTGAAGAGTCGAGCCTTCCAAGAAGGAGATTTGGTTCTCCAGGTGGATCAGCAGAAGCCACACAAGTTTGCTCCTACTTGGGAAGGTCCCTTCATCGTCACCAAAGTCCTTCACAATGGAGCATACCGTCTTTACAGTCTCAATCGCCAGATTGACGAGCCAAGAGCTTGGAACGCGGAGCTGCTCCGCCCCTTTTATACTTAAGTATTCACTCGGATGAGATGTAATAAAAGTACTTCTGTAGTTTGTTTTTCAAAGACAAGAGTGTTATAATTTTCCCAGTGATTGTTGTTACTTTTGTTTATGTAAAAATCCCCTAGTGGGTGGCTTAGCTGCGAATCCGTTTCGCCTAAGTTTGTAAAAAAAAAAATTCCCTGCCGAGCCAGCCTCCCACTCGGGGGCTTAGCTGCGAATCTGTTTCGCCTAAGTTTAAGAAAAAATCCTACCGAGTGGTGAGCCAGCCTCCCACTCGGGGGCTTAGCTGCAGTCCAAGTACTCGCCTAAGTGTTTAAAATCCTACCGAGTGGTGAGCCAGCCTCCCACTCGGAGGCTTAGCTGCAGTCCAAGTACTCGCCTAAGTTTAAAAAATCCTACCGAGTGGTGAGCCAGCCTCCCACTCGGGGGCTTAGCTGCAGTCCAGTACTCGCCTAAGTATTTAATACAATGTGCGCTCTGCAAGGACGACGAGGTGCAGGTCGACTGCTACCTTCTCCTTCCGAGCTACGCCACAAATACAATGTGCGCTCTGCAAGGACGACAAGGTGCAGGTCGACTGCTACCTTCTCCTTCCGAGCTACGCCACTGAGGGAGTCCTTGACTAGGGGGTGTCCGGACAGCCGGACTATCAATGTCCGCCGGACTATCAAGACTATGAAGATGCAAGATTAAAGACTCCGCCCCGTGTCCGGATGGGACTTTCCTTGGCTTGGAAGGCAAGCTTGGCGATACGGATACGTAGATCTCCTACCATTGTAACGGACTCTGTGTAACCCTAGCCCTCTCCGGTATCTATATAAACCGGAGGGCTGTAGTCCGTAGGACAACATACACAACATACAATCATACCATAGGCTAGCTTCTAGGGTTTAGCCTCCTTGATCTCGTGGTAGATCTACTCTTGTACTACCCATATCATCAATATCAATCAAGCAGGAGTAGGGTTTGACCTCCATCGAGAGGCCCCGAACCTGGGTAAAAACACATCATGTCCCTTGTCTCCTGTTACCATCCGCCTAGACGCACAGTTCGGGACCCCCTACCCGAGATCCGCCGGTTTTGACACCGACATTGGTGCTTTCATTGAGAGTTCCTCTGTGTCGTCACCGATAGAGCGGATGCCTCCGCCCGTCTTCAAAGACGGTATTTTCGCCGGAGGGGCCTTGGCCGCCGGCCAAACTATCCGGCTTGGTGGTTTTCTCATGACCGCCTGTCCGGCCGCCGCTTCGGCAATGACTTCTCAAGTCGTCGAAAGCAATCTTCGCGTCAGCCCTAAAGCTGCCGAACTGTTAGATCCAATAGAGCTCTCGTCTGTTAACGAGCTCTTGGATCGCATCGCCGCCCTGGGAGTCGCTACGGACTACAACCAGATTGGGCTTAAAACCGATCTGAGAGAGATTAACTCTCCCCAGGCCACTCACCACGTCGCAGTGGTGGAAGAGCAATATGGCAACTCTTTGCCAGTGTTGAAAACAATTCATGTCCGGATTCCCGAACCCCCCATGCCGGATTCCCGCGGAGGGACGGACTTCGATCGAGCATCGAACTTAAAATCATGCATCGCCCCGGACTCGCTGGATTGTCCCCAGCAAAACACACTTCCAAATTCGGAAACCCCTTGGCCTTTGAGCCTCAAGATGGGCAGGGATCCGGATTTTATTCCACCCACCCGCCCAGACATATGCGATCTATCTCTAATACGGCAAGAGTCTACAGAAACAGTACATCACTACTGGGCCAGATTCCTCCTGGTTATGGACAGGATAAAGGACTGCTGAGAGGAAAACACCATATCAATCTTCCGCAATAACTGCACGGACAAGGGAATACTAAACACCATTGATCGTCACAAAATTACGCGCTTTACCGATCTGGCGTCCATAGTATGAAAGTACTGTGCGATGGAGAGTTTCCGGAAAACCGAAAATCAATTCTGGGATAATCCGGCCCCAAACCCAGTCCGCAGTAAAAGGGCGCTTACACTCAGGCCCCAGATGCAAAAACGAAAAAAAAAACCCAGTCAGGGAAACGGAACCGTACTGGAGGGATGGCTCAATGGACCCTGTAAGCTTCATAATACAGAGGGAGTCGTCCCAACACATAGCCTTCGAGCATGTTGGATATTACGGCAGGTGGCCAAAAGTGGCGAAGAGCTTCTAGCTCCGGGAAACCACTCCAACAATACCAGCACGGTAGCAACAGTCTTCGAGACTTTCGCATCAAATAATATGTGAAAACGATCAATCCGCGAACTCGCCAAAGTCTACCAAGTAGCAACAGCAAATCCATGGAGCGACACAGCCATTGCCTTCAATGGCAGCGACGAGCCCACATTCCGAACAACCAGAGCCCCAGCCGCACTGGTACTTAGTCCCATAGTGGACGGCTTTCGACTGACAAAAGTCCTCATGGACGGCGGCAGCGGACTAAACCACATTTACGAGGAAACTCTGCGAAAAATGGAAATCGATTGGAGCCGTATTGAGCGAAGCAGCACAACCTTTAGAGGAATAATCCCTAGCCGGGAAGCACGCTGCACAGGAAAAATCACACTCGATGTGGTGTTCGGCTCTCCGGACAATTACAGATCCGAAGAAGTCACATTCCAGGTGGCCTCGTTCAGCAGTGGATACCACACCATATTAGGACGAGAGGCATTCACAATTTTTCATGCAATACCTCATTACGGGTTCATGAAGCTTAAAATGCCTGAGCCCAACGGAATAATCACTCTCGCTAGTGATCCGGACATAGCACTCCGCGCCGAAAACAAGACAGCCGCACTAGCCCTCGAGGCACTATCCGAAGCCTTTGCGGCAGAGGAACTTACCGCGCTGCGCTCTACGGTGAATAGGGACGATGTGATACTCGATAAAAGATCCAAGTCCACCTCCTTCAAACCAGCAGACGAGGTAATAAAATTCCAGGTCCATCCAACGGACCCAACAAAGACGGCCTCCATTGGGGCACAGTTGAACCCCGAAGTAGACGCCGCACTGTGCGAATTCCTTCGGGAAAATTGGGATATCTTCGCCTGGCATCCTTCAGACATGCCCGGAATCCCCCGCAGGTTGGCTGAACACAGCCTCAACATCCTAAAAGGATTCAAGCCAGTCAAGCAGGCTCTTCGACGATTTTCCGAGCCCAAAAGACAGGCAATGGGAGAAGAGGTAGCCAAACTATTGGAAGCCGGATTCATTAGAGATATCAAACATCCGGACTGGCTAGCAAATTTGGTGATGGTACCAAAGAAGGATAAATCCTGGCGCCTCTGTGTCGATTTTAAAGACCTCAATAAAGCTCGCCCAAAGGATCCCTTCCCTCTCCCCCGCATCGATCAAATCATCGATGCCACAGCAGGGCACGATTCGTTGTGCTTCCTGGACGCATACTCTGGCTATCATCAAATCAAGATGGCGGAAGCAGACCAAGCCGCAACGGCATTTATCACTCCATATGGACCATTCTGCTTCAACACGATGCCCTTCGGACTCAAAAACGCCGGCGCAACATATCAGCGCATGATTCAAACATGTCTGGCCACCCAGATCGGCAAAACAGTCGAGGCATACGTAGACGACGTAGTCGTCAAAACAAAACACGTCAAAACTTTAGTAGACGATTTGAGGCTCACATTCGACAACCTCAGAGCATATGACATCAAGCTGAATCCGGAAAAATGCGTGTTCGGCGTACCAGTCGGAAAGCTGCTGGGCTTCATTGTATCCGGTAGAGGAATTGAAGCAAATCCGGCCAAAATCCGAGCTCTGTCACAGTTGGATATTCCAAAATACCTCAAACAAATACAAAAATTAACAGGATGCGTGGCAGCATTAAGCCGCTTTATCTCCCATTTAGGAGAAAAAGGGCATTGCCCCTCTATCGCCTCCTCAGGCGCACCGAACACTTCGAGTGAACGGATGCTGCCACTGCCGGACTCGAAGAAATAAAGGCCATACTGGCAACAAATCCGGTCCTGGCTGTGCCCACTCTGGGCGAACCAATGTTGTTATACATCGCAGCAACACATCAAGTTGTGAGCACAGTCCTCGTCGTCGAACGAGCGACAGAAGGGCATAAATTCCCTCTTCAAAAACTAGTGTATTATGTTCCCACTGTGTTAACACCCTGCAAATCCCGTTACCCGCACTATCAGAAGATAGCATATGCGGTGTTCATGGCGTCTCGAAAGCTCCGACACTACTTTCAGGAGTGCTCGATAACAGTGGCCTCTGAAGTTCCACTCAATGACATTATAAATAATCGCGACGCAACGGGAAGGATAGCAAAATGGGCCATTGAGCTCTTACCATTCGACATCACTTACAAACCTCGGCGAGCTATAAAGTCACAAGTTTTGGCTGACTTCGTCGCCGAATGGACTGAAGCCAAACTCCCTAAAGAGTACGGCGCATACTCCAATTGGACTATGCATTTCGACGGCTCCAAAATGTTGGCCGGACTGGGGGTTGGCGTTGTACTGACGTCCCCCACTGGAGATACAGTCCAGTATGTACTTCAAATAATGTACACGGACTCCAACAATGCAGCCGAATACGAGGCCCTGTTGCATGGTCTCCGGATGGCGGTCTCCATGGGCATTCAACGCCTAGAGGTGCGCGGGGACTCAAACCTTGCAATATCCCAAATAAATGGAGACTTCGACGCCAAGGATCCGAAAATGGCAGCATATCGTAACGCTGTCCTAAAAATGTCAGCTAGGTTTGAAGGACTCGAATTCCATCACATAGCCCGAGATAATAACCAAGCGGCCGACGTCCTGGCACGCATCGGTGCTAAACGTGATGTTGTCCCTCCAAATATCTTCCTGGAACGGCTCTTCAAGCCATCCGTACTATGGGAAGAGGAGCCCGGTAGCTACAAACCGGAGAAAACCGCACCAAATGGTGATTCGGCAGACGACATAACACCCTCCGCCCACGTCATAATGGCAGTAATTGCCGCGTGGACAGAACCTTTCCTAGCCTACTTACTTAGGCAGGAACTTCCAGAAGACCAAAATGAGGCCCGCTGCATAGTCCAGCGATCGAAGGCCTACAAGGTCCATGAGGGAGAACTCTATAAGAAAAGTACCACCGGAGTCCTTCAAAGGTGTATCTCCGAAGAAGAGGGGCGAAACCACCTGGCTGAAATTCATGCCGGACTAGGCGGACACCACGCAGCAGCCCGGGCCCTTGTAGGAAAGGCATTCCGTACAGGATTTTATTGGCCGACGGCTCGGGCAGACGCACAGGACTTGGTCCAGCGATGCGTTGGTTGTCAGCTCTTTGCTAATCAGAGCCATATGCCACCCACCGCCCTCAAAACCATACCCATTACCTGGCCGTTCGCGGTCTGGGGGCTTGACATGGTTGGACCCCTTAAAGGGGGAACCCACAAGAAAAAGTACCTATTGGTCATGGTGGATAAATTCACCAAATGGATAGAGGCCAAGTCGGTCAAAACGGCAGACTCCGGACCAGTGATAGACTTTATATCAGGGGTGGTACACCGTTACGGAGTCCCCCACAGCATCATCACTGACAACGGCACGAACTTCACAGCCGACGAGGTTAAGTCATGGTGCAAAAATATGGGCATCAAGCTCGACTATGCGTCAGTCTATCACCCTCAAACCAACGGTTAAGTGGAAAGAGCAAATGGTCTAATAATGAGCGGCATTAAACCCAGACTAGTGAGGTCTCGCACCAAATCCGACACACAATGGGTCGAGGAGCTCGACTCCGTACTCTGGGGGCTGCGGACAACGCCTAACCGTACTACCGGATTCACACCATTTTTTATGGTATACGGCGCAGAGGCAGTCTTGCCCTGTGACATTATTCATGACTCACATCGAGTGCGCATGTATGAGGAAAGAGAAGCCGAGCTAGATCGGCAGGACAGCTTGGACACATTGGAGGAAGAACGTGACGTCGCGAAGGCTCGTTCCGCATTCTATCAGCAGCAGGCCCGAAGATATCAAAGCAGAGAAATACGGGCCAAGACTTACAACATTGGTGAACTAGTTCTACGCCTGCCGGACAAGAAAAAGGACAAGCTCAAGCCCAAATGGGAGGGTCCCTTCATCATCGATCAAGTACTGACCGGCGGAGCGTACCGTCTACGAAATGCGTCGGATCACCGACTCGAGCCGAACCCATGGAACGCAGCCCGCCTCCGACGATTCTATGCCTAGCGCCGGACTAAGAGTTTGTCCCCTTCCCCCGTCCAAAATTTTACACTTCGGCTGTCTTTTGTTTCTCTTTTTTATCCCTCTCATTTAAAAGCCCCTTTGGGCCTATTTTTGAATTCTTTGCATACGCATGATGTGCCATCCGCACTCATTATTCCTGGGGGCTTCTTTTACAGAAGCTCAATTATACGCATGATGTGCCATCCGCACTCATTATTCCTGGGGGCTTCTTTTACAGAAGCTCAATTATACGGGTTTTTTACCCATCACATGTGTCAAGCTTCCACATGTACCTTTTATTCGCCATTATATGCATCGATATGACTTATGTTTTGGCCAAGCTGGGTTGCCTGGCTCCTGTGCTTACCCCTACATTCTCGATTGTTCGGCTAGGAGGTAAGGGGAGCACCTCTGCGATTGTTACTGCCGGGTCAGCCGGATGTGTACCTCAGACTGGGTGAAGCCGAAAGCTAGCGTTCTTAAGGGAATATTCGGTCGGTGACTTAAAAGATGACTTTTTACCTATTTATCTATTTGCCCCCAGATGTTTTACTGCTTTCTTTGCAGTCCGGACATGCACTTTAGGGCATGCCTCCCAGCGAAAGGAACCCTTAACGGAACTATTCTCCCTGGAAGATGTTTCTTACTAACCATGTAATATAACATAACTAGTTGGGCACTTGTCTGATAAAGCACTAATGACCCCTACGCCTGGTCTCCATGCATACCACGGTTGTTTCTTAACCAAAAAGGTATTCGGACACACTCCGGACTCTAGGGTCCCGAGGTCGAAGCGAAAAGGTCGGCAAAGACAAACGATCTACAATCCGGCTAGAAGGCATTTCACATGTCACTTTAAAGGGTAACATACATTGTCAAATTTATTGATTGTATTCCTCCTCAATCCCGTCTAACAGGCTGTCTAATTTACAGTCCTGTTGGGAAAATTTAGCAGCCAACTCTACTTGGCTATACACTAAACTCACAGGGATCTCCTTCCCGTCGGGCCCCACCGGTCCAACTTCGGCCATGTGGTTGGGATCTGCCTTCTTGTACCGCGTCTTCACCATGGCCCAAGCCTCCCTCGCACCTTGACGGCAAGCCGAAATCTTCCACAAACGGAAGCGCTGCCGCACTCCCTGCAGCTTCTCCGCAAGCTCCCCAAGGCCCTCGGGTAGGGTGAGGGCTGGCCATAAAGCCTGAACGACGCCGCTCATTGCCTGCCGAACTCGTTCGAGTAGTTGCAACAGTTCGGGAAGTGGATCACCCATTGATATGGGCATCTCCTCTGCAGGACGACCCGTGAGTATACCTACAAGACATATCATGTCAAAACGCTTCCTCGCCGGACTCTTCTTTTCAAAAGAGTTCGCTCAAGCACTTACTTTAAATGCTGCGACGAAGCTGCTGATTCTCCTTAACGGAGCCGGACAGCTCGGCCTGTACGCCTTTCAGCTCTTCTACGAGCTTGGCGTTGGCATCTTGGAGCTTGTTCCTTTCCTGCTGAACTCTATTCAGCACACTCTCGCCGGCCTTTAGCTGGCGTAGCAATGCTTGCCTGTCTGGATCTTGTCCGGCGGTACCTGCAAATGTCATTATTAGACTCGCGCGCACGCCGCACAGCGCTTATATTTATTAATAAAAATGTGTTACCAGGAGGGGTCTTTCCGTCTCCTCCTGCGGCAGCAAGTGCGGCCTCAAGTTGGGCCTTGCAATCTTGCAGCTCCCGAGACAGCTGGGCGTTCTTCTCGTTAAGTGCCTGAAATTTACAATGATCCTTAAATCAGTTAGCATAACTAATTTAAGTCTCGGGGGCTACTGGTATATACAACCATTAAAATTTCCTTACCCGTATGTCTTTCACATACTGCTCCGTGGCTCTGGTAAAACCATTTTGAGCAGCACAGAGATGCGCGTCCCCTGCGTTAAAGGCATCCAATGCCTCAGGGGAAAAGCACGCTTCTTGAAATACTGTCCGGCGGCGCCTATGGTTCATGGCGCTCTCCACCTCAGACTTGGTGGCGGACAGTCTGTCGGTATCCTCCATTGGAGAAGGATCCGGCTCGCGTCTTGCGCTTGCCTCCCCCTCCAGGCCGGGCGCTGGGGCCTGGCCGGTGTTGGTCGGATTGGCAATTCCTGCGCTCGCAGTCCGGCGAGCCCTTTTTCTCCTACAAAAATCATGGGCACTTAGATGTTTCCTCGGAACGTTGCTCTAAAAATTCAAATACGAGCTATACCTTTGCGGCGACGTTTCCTTCCGCACTGTGCTCCTTTTCCGCCTGCTGGTTCGGACTGACCTCTGTTGGTCGGCCGCCGCGGGCTCGGCTTCCTGCCGTAAAGGCGCTTCCTGCAAAACACCATCGTTCGCGAAGGTCAGAAATGGGCAGAGATGGGATAATGGTGTCCGGACTTCGGTCGCGGTCACCTGGGAAGCCGGACTTAGTCCGGGGTAGTCCGCCGTAATGGCGACCAAAGCATTGTCTATGCTGAGCTGGTGATACACCCCGTCGATCAGCTCCATCTCTATATCCGGGTCGTCTTCGGAGGCCGGACCCAGGGATCCTTCTGGGTCCTTAGGTTGCGGAGCAGGACTTACCATGTCCTCCACAATCCGGCGTAGACCCTGCGCCGAAGACATAATGTAAGAAGCTTAAACTTCGAAAGCATGGGCTGGGCCCTTCAAGGTGTTCACTTACCCATCCTCTGGGGTTGATCATGGAAAACCCATTCAGAGGGTTCGTTTGAAGGAAATCCTCCTTCTCCCCCTTGTACAGGTTGGACTGGATCTTCTCCAGATCCTCGGTCGAATCCGGCCCTTTGCGGCCATGCCGGGTAGCATCGTCTTCCCCGTTGAAATCCCACATGGGGTGGCCTCTGTATTGCAGTGGTTGTACCCCTCGCTTGATGCATGTCGCCATGACTCCGATCATGGTCAAGCCGGAATGAGCCATTAATCTTATCCGGCCCATCAAGTAATGGACGCTCTTGTCTTCCTCCAATCGGGGGCTCCGCGGGCGCCAGCTGAGGCGTTTCTTCAAGGGAGCAGCACTAAACTCCGGGAGGCCGATCCGGACTGGGTCTGGCAGCAGAGCGTCTTCTATATAAAACCATTCCGAGGGCCAGTCTTCGGACGCCTTCTTGGGAGTGCCGGATAGGTATCCGGTCCCGGCGATGCGCCATATTTCGGCGCCGCCCACTTGATATATGGACCCCTGGTAAGAACGGGGTACGAGGCAAAACAGCCTCTTCCACAATGCGAAATGGGGCTCAATGCCCAGGAATAGCTTGCAGAGAGCTACGTAGCCCGTGATATGCAGGACAGAGGCGGGCGTGAGGTGGTGGAGCTGGAGTCCATAGAACTTCAGGAGTCCGCGGAGGAACGGATGTATTGGAAATCCGAGTCCCCTTGTCAGATAAGGGACAAAACATACTCGCTCCCCCTTATTGGGGCTTGGAGTATCCTCCGCCTGTCTCCCACCTTGATAAGTAACCAGTCCGGCCCGGACTGGGATCATAATGGCCGGAGGGAGGAATCCCCCCATTTGGAGCTTCTCGAGCTCATTGTGCGAAAAAGAGCACCTCCTCCAACTCCCCGGCGGTGGGCTGGGAGCGCGCGAAGAAGAGCCGTGGTGACGATCCATGATGGAATGGATTTCTAGGTCAAAAGGCGCTTCGATGGAGTATTCGCGGGAGGAAGATGGTGTGGTTTGGATCTGGATTCTTGCCTCTTTTATAGGCGGTCAACTCGCACAATTGGGGGGTGAAATGCAAAAAACACCCTGGCTTTTCGCATTCGTGCGACGCGTGGAAGAGGGCCATTATTTGGCGTAGAAGCCGAGGAACACAGTATTCAAGATGAAGCCGGACACTGTTCGGCAGGTACATGGAATTTGAAGGGAGAACCCGCCTTGCAACGCCGAAGATTATAGACGCGCTGGACTTATCGTCATTGAAGCCTGGTTCAGGGGCTACTGAGGGAGTCCTGGACTAGGGGGTGTCCGGACAACCGGACTATCAATGTCCGCCGGACTATCAAGACTACGAAGATGCAAGATTGAAGACTCCGCCCCGTGTCCGGATGGGACTTTCCTTGGCGTGGAAGGAAAGCTTGGCGATACGGATACGTAGATCTCATACCATTGTAACCGACTCTGTGTAACCCTAGCCCTCTCCGGTATCTATATAAACCGGAGGGCTGTAGTCCGTAGGATAACATACACAACATACAATCATACCATAGGCTAGCTTCTAGGGTTTAGCCTCCTTGATCTCGTGGTAGATCTACTCTTGTGCTACCCATATCATCAATATCAATCAAGCAGGAGTAGGGTTTTACCTCCATCGAGAGGGCCCGAACCTGGGTAAAAAACATCGTGTCCCTTGTCTCCTATTACCATCCGCCTAGACGCACAGTTCGGGACCCCCTACCCGAGATCCGCCGGTTTTGACACCGACAGCCACAAATACAACATGCGCTCCGCAAGGATGGCGAGGTGCAGGTCGACTATTACCTTCTCCTTTGGAGCTACGCCACCAAAAATCCTACCGAGTGGAGAGCAAACCTCCCACTCGGGGGCTTAGCTGCAGTCCAGTACTCGCCTAAGTATCCGAAAATCCTACCGAGTGGAGAGAAAACCTCCCACTCGGGGGCTTAGCTGCAGTCCAGTACTCGCCTAAGTATCCGAAAATCCTACCAAGTGGAGAGCAAACCTCCCACTCGGGGGTTTAGCTGCAGTCCAGTACTCGCCTAAGTATCTGAAAATCCTACCAAGTGGAGAGAAAACCTCCCACTCGGGGGCTTAGCTGCAGTCCAGTACTCGCGTAAGTATGCGAGAATCCTACCGAGTGGGGAGCAAACCTCTCACTCGGAGGCTTAGCTGCAGTCTAGTGCTCGCCTAAGTTTTTGAAAATCCCACCGAGTGGAGAGCACTCCTCCCACTTGGGGGCTTAGCTGCAGCCCAGTGCTCGCCTAAGTACTTAATCTATTCCGCTCTACAAGGATGACGAGGTGCATGTCGACTGCTACCTTCCCCTCCGAGCTACGCCACAAATACAACGTACGCTCTACAGGGATGACGAGGCGCAGGTCGACTGCTACCTCCTCCCTCTGAGCTATGTCACAAATACAATGTGCAGTCCATCTGTGCTCCATCCCTACCTGCAAAAGTGGTGAAGTGCATGTCGACTGGATTTTCCACCTCAGAGCTACATATCAAGCGTTGAAGTGTATTCCGAGTGAAAGACAAAGTTCGCGCGAAGGAAAGTGCAAGCATATTTAATGATAAGCATGTTGGGGAACGTAGTAATTTCAAAAAAATTCCTACGCACACGCAAGATCATGGTGATGTCATAGCAACGAGAGGGGAGAGTATTGTCCACGTGCCCTCGTAGATCATAAGCGGAAGCGTTAGAACAACGCGGTTGATGTAGTCGTACGTCTTCACGGCCCGACCGATCAAGCACCGAAACTACGACACCTCCGAGTTCTAGCACACGTTCAGCTCGATGACGTCCCTCGAACTCCGATCCAGCCGAGTGTCGAGGGAGAGTTCCATCAGCACGACGGCGTGGTGACGATCTTGATGTACTACCGACGCAGGGCTTCGCCTAAGCACCGCTACGATATTATCGAGGTGGATTATGGTGGAGGGGGGCACCGCACACGGCTAAGAGATCCAAGGGATCAATTGTTGTTGTGCCTAGAGGTGCCCACCTGCCCCCGTATATAAATGAGCAAGGGGGGAGGGGGCGGCCGGCCTAGTAGGGGCGCGCCAAGGGGAGTCCTACTCCCACCGGGAGTAGGACTCCCTCCTTCCTTGTTGGAGTAGGAGAAGGGGGAAAGAGGGGGAGAGGAGTAAGGAAAATGGGGCTGCACCCCTTGCCCAATTCGGACTAGAGGGGGGCTGCGCGCCTTCTTCCTTTCGGCCTCTCTCCTCAATTCCCGTATGGCCCAATAAGGCCCATATACTCCCCGGCAAATTCCCGTAACTCTCCGGTACTCCGAAAAATAACCGAATCACTCGGAACCTTTCCGAACTCCGAATATAGTCGTCCAATATATCGATCTTTACGTATCGACCATTTCGAGACTCCTCGTCATGTCCCCGATCTCATCCAGGACTCCGAACTCCTTCGGTACATCAAAACTCATAAACTCATAATATAACTGTCATTGAAACCTTAAGCGTGCGGACCCTACTGGTTCGAGAATAATGTAGACATGACCAAGAACTATTGTCGGTCAATAACCAATAGCGGAACCTGGATGCTCATATTGGCTCCCACATATTCTACGAAGATCTTTATCGGTCGAACCGCATAACAACATACGTTGTTCCCTTTGTCATCGGTATGTTACTTGCCCGAGATTCGATCGTCGGTATCCAATACCTAGTTCAATCTCTTTACCGGCAAGTCTCTTTACTCGTTACATAATGCACCATTCCGTAACTAACTCATTAGTTACATTGCTTGCAAGGCTTATAGTGATTTGCATTACCCAGAGGGCCCAGAGATACCTCTCCGACAATCGGAGTGACAAAACCTAATCTCGAAATACGCCAACCCAAAATGTACCTTCGGAGACACCTGTAGTACTCCTTTATAATCACCCAGTTACGTTGTGACGTTTGGTAGTACCCAAAGTGTTCCTCCGGTAAACGGGAGTTGCATAATCTCATAGTTACAGGAACATGTATAAGTCATGAAGAAAGTAATAGCAACATACTAAACGATCAAGTGCTAGGCTAACGGAATGGGTCATGTCAATCACATCATTCTCCTAATGATGTGATCTCGTTAATCAAATGACAACTCATGTCCATGGCTAGGAAATTTAACCATCTTTGATTCACGAGCTAGTCAAGTAGAGGCATACTAGTGACACTATGTTTGTCTATGTATTCACACATGTATTATGTTTCCGGTTAATATAATTCTAGCATGAATAATAAACATTTATCATGAAATAAGGAAATAAATAATAACTTTATTATTGCCTCTAGGGCATATTTCCTTCAAAGCAAAGTTCAGATAACGGATTTAGAAGTGCTCAGGCATCAAGCCTGTAAAAGTTTATCGGTTACAAAACCACTCGGCATTCCGAGGCAAATTTAAGGTGAAGCATAGAAGTTTTTTACTCCTCAGGCGGAGGACTTGAGGGTGCGACAAACTGGTCCAGGTCAATTCCATCAGCAATCCAAGTGGCAGCAACAATGAAGGTCTCCATGAAAGATTGAAAGTCATGCTTCTTGGTATTGGCCACCCTGATGGACGCTAGCTTGTCCTCTCATGCATCCTTGCAATGAACACGTACCAGGGATAGAGCAACATCAGCACCACACCTGGCGGAAGACTTCTTCCATTCCTGCACTCGACCTGGAACGTCATTCAGTCGAGTCATTAAAGATTCGAGGTTATTTTGAAGTGTCTCTCTTGGCCAGAGTGTTGTGTCGATCCACGACACCGCAACCTTCAGTCGAGCGAGGTAGTCCACCACACCGGCAACGCGAGACTCCAGTCGGAACACGTTCATAGCAGCCTCGTCCTTCACAGGAGAGTTAATGGTGTCCAAGTTTGTCTCTAGTCGACTGGTCTCCTCCTCGAAGTTTTGGCAGAATTCTGTAAGCACAGTTTGAAGTTAAGCCGATAGTTCTACGATGAGTCGATGATAACGAGTCAGTCGGATAAAAGAGATTACCTTCAAGCATGAGGAATAACTTCTTGGCGAGCCCTTCCAGATAAGCCTCCAGATCATTCTTCTTCCCCATCAGTTCGCTAGCCTTGTCACTCAAAGCTATCTTGTCATTCTTCAGACGGCTGACCTCCTTGTTGGCCGCGTCGAGAGCAGCATTCAGATTGGTATTCTCCTCTTCAATCTTACCGACTGAAGCCAGCTTTTCTTCTGCGAGCTTCGTCTTGTCCGAAGCCGCTTTCTGTGCCTCGGCGAGGTCGAAGTCCTTCTTCTTCAGAGCCTCCTTTAGTTTATTTGCAAAGTAACAATGGGATCAGAATCAGGAATGGACAAATAAAATAAAGGCAGTCGTCAAGATTCTCACCAAACATACCTTTTTCTTCCTCCTTCGCCTTCGTGAAGTTCTCCTGGACAAGCTTCAAGTCAAGTTCGAGCTGGATATTTTTGTTCTCCAATTCAGTATAGCGAGACACAAGCTCGCAGGATTTCTGCGAAAGGTCAGTCGACAAACATTAAAGATAAGTTGCTTCCGAGTGACTAGGAGAAAAATTGTAGCATTTCTAAGACTATAGTAGAATCAAAATATTCAACAGTAGTCTCGGGGACTACACCCAGTGGGTGCACTCAGCGTGCCCCCACTGGTTCTACCGACTCGGTTCGATCAGTCGACCGAAAGAGACAAAAAGTTATGATCCTAAACCATAGCTAACTGCTAGCAGTCATCCACGGTATCATCATGATCCAAAAAAAAGAGAGATGCTCTTCAGATCTTAGTCGACTGCAAGCAGTCGACCATGGGATCGAGGACTACACCCAGTGGGTGCACTTAGCGTGCCCCCACTGGTTCCAAGATTCCATTCGACCAGACCGAGTGGAGAAGTTAGAGTGAACAAATTCAAAGTATAAAGACTATAGTCGACTGCCAGCAGTCCACCATAGTCTCGGGGATTACACCTAGTGGGTGTACTCAGCATGCCCCCACCAATGCAAACCAATCGACACACCCAATGGGTGTACAGATACAAAGATCTTCAGAAAGAATAGTTTTCAGATACTATATCCTAATAGAACAAGCGGTGACCAACTGACCTGGACGTTGCTCTGAAGAGCTGAGCTTGCATCGTAAGCCACTTGGCTGGCGTCTCGGATCGCCTTCACCTACTACATCATAAACCCCGCCTGGCGTATAGCCTCCTTAGCAGCACCCGCTTGGTCCTCTGGGACGTGGTGTGTGGCGAAAAGGGATGGTGGATTGGCAGCCGACGATGAAGGTCGAGCACTCGTCAGCGGCACAGCAAAGGACAGCGAAGTCCGAGTGACGTTGCCTCCTTCCTGACCAGCATCTCAGGTGTTGACACAACTTGAGCAGTCTTGCCAGCAGGCACCTTTTTACTCCCCCTCGGCCTCAGCGGCGCCTCGTCGTCATCATCAGGGAGATCAATGACATGAGGTGGGACTACAAGAAAGATTCAAAGTTAAGAATGAAGATCCATTCGACCAAAAGCGAAACTACAGAGATCATACCAAGGTTGGAGGTGGCAGCATCTTCCATTTCTTGGTCCTCGTTCCTAGCTGAGGTCTCGGAGGTAGCAGCACTGCAGATTTCAGAAATCAGTCGGTTAGCCAACGAGTCGACCAAGAGTTTATCCATGCCAAACAAGAAAACACAAGTTCTGCTATTACCCGGAAATAGTGGGAATCACCATCCTCATCTTCGTCAGGTCCTTCGTCGGCTTTGATGACGTCGCTCGGGGTTGCTTCGGTGCTTTCTCAGTCGGCGCCAGAGAGGTCGTCCGAGGGCGTTTCGTCGACTAGCCAACAGGCACAGTCGCTTTGCCACGCTCGACTGCGGGGTCATGGGCGAGCTTGGATCGCCTTTCGGTGCAGGGAGGGACGACTTCCTCCTCCTTCTCTTTACCAGAGCCATCGTCTTCTTCATCTTCCTCACCATCAGATTGCCACTCCTCCTGACTTTCACCTCCGCTCCCCTCCTCCTCCTCAATCTGTTCTTGCACCCTGTTAGGCATCGAGTACATCCCGGTAGTGACCTGGAAGACAACAAACAAGACAAAAGTCAGTCAACCGATGTTAAGCAAACAGGATGGAGAAAGCAGGATCACGGTCAAAGATACAAGATTGGACCTTGTCTACTTCATATGACTGGTCGAGTGGAGGAATCCTCCTCGCTTCTTGAGGGTTATCCTTGTTCCCTGTGATGGCCGTCATCCACCTCTCTAGCGTGGCATCCTCGAGCTCCTCCGGGTGGATCTGAGTGGTGTCTTCAGTGCCAGAATACATCCACATCGGATGGTCTCGATATTGAAGCGGCTGGATGCATCGTCGGAGGAAGACCTCCAAGAGATCCATGCCGGTCACCCCGTCACGGATAAGCTAGACTACACGCTCGACCAACACCTTAACCCGCGCCTTCTCCTCCAGGACCACCTTCAAAGAGTATGGCTTGCTCACTCGGTCCATGGAAAAAGGAGGGAGTCCAGTCGACTGCCCTGGCGTCGGCTGGTCTTGGCAGTAGAAACAGGTCGACTGCCACCCTCGGACCGACTCGGGGAGGACCATGGCTGGAAAGGCACTTTTTCCCCTCATTTGAACCCCAAGGCCCCACACATCTGAATCACCTAGGTTTTCTCGTCACTCGGATTGGCCTTTTTCATCGTCTGGGAGCGACAGGTGAAAATGTGTTTGAAAAGGCCCCAATGAGGCTGGCAACCCAAGAAGTTCTCACACAAGGACACGAAAGCAGCGAGATACACGATACAGTTGGGTGTGAAGTGGTGGAGTTGTGCCCCAAAGAAGTTCAGAAATCCCCGAAAGAAAGGGTGAGGAGGTAAAGAAAACCCGTGGTCAACATGGGTGGCCAAGAGGACACACTCACCCTCCTGAGGCTGCGGCTGCCACTCCTTCCCCGGGAGCCTCGCTGATCCATGGGGGATCAGTCCTTTATTGGCCAGGTCATCAAGATCTTTCTGACGGATAGTCAAGCGGATCCAGTCGCCCTGGATCCAGCCCTACGGCAGACCGGCCCGTGACGAGTATCCACCCCGACAGGTCGCCCTTCCCTTCGCCTTCGCCGTCGCCTTCTTCGCCCGCTCCAAAGCCGCCGTCTTCTCCTTCACCATCGTCACCGACGAAGCACGTATGGAGCAGCAGCGCTAGGATGGTGGCGAACGTGGCAGATGAATCTGAGGAAGAGGGAGAGGAAAATGAGGGTGCACTATTCAAAAACCCTCGTCCGACACCTTATATGGGGTTGCTCCCGAGTGACTGACTGGTAGGCTCGGACGATCCTATCAAATCTCGCAACAGTCGCGCGTGCGATACGTGGCAAAAAAGGTGGCGCAGAGATCGAGGCATTCCTGCCTTATCCCATCCGAGTACCGCGGCCTCAACCGCCTCGCGCGCTTCCCGAAATTCAGATCCCGCTAAATCCACGAACTGCAGAGCAACTTGTCAAACTGGAGAGATTTCCTCCGATCTGTCGCTCGGAGATCTCCAAGTATAGAAAAATCACTCGACGGATACAAAGAATGGATCAAGGCGACTGAAAAAGAAGTTGGTGTCGTCACCTAAATTCATTGATCCAGAACAAGACATACTCGTAACACGAAAAATGGGTCGGAAGAGTTCTCAACTCCTTCCCCACTCAAACCTCGATCCATTCGGGGGCTAATGATGAAGCCATGTACCTAGGGTAGGGTCATGGACCTGTCCAAGATACCCTCCCCAAGGACATCTCTAGAAGAAACTACCTTTCAGTCGACCTGGAAGGATTCCACTCGACGGACTCGAAGACACTCGACCATGAAGCCACTCACTCGACCACCAGGAGATCTATAGTCACTTTGCACACAAACAGTCTGTCATTAAGTAGTCTTTATGATCATCATAGCACTTTATGTATGGCGTTACCAGTAACGCCAGATCTTAATGTACCTTAAACCCTGCATAACTGAGGGCCGGAGGGGTCTGGCGGACTATATAAGCCACCCCCCCTCTTCAGTGTAAAGGGTTTGCACCCCTGTAACTCATACACACATAATACAGTCGACCGCCTCTGGGCTCCGAGACGTAGGGCTATTACTTCCTTCGAGAAGGGCCTGAACACGTAAACATCTTGCGTATATAACTACTCCATAGCTAGGATCTTGCCTCTCCATTCCTACCCCCCTATTCTACTGTCAGACTTAGAACCACGACATACGGCCTTACCGTAGGCATACCTTGGCGTAGGTCTGGCCCATACCCTCTACCACGTCATCAATCCGCGTGCATTGCCACGTCATCGATCCAGGGCTCGGTGTGTGCAGCTATGCCTACGGCCTTACCGTAGGAATACCTGTATTTTTTAGTATTATTTATTATTTTCTTTTTTTTACATTACAAATGTGCCTTGTCTAAACAAAAATCATACCCCAATGGTATATCGATTGCCCCCCTCATGCACGTCACTGCCGCCGGGTCACGGAGGGGGGAACTGGTCGACATTGGAGGGAATCTGCTTAGAGGGTGGCCTTCGGGGCATAGCTATGCCACCGAAACACTGCACGGCTCCTGATGCATGTGTGAAAGTGTTGTGGCATGCGTAGACACCCGTCTTGGGGCTCCGTGGTGTGGCCCCCCTTCCACGGACTGCAGTGCCATCGTCACAAGGAGGGGGGAATCGTGCGGGTGCGGTAGAACTGGAGGGAATCTAGTGGTGGGTTGTGTCCAGACCGTGTTCGGTGATGTTGCTATGGGCTGACCTGTCGCAACCAGGTGGAAGAGACCACTAGTCAAAGCCCGTCCGGCAAAAGTCAAAGGGCTAGATCTCCTGGTTAACCTTCGGGGTGTAGCTATGCAACCAAAACACCGCACGGCTCCTGATGCATGTGTGAACGTGTTGCGTCATGTGTAGACACCCGTCTTGGGGCTCCGTGGTGTGGCCCCTCGTCCACATACGGTAGTGCCGTCGTCACTTATTAGACGCGGGAATCGTGCGGGTGCGGTAGAACCAGAGGGAATCTAGTGGTGGGTTGGGTCCAGACCGTGTTTGGGGATGTTGCTATGGGAAGACCTGTCGCAACCAGGTGGAAGAGACCACTGGTCAAAGCTCGTCCGACAAAAGTCGAAGGGCTAGATCTCCTGGTCAACTGGGATTCGGGGTGGCCTTCGGGGCGTAGCTATGCCCCCGAAACATCGCACGGCTCCTGATGCATGTGTGAAAGTGTTGTGGCATACGTAGACGCCCATCTTCGGGCTCCGTGGTGTGGCCCCCCTTCCACGGACGGCAGTGCCGTTGTCACTTGGAGTGGGAATCGTGCAGGTGCGGTAGAACAGGAGCGAATCTAGTGGTGGGTTGTGTCCTGACCGTGTTCGGTAATGTTGCTATGGGTAGACCTGTCGCAACCAGGTGGAAGAGACCACTGGTCAAA
Organism: Triticum timopheevii; assembly: GCA_963921465.1. Classification (NCBI taxonomy): domain Eukaryota; kingdom Viridiplantae; phylum Streptophyta; class Magnoliopsida; order Poales; family Poaceae; genus Triticum; species Triticum timopheevii. Next base: position 45,100,901 of record OY997271.1, read on the forward strand.
GCTCCACCGGCAAACGTCAAAGGGCTAGATCTCCTGGTCAACTAGGATTCCGGGTGGCCTTCGGGGCATAGCTATGCCACCGAAACATCGCACGGCTCCTGATGCATTTGTGAACATGTTGTGGCATGCGTAGACGCCTGACTTGGGGCTCCGTGGTGTGGTCCCCTTCCACGGACGGCAGTGCCGTTGTCACTTGGAGGGGGAATCGTGCGGGTGCGGTAGAACTGGAGGGAATCTAGTGGTGGGTTGTGTCCATACCATGTTCGGGGATGTTGCTATGGGCAGACCTGTCGCAACCAGGTGGAAGAGACCACTGGTCAAAGCACATCCGGCGAAAGTCAAAGGGCTAGATCTCCTGGTCAACTAGGATTCAGGATGGCCTTCGGGGCGTAGCTATGCCACCGAAACATTGCACGGCTCCTGATGCATGTGTGAACATGTTGTGGCATGCGTAGACGCCCGTCTTGGGGCTCCGTGGTGTGGCCCCCCTCCACGGACGGCAGCGCCGCCGTCACTTGGAGGGGGAAATCGTGCGGGTGCGGTAGAACCGGAGGGAATCTAGTGGTGGGTTGTGTCCAGACCGTGTTCGTGGATGTTGATATGGGCAGACCTGTCGCAACCAGGTGGAAGAGACCACTGGTCAAAGCCCGTCCGGCAAAAGTCAAAGGGCTAGATCTCCTCGTCAACTGGGATTCGGGGTGGCCTTCGGGGCGTAGCTATACCACCGACACATCGCACGGCTCCTCATGCATGTATGAACGTGTTGTGGCATGCGTAGACGCCCGTCTTGGGGCTCCGTAGTGTGGCCCCCCTCCATGGAGGCATGGACGGCAGCGCCGCCGTCACTTGGAGGGGGGAATCGGGCGGGTGCGGTAGAACCAGAGGGAATCTAGTGGTGGGTTGTGCCCAGGCCATGTTCGGGGATGTTTCTATGGGCTGAGCTGTCGCAACCAGGTGGAAGAGACCAGTGGTCAAAGCCCGTCCGGAAAAGTCAAAGGGCTAGATCTCCTTGTCAACTAGGATTCAGGGTGGCCTTCGGGGCGTAGCTATGCCACCGAAACATCGCACGGCTCCTGATGCATGTGTGAACGTGTTGTGGCATGCGTAGACGCCCGTCTTGGGGCTCCATGGTGTGGCCCCCCCTCCACGGACGGCAGCGCCGCTGTCACTTGGAGGGGGGAATCGTGCGGGTGCGGTAGAACCGGAGGGAATCTAGTGGTGGGTTGTGTCCAGACCATGTTTGGGGATGTTGCTATGGGCTGAGCTATCGCAACCAGGTGGAAGAGACCATTGGTGAAAGCCCGTCCGGCAAAAGTCAAAGGGCTAGATCTCCTGGTCAACTGGGATTCGGGGTGGCCTTCGGGGCGTAGCTATACCACCGAAACATCGCACGGCTCCTCATGCATGTATGAACGTGTTGTGGCGTGCATAGACGCCCGTCTTGGGTCTCCTCGGTCTGCCCCCCCCCCCCCCCCACGGACGGCAGCGCCGCCGTCACTTGGAGGGGGGAATCGTGCGGGTGCGGTAGAACCGGAGTGTATCTAGTGGTGGGTTGTGTCTAGACCGTGTTCGCGGATGTTGCTATGGGCTGAGCTGTCGCAACCAAGTGGAAGAGACCAGTGGTCAAAGCCCGTCCGGCACAAGTCAAAGGGCTAGATCTCCTGGTCAACTGGGATTCGGGGTGACCTTCGGGGCGTAGCTATGGCACCGAAACATCGCACGGCTCCCGATGCATGTGTGAACGTGTTGTGGCATGTGTAGACTCCCGTCTTGGGGCTCCGTGGGGTGGCCCCCCCTCCACGGACGGCAGCGCCGCCGTCACTTGGAGGGGGAAATCGTGCGGGTGCGGTAGAACTGGACGGAATCTAGTGGTGGGTTGTGTCCAGACCGTGTTCGGGGATGTTGCTATGGGCAGACCTGTCGCAACCAGGTGGATGAGACCACTGGTCAAAGCCTGTCCGGCGAAAGTCAAAGGGCTAGATCTCTTGGTCAACTGGGAGTCGGGGTGGCCTTCGGGGCGTAGCGATGCCACCGAAACATTGCACGGCTCCTGATGCATGTGTGAAAGTGTTGCGGCATGCGTAGACGCCCGTCTTGGGGCTCCGTGGTGTGGCCCCCCCTCCACGTACGGCAGCGCCACCGTCACTTGGAGGGGGGAATCGTGTGGGTGCGGTAGAACCGGAGGGAATATAGTGGTGGGTTGTGTCCAGACCGTGTTCGGTGATGTTGCTATGGGCAGACCTGTCACAACCAGATGGAAGAGACCACTGGTTAAAGCCCGTCCGGCAAACGTCAAAAGTCAAACGTCAAAGGGATGTCTGTCGGCTTACCTTCGGATTCTTCTCCAGTTTCACTGTCTGCATCGCTATCATTGTGACTGCGGGGATGTTGAGTATCGTGATTAATTAGTTTAGAAATATATGATAGACTAGGAAGTATTCTGACATGTCTTGTACTTCAAGTAGATTATGTATATGCCCCCGGGGCTCAAACAATAATCAACTATGTCATTAATCCCTCTCTGTAAGAGTGGGCATATGTTTTACTGTAAATACGGTGAACATTTATCACAAACGGTTACATGGTGCAAAAAAATACCACTCCTGAGAATTTAGGGCATAATCACCCGCGGAGCAACTGGGGTACTCAACACTGTAGTAGTACAAAAGAGGAAAGATGAGAGGCAAAACGGTGAAAAAGATCAGTTTAAGGTTAATGGTCTTCGTCGCGCGGATCCTGTATTAAGAGAGTGCTAGTATATATGATGCACAGTGACATGCTTTGTCAAGAAAAAATGGCAGAAAGAACCGAACATTTTTTTACCAAAACTAGCAAAGTGCTTACTCTATAGTACAAGTTATGGATCTAATTCAAAGCTATAGAAAGTGCGTACTAGTTTTGTTGATCCATCGACCACTCAAAGTAATACCCGGCGCAAAAATGTTAACATAAGCAATAAATTTCATCACTACATCTTTTCATCTGGCTCTAAGTAGCTTTGGAGATTCTGGACATAAGAGCAGCAAGCCTCGCAACACACGCGAACAGACCATCGTAGAACACGGCGGCACCGCATCATTGCCGTCACACGTCGTCTTCATCGGCACGATCACGTAGCCATGGCCGGTCCGAAAATATATATTAGAGTGCCCGGACTCGAAGACAGTGCCCAGACCAGGCGCAGGAAACACCTTGTAGTCCTCGACGTACTGATTGGGGCTCGCCGCCACGCCGCTCACGGACGGAGGGGGTGCATAATCCATGAATCCATGCCGTGGTCGTACTCGTCGTCGTACCCGTATGCCACCACGCCACCATAGCAGCGTACCACCTGGCGGCGAGCAGCACCATTGACGACTGCCTCCGTTGCTGCCATGCTACTGACGGGCAGCGATGGCACTCTCTCGCAACTGGGCGGAGCTAATAGCTGATCTTGATCTGCTGCTTCTTCTTCACGGATCGACGTCGGCGAGCGGTGAAACGGATCGACCTCGACTTTTTGTGGATCCCAGGCTCCCAGCAGCCTTCCCGATGCACCTATATATCCAGTCGTGTAGGGTCCGATTGGGAGCGTGTACGTACGACAGGTGACATGAAAATGAAGCCGGGTATATTTCGTTCTGGAGATCAACCGGAACTCAGAAACACGATTAGCACACGGGCATGGAGGCTATGCAAACGAAACTCTCGGCGGAGTGAGACGTCATGCACCCGACCCTGACCATCCATCTGGTCGTAGACACGTAGGTCGGTCAACCGGATCGATCCCAAACCAGTTCAACGCCTCCCCATTTGTCTTTTTCATCCGGGTGTACGTGGCCCGATTATAGTAAAAAAAAAAAAAAAAAAAAAAAGCTAAGTAGCTGCTTAGTGCATGTACATCTCGCTGCTTGAGCAACAGAAAAACCTAATAAAAACAACTGAATTCTCACCGCAAACAAAAAAAACAATAATAATCATAAAAAACAATGGAGGGAACCGGGGCGTAATTCCCACGAGCGTATGTGCTATACATGTGTCGCAAAAATCCGAGAGTACACAGATCACACCACCTGATAGGCCGTCTTCATCATGCCTCGTTGCGCCTCTAGTGTCGCTTCTTGTCGCCATCTCACCCTTCACCTTGCCATTCACCTTGCCATTCCAAACATTTTGTTTCACCGACTTGCCCGCCTAGCGACGCTTCTCTTTGCCATCTCACCATCCACCTTGCCATTTCGAATATATAATTTCGTTCACTTGCCCGTCTAGTGACACTTCTCATCGCCATCTCACTCTCCGCCTTTACCATTCCAAACATTTCATAACAGAGAGTTAGAAGGAGACATTTATGTGAACCAACAACCGTGATTCATCAAAGAGGAAGAAGAATACAAGGTATTGAAGCTACACAGAGTCTTGTATGAGCTATGGCAAGGCCCTCCGGCGTGGAACATAACTTGATCGGATATTAATTTCTCTTGGATTTGAGAAAGACCCACATGACATCAAATGTACAAGAGATGTAAAGGAAGGGATCGTCTACTAGTTAACATTTACGTTGCTAACCTATTGATTACTGGAGTAGATGAAGACGTGATTGCAAAATTCAAGTTGCAAATGAAGGAGCTTTTCAAGATGGATAATCTATGGCTATTGAGTTACTAGCTACCTCGAGATTAAGGTACAACAGAAGCCGGAGGGAGTCACCCTACACCAGGAGGCATCACATGGAAGGTACTCGAAAGTTGTGGCATGAAAGATTACAATCCAATTAATATTCCTGTGGAGCCCCATCTTGCATTGAGCAAGAAGAGGAAATCACCCGTGGTTGATCCAACATAACATAGAAGTGTGGTCAGAAGTTTGAGGTTTCTCTTGAACACAAGACTGGACTTAGCCTATTATGTTGGGACTGTGAGTCGCGCCATGGAAGCACTCACTACGGAACATTGGATAGCTATGAAGCATATACTAGATATGTCAAAGGGACGACAAACTTTGGTTGTCTCTATGCGGCAGTGGAGAAGAAGGAGATGGTGAAGCTTCTCAGCTACAATGATAGCAACACGACAGTAGTTGTTGACAACAGTAATATTACCTTGGGTGTGGTATATTTCCTCGATGAAAGCATAGTAAGTTCGCTATCACAAGAACAAAAAGTTATGACATCGATTTCAGATGAAGCGGAGTATATTGCTGCTGTCGCTGCAACATTTCAAGGTGTGTGCTAGGGAGGCTACATGGTGATCTCATGAATCGAGATCCGAAACAACTAGTGCTCAACATTGACATCGAGTTTACAACTTTTCTACACGAGGATCCAGTGCGGCGTGAAAGGAGCAGGGACATTCATATAATGTATCACTATGAAAAGTACTACGTGGAAGAAGGTAAGTTGAAGGCCAACCACGTTTGCACCGATACATTCATACAAGTACTTTAAGTTGAGACTTGGCCAACAATCATGACTTCTGTCCATCCATACAAATGGTTGGCTGGACAAACCGTGTGATTGAGGTCCACATGCACATCACACAACATGTGCAATGACAGTCACATGAGTGAACGATCCTTTGGTGACAAACAATACTAGTTCTGTGTGCCATGAGCCTTTTCATCTTTTTGGGATGTCTAGTCCTCTAAATATCTAATAGTGGTCCATGAACCTTTGTCCATGGCAATCATGAAAAATTGACGACCTGTCTTTGCTGTGATTTTCTTTAGTTCTTTCAAATGATAATGATGATCTCAATATCATGGAAGGTTTTTGCAAGCCAATCGAATCTAACAATTGAACTTTTGTTGATGAAAAACTTTTTATTAGTTTGTATTCGTACATTTGGTCATATTATAATGTTGGCGGTGAAATTTGGAATTTTCTGAAGAAAAATGTACTCAAGCAAACTCAACCCAGTTTGCACATTGTATACCCGACACCGTGTGCTGGTTCCTTAAAAATAACAAGTGCGACCCACAGGTATACATGGATATGAATGCATGTTCATAGAGTCTGGGGATTCAATAATGATGTTCTCGTTCCTTTGCTAGCCACAAGTACTATCATATTTTGAGAACAAGAAAAAGAAAATTACCTAGAGCAAGTTGCAAATCTCACAATCAAATTTTATATGTACAATTCATGGGTAGACGTACTGGAAACAACAACTAGAATTTGATTGAGAATAGAATTGCCACATCAATACTCCATTTTATTTATTGCGAAAAGCCACATCAATACTCCGGTCGATCATCTGATAGACCTTTTACCTTTTAGTAGAAACTTCTGGCCCCTTATTTGTCTATCAGTCCACTGGTAGTCAAAGACTGTTTCATGCATTGAATAGGAGAGGTTGCCCTCTCTGTTAGCTCATGTGTTTACTTTGTCTTAACAATTTAAGAGGCAAAGACAAATTAAAGAACACAAATTTCACCATACCCCAGTGTTGGTGATTCTGGTTCCTCATCCCTTTAAGCATGATGTGGTTGGCTGAGTTCCAAATGAACTAGATTTGCACCATGTCGAGCAGCAATGCTGCACTGGCTAGAAGAACTTGGAATGGCCCCATTTGCCTCTAGCTGCCCATTTAGCTGAAAAATTGAATTGAACATGCATGCAACTTATAGACATGCAAGGTTTGTGTATTATATATGGAGTACTCTTTTATACTCCCTTTATTTTATGGACTGTGATATTTGGCACATGTGTGCCATATAAGCAAAACTGCCACACCTCTACTTCTTTCACTTTACATACATGTATACATTAGCATTCTTTCTCCTTTCATTCTCCTTCTAATTATATACATACACTAGAGGATAAAAAAGCTGATGTCATTCTAGATTTTCTTTATTCCAAAATTTTAAAATATTTTGTAGCTCAAACGGTCGGTCCGATGTAAAAACCGTTTTTACATAAAAGATTCGTCGCGACGAGATCTTCGAAACTAGATCCCATGTTGGCATGTTCCATTGACTTTTTTTCAGCCAAAAATTACCACGCCTAGGCTACATAAGTTATCATGCTCATTATATGCAAGTTACCGTGCTATTTCACAAAAGTTATCGAAGGCATAAAAATGGTTCACCGACTCTGCAGTTCATATATTATCATGATGTATTCATATAAGTTAGCCTGCGATTCTTATATTATCATGTTGTTTTTTGGTCTGCGGTTCGTATATTACCATGCTCTTCGGTCAATTTATATCGGTGCTTGTGCATGAGTTATCAGCCGCGGTTCGTGTATTACCATGATGTTTTCATATAAGTTACCGGGGGGGGGGGGGGGGGGGTATGTTTTTAACATTTTTTCCGCTTCATCAAAGTTATCGTGGTGTTTGTATGTAGGTATGTGATGCGTGTGTAACCATGCTATTTACACAAAATTTATGGGGGGGGGGTATGTTTTCACCAGTTTCCTCACGAGTCAAATATTATCATGATATTTGAATGTAACTTATCAGGTATGCGATGGGTATATTACTATGCTATTTACACAGAAGTTACCGGGGTATCTTATCAACAATCAGTTTGTACCTAAATTATCAAGGTTGTGGTGCGTAATTTACTATGTTATTTACATACAAAAGTTACCAGTGTATTTTTCGACCACTTTTTACTACTCTTTCCCAAATTAAGACTATTACCGTGCTATTTACACATAAGTTCCCGGGGTATAATTTCAACAACTTCATCCACCCGAATCAAACTTATCATGGTCTTCATGCGTAACTTATCACGCCCGTGGTGCGTATATTACCATCCTATTTATACAAAATTTACCAACGATACCATGCTGTTTTTGCTTAAGTTATTGTGTCTACAGTAAGTATAGTATCGTGCTATTTACGTAGAACTTATTAGGGTCAGTTTTCTTCAACGGAAAAAATTCAGGGTCAAAAACTTACCATGTTGTGTGAACGAGAGTTATCATGTCTTCGGTGGGTAAATTATCATGTTATTTACACATAAATTACCGAGGGTATGCTTTTCAACAACTTCATCCGGGTCAAAGTTATCATGGTATTTGTGCTTAAGTTGTCAAGTTTGTGGTGCGTATATTACCATGATGTTTACACAAAAATTACCGAGGGTACGTTTCCAATAACTTTTTTCCCTAGATCGAAGTTAACACGGTGTTTTTGCGTAAGTTATCATGCCTGCGGTGTGTATACTACCGTGCTATTTGAATAGAAGTTACCGAGGTATGTTTTTCAACAACTTTTCTCCTTACATAGAAGCTACCGCTGACATATTTTTCAACACATTTTTCCTCCTTAGTCAATATATATTACCGTGGTGTTCTTAAGTAGTATTTTTTCCCGGCATCGTCTCCGCCTGCATAGCCTCCTCCCATGGTGTTCATATGTAAGTTATCAGATATGCAATGCGTAAATTATTATACTATTTACACAGAAATTATCAAGGTATGTTTCTTCGAATAAAATCCCTCGGAAGAAATTAGCACGGTGTTGCAAATAAGCTATTAGGTCTATGGTGCATAAATTAGCATGCTATACACATAAAAGTTACCGGCTATATTTCAAGTATTTTGTTCCTAGGTCAAAAAATTATCTGGCCTGGGCTGCATAAGTTATCGCACCTGCAGTATGTAACATTATCATGTTGTTTATGGAGATGTTACTGGACATGAAAACCTGAACTACTTTCAACGTTTCAACGGGGTTTTTTAGGTCGGAAGTATCGTCCGGTACAACCAATCGTTACCAATATTGTTTACATGTTGCTTCCAATAAAACATCGTTTGATTTGTCGGTCTACTTGTGGGTTGTCAGGACCACAATTGTGATCGATTTATGCCGTTTAGGCCCAATTTAGATTGATAAGCACTGATACAGTGGTAAACCATAAACCTGAACTCAGTGCAAAAATTTACAGGGATTTTATGTTCATTTTCTACTATATAAGTAGAGGAGAGGATCGTTAGTGCATCACCATCATGCAGATCAGGGATCCCAACTCAAAACTCCTGAATCTTAATGCTAGTGTTTCAGGCCTTTGTGTAGTGATTTGGTTGGAGCGTTTTGCAGTCCGTCGGTCATGCAAGTAACTGAACCTGATTGGAATGATTAGTCTATTCACCCAAACTTAGACAACACTGAATCTTACAAGGGGTTGCAGCAGGGAGGTGAGCAGTAGCAGCAGCAGCAAGAGGCGTTGGTGAAAAGAACAGGATTAGCAAAGGTTTATGGATTTGGAGCTGCCTCGTTGCAAAACAAGAGCAGCAAGGACGATGATCAATAGGAGCGGATCTGTCAAAAATTGAGCCGCCTCGCCACCGTACTTCTTTTATGTCATTATGTGCTCTGTTGCGCCCCGCATCACATGCAAAACCAATCTAGAAACACCAACAAATCAAGCCATCTTGCCGTCCTAGGGAGCAAAACGAGAACAATGGGGAGCTTCCAGTCCTGGGCTACCATTGGTGATGAATCCCAGGAGATGGTAGGGGTTTCCAGTCCTGGGCGTACCTTAGGCGTCGCTGTCGGTGTCAAAACCGGCGGATCTCGGGTAGGGGGTCCCGAACTGGGCGTCTAGGCGGATGGTAATAGGAGACAAGGGACACGATGTTTTTTACCCAGGTTCGGGCCCTCTCGATGGAGGTAAAACCCTACTCCTGCTTGATTGATATTGATGATATGGGTAGTACAAGAGTAGATCTACCACGAGATCAAGGAGGCTAAACCCTAGAAGCTAGCCTATGGTATGATTGTATGTTGTGTATGTTGTCCTACGGACTACAGCCCTCCGGTTTATATAGATACCGGAGAGGGCTAGGGTGACACAGAGTCAGTTACAATGGTAGGAGATCTACGTATCCGTATCGCCAAGCTTGCCTTCCACGCCAAGGAAAGTCCCATCCGGACACGGGGCGGAGTCTTCAATCTTGCATCTTCGTAGTCTTGATAGTCCGGCGGACATTGATAGTCCGGCTGTCCGGACACCCCCTAGTCCAGGACTCCCTCAGTAGCCCCCGAACCAGGCTTCAATGACGATAAGTCCAGCGCATCTATAATCTTCGGCGTTGCAAGGCGGGTTCTCCCTTCAAATTTCATGTACCTGCCGAACAGTGTCCGGCTTCATCTTGAATACTGTGTTCCTCTTCCACGCGTCACACGAATGCGAAAAGCCAGGGTGTTTTTTGCATTTCACCCCCAATTGTGCGAGTTGACCGCCTATAAAAGAGGCAAGAATCCAGATCCAAACCACACCATCTTCCTCCCGCGAATACTCCATCGAAGCGCCTTTTGACCTAGAAATCCATTCCATCATGGATCGTCACCACGGCTCTTCTTCGCGCGCTCCCAGCCCACCGCCGGGGAGTTGGAGGAGGTGCTCTATTTCGCACAACGAGCTCGAGAAGCTCCAAACGGGGGGATTCCTCCCTCCGGCCATTATGATCCCAGTCCGGGCCGGACTGGTTACTTATCAAGGTGGGAGACAGGCGGAGGACACTCCAAGCCCCAATAAGGGGGAGCGAGTATGTTTTGTCCCTTATCTGACAAGGGGACTCGGATTTCCAATACATCCGTTCCTCCGCGGACTCCTGAAGTTCAATGGACTCCAGCTCCACCACCTCAAGCCCGCCTCTGTCATGCATATCGCGGTCTACGTAGCTCTCTGCGAGCTATTCCTGGGCATTGAGCCCCATTTCGCATTGTGGAAGAGGTTGTTTTGCCTCGTATCCCGTTCTTACCTTGGGTCCATATATCAAGTGGGCGGCGCCGAAATATGGCGCATCGCCGGGACCGGATACCTATCCGGCACTCCCAAGAAGGCGTCCGAAGACTGGTCCTCGGAATTGTTTTATATAGAAGACGCTCCGCTGCCAGACGCAGTCCGGATCGGCCTCCCGGAGTTTAGTGCTGCTCCCTTGAAGAAACGCCTCAGCTGGTGCCCGCGGAGCCCCCGATTGGAGGAAGACAAGAGCGTCCATTACTTGATGGGCCGGATAAGATTAATGGCTCATTCCGTCATGAACATGATCGGAGTCATGGCGACATGCATCAAGCGAGGGGTACAACCACTGCAATACAGAGGACACCGCATGTGGGATTTCAACGGGGAAGACGATGCTACCCGGCATGGCCACAAAGGGCCGGATTCGACCGAGGATCTGGTGAAGATCCTGTCCAGCCTGTACAAGGGGGAGAAGGAGGATTTCCTTCGAACGAACCCTCTGAATGGGTTTTCCATGATCAACCCCAGAGGATGGGTAAGTGAACACCTTGAAGGGCCCAGCCCATGCTTTCGAAGTTTAAGCTTCTTACATTATGTCTTCGGCGTAGGGTCTACGCCGGATTGTGGAGGACATGGTAAGTCCTGCTCCGCAACCTAAGGACCCAGAAGGATCCCTGGGTCCGGCCTCCGAAGAGGACCCGGATATCGAGATGGAGCTGATCGATGGGGTGTATCACCAGCTCAGCATAGACAATGCTTTGGTCGCCATTACGGCGGACTACCCCGGACTAAGTCCGGCTTCCCAGGTGACCGCGACCGAAGTCCGGACACCATTATCCCATCCCTGCCCATTTCTGACCTTCGCGAACGATGGTGTTTTGCAGGAAGCGCCTTTACGGCAGGAAGCCGAGCCCGCGGCGGCCGGCCAACAGAGGTCAGTCCGAACCAGCAGGCGGAAAAGGAGCGCAGTACGGACGGAAACGTCGCCGCAAAGGTATAGCTCGTATTTGAATTTTTAGAGCAACGTTCCGAGGAAACGTCTAAGTGCCCATGATTTTTGTAGGAGAAAAAGCGCTCGCCGAACTGCGAGCGCAGGAATTGCCAATCCGACCAACACCGGCCAGGCCCCAGCGCCCGGCCTGGAGGGGGAGGCAAGCGCAAGACGCGAGCCGGATCATTCTCCAACGGAGGATACCGACAGACTGTCCGCCACCAAGTCTGAGGTGGAGAGCGCCATGAACCATAGGCGCCGCAGGACAGTATTTCAAGAAGCGTGCTTTTCCCCTGAGGCATTGGATGCCTTTAACGCAGGGGACGCGCATCTCCGTGCTGCTCAAAATGGTTTTACCAGAGCCATGGAGCAGTATGTGAAAGACATACGGGTAAGGAAATTTTAATGGTTGTATATACCAGTAGCCCCCGAGACTTAAATTAGTTATGCTAACTGATTTAAGGATCATTGTAAATTTCAGGCACTTAACGAGAAGAACGCCAAGCTGTCTCGGGAGCTGCAAGATTGCAAGGCCCAACTTGAGGCCGCACTTGCTGCCGCAGGAGGAGACGGAAAGACCCCTCCTGGTAACACATTTTTATTAATAAATATAAGCGCTGTGCGGCGTGCGCGCGAGTCTAATAATGACATTTGCAGGTACCGCCGGACAAGATCCAGACAGGCAAGCATTGCTACGCCAGCTAAAGGCCGGCGAGAATGTGCTGAATAGAGTTCAGCAGGAAAGGAACAAGCTCCAAGATGCCAACGCCAAGCTCGGAGAAGAGCTGAAAGGCGTACAGGCCGAGCTGTCCGGCTCCGTTAAGGAGAATCAGCGGCTTCGTCGCAGCATTTATAGTAAGTGCTTGAGCGAACTCTTTTGAAAAGAAGAGTCCGGCGAGGAAGCGTTTTGACATGATATGTCTTGTAGGTATACTCACGGGTCGTCCTGCAGAGGAGATGCCCATATCAATGGGTGATCAACTTCCCGAACTGTTGCAACTACTCGAACGAGTTCGGCAGGCAATGAGCGGCGTCGTTCAGGCTTTATGGCCAGCCCTCACCCTACCCGAGGGCCTCGGGGAGCTTGCGGAGAAGCTGCAGGGAGTGCGGCAGCGCTTCCGTTTGTGGAAGATTTCGGCTTGCCGTCAAGGTGCGACGGAGGCTTGGGCCATGCTGAAGACGCGGTACAAGAAGGCAGATCCCAACCACATGGCCAAAGTTGGACCGGTGGGGCCCGACGGGAAGGAGATCCCTGTGAGTTTAGTGTATAGCCAAGTAGAGTTGGCTGCTAAATTTTCCCAACAGGACTGTAAATTAGACAGCCTGTTAGACGGGATTGAGGAGGAATACAATCAATAAATTTGACAATGTATGTTATCCTTTAAAGTGACATGTGAAATGCCTTCTAGCCGGATTGTAGATCGTTTGTCTTTGCCGACCTTTTCGCTTCGACCTCGGGACCCTAGAGTCCGGAGTGTGTCTGAATACCTTTTTGGTTAAGAAACAACCGTGGTATGCATGGAGACCAGGCGTAGGGGTCATTAGTGCTTTATCAGACAAGTGCCCAACTAGTTATGTTATATTACATGGTTAGTAAGAAACATCTTCCAGGGAGAATAGTTCCGTTAAGGGTTCCTTTTGCTGGGAGGCATGCCCTAAAGTGCATGTCCGGACTGCAAAGAAAGCAGTAAAACATCTGGGGAAAATAGATAAATAGGTAAAAAGTCATCTTTTAAGTCACCGACCGAATATTCCCTTAAGAACGCTAGCTTTCGGCTTCACCCAGTCTGAGGTACACATCCGGCTGACCCGGCAGTAACAATCGCAGAGGTGCTCCCTTTACCTCCTAGCCGAACAATCGGGAACGTAGGGGTAAGCACAGGAGCCAGGCAACCCAGCTTGGCCAAAACTTAAGTCATATCGATGCATATAATGGCGAATAAAAGGTACATGTGGAAGCTTGACACATGTGATGGGTAAAAAACCCGTATAATTGAGCTTCTGTAAAAGAAGCCCCCAGGAATAATGAGTGCGGATGGCACATCATGCGTATAATTGAGCTTCTGTAAAAGAAGCCCCCAGGAATAATGAGTGCGGATGGCACATCATGCGTATGCAAAGAATTCAAAAATAGGCCCAAAGGGGCTTTTAAATGAGAGGGATAAAAAAGAGAAACAAAAGACAGCCGAAGTGTAAAATTTTGGACGAGGGAAGGGGACGAATTCTTAGTCCGGCGCTAGGCATAGAATCGTCGGAGGCGGGCTGCGTTCCATGGGTTCGGCTCGAGTCGGTGATCCGACGCATTTCGTAGACGGTACGCTCCGCCGGTCAGTACTTGATCGATGATGAAGGGACCCTCCCATTTGGGCTTGAGCTTGTCCTTTTTCTTGTCCGGCAGGCGTAGAACTAGTTCACCAATGTTGTAAGTCTTGGCCCGTACTTCTCTGCTTTGATATCTTCGGGCCTGCTGCTGATAGAATGCGGAACGATCCTTCGCGACGTCACGTTCTTCCTCCAATGTGTCCAAGTTGTTCTGCCGATCTAGCTCGGCTTCTCTTTCCTCATACATGCGCACTCGAGGTGAGTCATGAATAATGTCACAGGGCAAGACTGCCTCTGCGCCGTATACCATAAAAAATGGTGTGAATCCGGTAGTACGGTTAGACGTTGTCCGCAGCCCCCAGAGTACGGAGTCGAGCTCCTCGACCCATTGTGTGTCGGATTTGGTGAGTGACCTCACTAGTCTGGGTTTAATGCCGCTCATTATTAGACCATTTGCTCTTTCCACTTGACCGTTGGTTTGAGGGTGATAGACTGACGCATAGTCGAGCTTGATGCCCATATTTTTGCACCATGACTTAACCTCGTCGGCTGTGAAGTTCGTGCCGTTGTCGGTGATGATGCTGTGGGGGACTCCGTAACGGTGTACCACCCCTGATATAAAGTCTATCAGTGGTCCGGACTCTGCCGTTTTGACCGACTTGGCCTCTATCCATTTGGTGAATTTATCCACCATGACCAATAGGTACTTTTTCTTGTGGGTTCCCCCTTTAAGGGGTCCAACCATGTCAAGCCCCCAGACCGCGAACGGCCAGGTAATGGGTATGGTTTTGAGGGTGGTGGGTGGCATATGGCTCTGATTAGCAAAGAGCTGACAACCAACGCATCGCTGGACCAAGTCCTGTGCGTCTGCCCGAGCCGTCGGCCAATAAAATCCTGTACGGAATACCTTTCCTACAAGGGCCCAGGCTGCTGCGTGGTGTCCGCCTAGTCTGGCATGAATTTCAGCCAGGAGGTTTCGCCCCTCTTCTTCGGAGATACACCTTTGAAGGACTCCGGTGGTACTTTTCTTATAGAGTTCTCCCTCATGGACCTTGTAGGCCTTCGATCGTCGGACTATGCAGCAGGCCTCATTTTGGTCTTCTGGAAGTTCCTGCCTAAGTAAGTAGGCTAGGAAAGGTTCTGTCCACGCGGCAATTACTGCCATTATGACGTGGGCGGAGGGTGTTATGTCGTCTGCCGAATCACCAGTTGGTGCGGTTTTCTCCGGTTTGTAGCTACCGGGCTCCTCTTCCCATAGTACGGATGGCTTGAAGAGCCGTTCCAGGAAGATATTTGGAGGGACAGCATCACGTTTAGCACCGATGCGTGCCAGGACGTCGGCCGCTTGGTTATTATCTCGGGCTATGTGATGGAATTCGAGTCCTTCAAACCTAGCTGACATTTTTAGGACAGCGTTACGATATGCTGCCATTTTCGGATCCTTGGCATCGAAGTCTCCATTTATTTGGGATATTGCAAGGTTTGAGTCCCCGTGCACCTCTAGGCGTTGAATGCCCATGGAGACCGCCATCCGGAGACCATGTAACAGGGCCTCGTATTCGGCTGCATTGTTGGAGTTCGTGTACATTATTTGAAGTACATACTGGACTATATCTCCGGTGGGGGACGTCAGTACAACGCCAGCCCCCAGTCCGGCCAACATTTTGGAGCCGTCGAAATGCATAGTCCAATTGGAGTATGCGCCGTACTCTTTAGGGAGTTCGGCTTCAGTCCATTCGGCGACGAAGTCAGCCAAAACTTGTGACTTTATAGCTCGCCGAGGTTTGTAAGTGATGTCGAATGGTAAGAGCTCAATGGCCCATTTTGCTATCCTGCCCGTTGCGTCGCGATTATTTATAATGTCATTGAGTGGAACTTCAGAGGCCACTGTTATCGAGCACTCCTGAAAGTAGTGTCGGAGCTTTCGAGACGCCATGAACACCGCATATGCTATCTTCTGATAGTGCGGGTAACGGGATTTGCAGGGTGTTAACACAGTGGATACATAATACACTGGTTTTTGAAGAGGGAATTTATGCCCTTCTGTCGCTCGTTCGACGACGAGGACTGCGCTCACAACTTGATGTGTTGCTGCGATGTATAACAACATTGGTTCGCCCAGAGTGGGCGCAGCCAGGACCGGATTTGTTGCCAGTATGGCCTTTATTTCTTCGAGTCCGGCAGTGGCAGCATCCGTCCACTCGAAGTGTTCGGTGCGCCTGAGGAGGCGATAGAGGGGCAACGCCTTTTCTCCTAAATGGGAGATAAAGCGGCTTAATGCTGTCACGCATCCTGTTAATTTTTGTATTTGTTTGAGGTCTTTTGGAATATCCAACTGTGACAGAGCTCAGATTTTGGCCGGATTTGCTTCAATTCCTCTACCGGATACAATGAAGCCCAGCAGCTTTCCGACTGGTACGCCGAACACGCATTTTTCCGGATTCAGCTTGATGTCATATGCTCTGAGGTTGTCGAATGTGAGCCTCAAATCGTCTACTAAAGTTTCGACGTGTTTTGTTTTGACGACTACGTCTACGTATGCCTCGACTGTTTTGCCGATCTGGGTGGCCAGACATGTTTGAATCATGTGCTGATATGTTGCGCCGGCGTTTTTGAGTCCGAAGGGCATCGTGTTGAAGCAGAATGGTCCATATGGAGTGATAAATGCCGTTGCGGCTTGGTCTGCTTCCGCCATCTTGATTTGATGATAGCTAGAGTATGCGTCCAGGAAGCACAACGAATCGTGCCCTGCTGTGGCATCAATGATTTGATCGATGCGGGGGAGAGGGAAGGGATCCTTTGGGTAAGCTTTATTGAGGTCTTTAAAATCGACACAGAGGCGCCAGGATTTATCCTTATTTGGTACCATCACCAAATTTGCTAGCCAGTCCGGATGTTTGATATCTCTAATGAATCCGGCTTCCAATAGTTTGGCTAGCTCTTCTCCCATTGCCTGTCTTTTGGGCTCGGAAAATCGTCGAAGAGCCTGTTTGACTGGCTTGAATCCTTTTAGGATGTTGAGGCTGTGTTCAGCCAACCTGCGGGGGATTCCGGGCATGTCTGAAGGATGCCAGGCGAGGATATCCCAATTTTCCCGAAGGAATTCGCGCAGTGCGGCGTCTACTTCGGGGTTCAACTGTGCCCCAATGGAGGCCTGTTTTTATTGGATCCGTTGGATGGACCTGGAATTTTATTATCTCGTCTGCTGGTTTGAAGGAGGTGGACTTGGATCTTTTATCGAGTATCACATCGTCCCTGTTCACCGTAGAGCGCAGCGCGGTAAGTTCCTCTGCCGCTAAGGCTTCGGATAGTGCCTCGAGGGCTAGTGCGGCTGTCTTGTTTTCGGCGCGGAGTGCTATGTCCGGATCACTAGCGACAGTGATTATTCCGTTGGGCCCAGGCATTTTAAACTTCATGTACCCGTAATGAGGTATTGCTTGAAAAATTGTGAATGCCTCTCGTCCTAATATGGCGTGGTATCCACTGCTGAACGAGGCCACCTGGAATGTGACTTCTTCGGATCTGTAATTGTCCGGAGAGCCGAACACCACATCGAGTGTGATTTTTCCTGTGCAGCGCGCTTCCCGGGTAGGGATTATTCCTCTAAAGGTTGTGCTGCTTCGCTCAATACGGCTCCAATTGATTTCCATTTTTCGCAGAGTTTCCTCGTTAATGAGGTTTAGTCCGCTACCGCCGTCCATGAGGACTTTTGTCAGTCGAAAGCCGTCCACTATGGGACTAAGTACCAGTGCGGCTGGGGTTCTGGTTGTTCGGAATGTGGGCTCGTCGCTGCCATTGAAGGTAATGGCTGTGTCGCTCCATGGATTTACTGTTGCTACTTGGTAGACTTCGGCGAGTTCGCGGATTGATCGTTTTTGCATATTATTTGATGCAAAAGTCTCGAAGACTGTTGCTACCATGCTGGTATTGTTGGAGTGGTTTCCCGGAGCTAGAAGCTCTTCGCCACTTTTGGCCACCTGCCGTAATATCCAACATGCTCGAAGGCTATGTGTTGGGACGGCTCCCTCTGTATTATGAAGCTTACAGGGTCCATTGAGCCATCCCTCCAGTACGGTTCCGTTTTCCTGACTGGGTTTTTGTTTTTTCATTTTTGCATCTGGGGCCTGAGTGTAAGGCGCCCTTTTACTGCGGACTGTGTTTGGGGCCGGATTATCCCAGAATTGATTTTCGGTTTTCCGGAAACTCTCCATCGCACAGTACTTTCGTACTATGGACGCTAGATCGGTAAAGCGCGTAATTTTGTGACGATCAATGGCGTTTAGTATTCCCTTGTCCGTGCAGTTATTGCGGAAGATTGATATTGCGTTTTCCTCTCGGCAGTCCTTTATCCTGTCCATAACCAGGAGGAATCTGGCCCAGTAGTGATGTACTGTTTTTGTAGGCTCTTGCCGTATTAGAGATAGATCGCATATGTCTGGGCGGGAGGGTGGAATAAAATCCGGATCCCTGCCCATCTTGAGGCTCAAAGGCCAAGGGGTTTCCGAATTCGGAAGTGTGTTTTGCTGGGGACAATTCAGCGAGTCCGGGGCGATGCATGATTTTAAGTTCGATGCTCGATCGAAGTCCGTCCCTCCGCGGGAATCCGGCATGGAGGGTTCGGGAATCTGGACATGAATTGTTTTCAGCACTGGCAAAGAGTTGCCGTATTGCTCTTCCACCACTGCGACGTGGTGGGTGGCCTGGGGAGAGTTAATCTCTCTCAGCTCGGTTTTAAGCCCAATCTGGTTGTAGTCCGTAATGACTCCCAGGGCGGCGATGCGATCCAAGAGCTCGTTAACAGACGAGAGCTCTATTGGATCTAACAGTTCGGCAGCTTTAGGGCTGACGCGAAGATTGCTTTCGACGACTTGAGAAGTCATTGCCGAAGCGGCGGCCGGACAGGCGGTCATGAGAAAACCACCAAGCCGGATAGTTTGGCCGGCGGCCAAGGCCCCTCCGGCGAAAATACCGTCTTTGAAGACGGGCGGAGGCATCCGCTCTATCGGTGACGACACAGAGGAACTCTCAATGAAAGCACCAATGTCGGTGTCAAGACCAGCGGATCTCGGGTAGGGGGTCCCGAACTGTGCATCTAGGCGGATGGTAACAGGGGACAAGGGACACGATGTTTTTTACCCAGGTTCGGGCCCTCTCGATGGAGGTAAAACCCTATTCCTGCTTGATTGATATTGATGATATGGGTAGTACAAGAGTAGATCTACCACGAGATCAAGGAGGCTAAACCCTAGAAGCTAGCCTATGGTATGATTGTATGTTGTGTATGTTGTCCTACGGACTACAGCCCTCCGGTTTATATAGATACCGGAGAGGGCTAGGGTTACACAGAGTCGGTTACAATGGTAGGAGCTCTACGTATCCGTATCGCCAAGCTTGCCTTCCACGCCAAGGAAAGTCTCATCCGGACACGGGGCGGAGTCTTCAATCTTGCATCTTCGTAGTCTTGATAGTCCGGCGGACATTGATAGTCCGGCTGTCCGGACACCCCCTAGTCTAGGACTCCCTCAGTCGCCGTGGCCATCGAAGAGGTGCGAGAGGAGGAGCGCGTCGGCTTTGGGACCCAGCCCGCCGAGGCCGCGGCGCATGGCAAGCAGGCGCACAGGCATGTCAGCGAAGCGCGGGGCCGCGGCACAGGCGTCCTCCATCTCCCCGTTGCGGCCGGGCGGCCGGGCGTGTGAGCGCATCTCTTCAGGCCGGCGTGCCTTGCTGGCCAAATCCACGGCAAGAGGGATTCATGCGGTGGTGCGGGGATGAAGACGATCGAAGGGGAGGAATAAACACACGATCGAGATCAGACGTTGCTCGGGTCGTACGGTAGTTTTAGCAATCTGCCACACGGTTGCCATATACTTATTTCGTTATTTTATTTTAATTTTGCATGGCTGGTTCTCTTATACCTACGCACCTTGGTTTGCAAGTATATATTCTCTTGATGAATGATATTTAGTTTCTTGTGCAGCTCAACATTTTCTTGGTGTACGAGGTTTCCCTGCAGTTAAAAAAGGTTAGGCTAATAGGAAATAAAATGGGTCACCCTCTGTGATATGGTGGTAGTAGTGTTGCAATGGTGAAATCACAAATTGACCTTCTTATTGAACTCTTCAATTTAATCAATCATAACTTGGTCCTGGAAAGAACAATATGATTAGTGCCACTACAAAGATGCACGGTCATGGCTAACGTGCCAAAACGTACTCTGTCGCCGAATCGTAGTAGTATTCGATCATGCATATAGCATGGTCAAACGTACACAATATCAGGCCAAGGGTCACGGATCTTGGATTAACGGATGGAAAACTCTTATGATCAAGCGGATGATTTCCAGCTCTCCGTCCTCCTTCTTTCTCCCTTCCAGATCTGCTGCCTCCCTCAAACCCCTCCTACCTACACAATATGCTGCCCCCTAAGCTATGCAGCTAAATCGATGGCTTCCGTGCACCACGCAAGAGAAAGTGAAGTAGAAGTAGCGCCCCATGGCCGGATTACACTGCTGCCAAGCTCAGTGCCTCTGCTCCGAGCCCGGGGAGGCGGAGCTGAGAGCATGGACGCCCGCTGACGGTGGGATATTAACGTTGTGGGTGTCGTTCCCAGGGCTGCAATGGAGCCCGGCATCCGATGTTGAAATGAAGCGCCCCTGCTACCTGGCAGCCGTCACCGCTGCTCGTTCATCCCTTTCGTCTTCGTCCAGCACCAGCCAGCGTCGTCATCATCTTCGCAGACCAGTTCGTCTGCTCCGATCACCGTTGGTGACATTGTCGAGTCTCCTTCTCTACTGGCCCCTTCGACTTCTCTGCATGGCGAACAGCTCATGTGGGTCCCTCGTCTACGCATACCCGGTGTTGGGAACACCGATGCGTTCCTTCATGCATGAGTTGTCCTCGGGCCTGAAAAGCCTAGAGCGGCACTTCGTCACCTCATCTTCGTCTATCTATGCACGCCCAGTGCTAGCAACACCGATGCGTGCCTTCGTCCATGATGTGTCTGCGGGCTTCCATGCGTGACACGTCGTCAAAAAAACAAAGCCTGCTCTATAACGCATAGAGTGCAAACTGTAATATCATTCATAGAGGAAATATCCAAGTAGTCGAGCATCCATACATGCTTTGATGTTGGCCTTGTGTGCATCCCTTTGGTTATGTATTTCTATAAACATGTCCAATCTGGTCATATAATCATTTCTTAAAATTAAAATGCTAAAAACATATTTTTTAACATATGGACAACAGTAAATTTTGGTTGTCTCTTTCCTAAATTCAGGTCAATATTGGTTAATATCGCATATACTTAAACCAAATAGAAATAACTGGTATATACCGACACCTCAACATGATATTTACCAAAATACTAATAAATTATTTAAGAAAAACTTAATTTCTGACCACGCAGATGCCTCATATCCATTGTCTGCCACCCTATATATGTAGTTACTACAAATTAATATGCATATAACCATAATACCTTTTTAAGCTTCTAATACCAAAATACACTCGAACACAAAAACTGAAAAAATGAATTTGACTTAGATTATTACACAATATTTAACTTGGGCTTCATTACATCCGAGGACTTCAGGTCATTAAAACTTAATGACGTCCAGAAGTACTGTTCCAATTCGTCTCCAACTGTAAAAAAGGTTAACTAAAATCCTTGCGTGGATAAATCCTTCGCCATTTTTAAAAGAATGTCCATAACATTAGGAAAACTTATTTCAGCATGCAAAGTCTATTGCCTGAAACATGATCAGTAGTTGGAGACAACAACTTGTGTCCAACAATGATCCTAGCCCGGGAATATATATTTTTTACCCGGAGATGAACAATAGACAGACATTGACGGCCTCGCCAATCGCCAATCTCCCTTGAAAGAAATAACTTTAAGTATGGAAAAACATACATAATTAAAATTATAAACCATGGGAAAAAAATCAAACGCTTCTGGATGGTTAGAATGTGAAATAAAATTAATTTGCTCAAACCTAAAAAAAATACAAAATTATGAAAGTGATTAAAATTATAAAACCTAGTTAGAATGCATAATAAAGAACATGACAAACACATTCCACATATAAGTAGCACGTGAGAAACAGTCAAGGTTGAAGACTTACTCGGAACAAATTGCATGGACTTACTTAAAAACCAAATAAAAATTTATGTTCACCTAAATTAACCCAATAATTAATTCGTAACAAATAAATTCAAAATCCGTCACTCGGAAAACACCAAAAGAAAAACCGAACATTGGAAATAATAGACTCTTGCCTGGAAACCATATGTATGTGATGCCTTAGAAAGCCACCACGCTTAGATCCAATACTTCACGGGTAGACTGCACCTGGGACGGGAAGCTCGGGAATTAACAGAGTCCAGCTATAAGCATTTAAGTGTTGGCTATTGTTCTGGATGCATGCACGGCCAAAACTTGAGAAACACTACTATGAGTGAACCGATGAGAGAAAGTAGCAGGAGATGGTCCAGTCTGTTTTTCAAACATACCAATGTAGCTTGCTTCTGCTGCTAGAATTTTTTAACAAAACTGAGGACTAAGTAAGAACGTCCAGATCATACTAAGGGATGAAAGAATAAATTGCACTGTATCTCTTACATGTGCAGGACCTTTTGTAGTTTCCTTTCGGAGAGGCATCACCGGACTCTCTCTTTTGTGCGAGATTACTAACCCATCGTATGTTCGTATTAACGCAAAAGGATCTGCACAGAATTATTTGGGAGTTTTATTTGTAAACAATAGTGTGAGGACATTGAATTTTGACAAATTTTGTTAGCGAAACCAAAAACAATTTTGACGAAAGCATTAGTAAGCTACATGAGTTAATTAAGATTATGTACACATGTATTAAAAGGAACATGTACGTCTATTTTTACTACCTCACCCTTATTTTTACAGGAGTTAATTAAGGATCATGTACACATGCATTAAAAGGATCATGTACACACGCATTAGCTAGTAAGCTACAGAAGTTAATGAGGAACATGTACACACGCATTAGCAGGATAGGTTCAGAAGTATTGGCTCGCCTCAGATTGGTAGAGTAGATGTGGACTTTGGGAGGCTGGGGTGGATCGGCATGGTGGCGGGGTTGATCAGCTCGACACTGACGTGCAGCGGCATCAAGGCTCTTCCAATTGTCCGATGAAGGGAGCACGCGACCACAAGATACGACAGGGCAGGGATGAACTTTGGGATGCTGGCGCAAATCAGCATGGCGGCGGGGTTGATCAACTCGTCGCCGACGCACAACAACATCATGGCTCTTCCAAGTCTCCGATGAAGGGAGCGCATGGCCACCAAATGCGACAGGGCAGGGATGGACTTCAGAAAGCTGGGGAAGATCAACATGGCAGCGCGATTGATCAGCTCGGCTCCGATGCGCGATGGCCAACTGATGCAACAGGGCAGTGATGGATAGCACCGTACGCATGTTATGTTGCTTCAAGATACCTAGGACAATACATTTGCTTTTAAACTGCTGCAAGCCGTGAGGTATCTCCATCAGAGACTATGTGTGCAGACGCTCTTTTTTCCTTGAAACTAACGTGTGCTGGTCGACATACATGGGATTCTTTTTTTAAGTTAACGTGTGCAGGTTGGTTAACGTGTGCAGGTGGACTTACATGGGATTTTTTTTAAGTTAACGTGTGCAGGTTGACCTACATGTTTTTTTAATCCATCCAAAGATCTACGGTCCCACCAGATAAATGGTTCGTAAATTCTAATTAATGTGGGAATTTTTAGTGAGTCTGTAATTAGTATAGGTATAGAGGTATAGATAGATAGATAAATAGATAGATAGATAGATATACATATTTCTATCCATGACTTTAATTTTTTATTTAACATGTGCAAACACTTTTAAAATTATAGAAATATTTTTATAATTCATAATTTAATTTATGATTTTTATCAATATAATAGGTGAACATTTTATGAAACTACATGAGCATTTACTTAACGTTATTTTTTATTTATATGTATATTATTTAAAACTATAATTCCATTTATTTATTTATTTTAAAAATAACTAACATTTTGAAAATGTAAAAGAAACTAGCGGTACTCTCAGGGTTCGAGTCTCTGCGGCCAGTGGCGGATCTAGGATTTGACAATGTGGGTGCAACTATGAACAACATTACAATGGCTAGAAAAAAATATACTACACTAGGCCAAAATTTGATGAAGGACAAACATTGCACTAATAAAATAAAATTTGTAACTTTTGTATGGGGCCATGGCCCCTTAGATCCGCTAATGTGTGCAGCTGCATCATTTTTACGATATTTTTCTATTTTTTGTTATTCAACTGAGGATATATAGCTTGTGTTTTCTTTTTTTTTTTGCGAAAATATAGCCTGTGTTTCCTTACGCTGCATTTGGATGTCTGTAATGAGGCCTCGAATTGGATTTGGTATTCCTCAACTCCCAATTCAGCTGTTTGGCATGCACACCGAAACAGCCGTATGAATTAGGACGAATACAGGCACGAAACAGGTTGCAGGCGCCGAGGCGTCCGACGTTTTCGAGCTCTCCTGCTCCGATTTGGCCTGAATCATCCATCCCGCAAAAGGTAACGATTCGCTTCTTCTTTTCCCCTCTCCCCCAGGCCCAGGGAAACATCAGCCCCCGTGCGCTCAGGGAAGGCACACCGGCGGCGGCACCCAGATACTCCACTCGCCGGCCCTACTTCTCCAACTCCGGCCTCTTCTTCCCCGTCGTCGCAGCTCGTTCCCCTCCTTCCATGGCCGCCCCATCTCATGTGCCACCCCATCTCGCCGCGCCACGGTCTGCCCCTACCGTCCACCGACGCTCCTCCTCCTCTAGCCCTGCTCCGACCGCCAGATCCGCTGCTCCCATGGCCGCCGGATCCCCTGCTCCCATGGCCGCCGGACCCCCTCCACCTCAGCCGCCGATACCCATCTCCTCTACTCGTTCCCCATCAGATCCCCTCTTCTACCCTCTCGTTCTTCCCCTTCATCTTCTTTGCAGCAAGCATAATGATGATACTATTTTTTCTTTTGTAGGTTTGCTAGGACGTCATGCTTAATTTTTGGCCAAGTATATCTGCCTCGTATTTGAATATAGTCTAGTTTGGACGAAGTACTATGCAATTCCATAGTTTGCCATCCAAACATGATTTAGTATTGAAACCTCCCTTAGATTCCATGAGCCAATATCATGAGCACCCAAACACTTGAATTCGTATTCATGGCCATTACAGTTTCCTCACTGAGTTGGAATTGAAACCAATTCAATACGGAGGCTTCCAATACAGATATCCAAACGCAGCGTTAATGTACATGAATGGCGAATGGGTTGGCTGGCTAACTTTGCGAGTAGGGAACTTGAGGTTGCTCGGGTTGGAAACCTGAGCATACCTTTTTTCCATTCAACTAAAATTTGTGCTCCAGATAGCTGGTACCCGCTTGTCAGAAGCTTTTCTATATAAAAAATATTTAAAAACGAGGGGGTTCCATCCCAAAAAGCATGCCACACGACTTGTCTTCATTGTTGGGTCACTGACAAACCGGCCCCACGCCACACTAGCATGCCTCGTCAGTGTTGTGGGTGTATACAAATGTGATTAGCATCGTATTTGCACGTCCGAGCTAAGTTTTTGCACCCACATGAAAACCAGAGCATCACAGGAGCTCCTATGATAGCAACTAAACATGAACAACAGCCTGCAATCCCTAGAATAGCATGGATCCACAACTACAGAGTTCAAGTTGGAACTGATGCATGAGTAGGGCATGGAGCATTAACCAGACAAGCACCAGATCAACATAGCCACGACCATGTCCCATATAGTAAAAACCATCACACTGCTGATTATGACGGGGATGAAGAATTTTGTTGGATACGACTTGAGCTGCGCCCAAAATGTAAAGAAGACCAGACTAACTTCAGCTGCGCCCAAAATGTAAAGAAGACCAGACTAACGGCAGCAGCAGTCATAAGTACACCACACAAGAACACCAGATTGCCTGTCAACACAAGAACACTGGAGCGCTGAAGGTTGGTGGGAGGGGGATTGAGGGAAGGGGCCGTGCCCCCCTCCCCCTTGAAACTATATATTGTGCGATGATTATATACGTAAAAATTATATATTGTACGTACATGATATATGTGGAGTCACTGGAGGTTGGTGATGGGCAGCAAGGAGAACATGAAGGGGATGGCGGCGTAGTACCGGAGCCGAGACTTCAAGAAGTGGGTCAAGGCGCACCACTCGTTGCACGAGGTGCTCACAAGAATGTGGGAGTGCCCTCAGATTCTATCCTGTGGCGGTGGCCGGAGGCAGCCGTCACCCCCAGAGCGGCGTGGACACCACGGAGTTGCATGACCGTGCTCTGGCCGAGGAGGTCAAGTACGTGTTGGTAGGGACGGCTATGTGCGTGGGTATGTACGTACGTGGCTCCATAACAGTAAACAAAAAAAGCTACTGTAGCTACTAGTGCACGTACACACAACTCAAGATACTAATTGACAAATAATGTGGAAGGAGTACGATGATATGAACACTACAGACATTCTTAAGCTCACAAAATCGACGATTAGCTTCACGTGCGAGCAAGCTTGTATATGTAGAACCTATGCCAGTATCAATACCACAAATTATAAATACCTGATGTTAAAAAAAATTATAAATACCTGGAAAAAAGAATAAAAATAAGGGGAGGCGCCACCACCATGCCAAGCATCGAAAGTACTATTAAATACGTGTTGAATGCTCTTTCATTATTACAAGAAAGTCCTAACATTTTGCAGTCAGCAACCAAAGTTTATTTTTTCTTACAAACAAGGCCTAAATTTTGACAAGTCGTGAGAAAATTGGCTAGAAATTTCGGCAGCATAACGGGTTGAGAAGAATCGCATGCGCTACTGCCCTCACGACGATGCCTTCTTTATTGTACTGCACATGGAATGGAAACGCTACATGTCATCCCAGCTGACTGTTTACACAAAATGTAAGAGATATGACTTAAAGACAGCGGTGTTACATCCATATGGCTAATTAGGAAAAGCTAAACACAACTCTTTTCTGAAAAACACCATACTTTTTCATTACAAATTGCTTTAAATTCTTGAGATAGCAATTGCTCACAAATCCTTTAATTACAATTAAACTTTATATATATATATATATATATATATATATATATATATATATATATATATATATATATAGAAAGTCTATTAAACACCCTGGGTGATGAATAAATTATTCTTCACCCTAGCCGATCGACTGAGTCGGGAGTTGGGCTCAACCAAACCAACACGCCATCCTGCCACTGTAAAATTATACTCGTATGGAAGTAAATTTACTTTGGCACTAGGAGCTAGCCCACTTCCTCGTCCTATTCTAAAAGGTACGAGCGGTTTCAGTCTCGACTCTCGAGCCGCGAGCGGCTTGTTGTTTCGATGGTATGGTTCTCGGCGGCAAGTCTTGGACGGCGCTGGCCGATACTGCTTGGTTCCGGTGGCCCACCTCCCGCTCTAGTCTAATCAGGCGATGCGGCTGCCGGTGGGATCAACGCTGTGGTAGCCGGGCAGGCGGGGGAGGCGCGATGCTCGACGGCTGGCCTGGATGTGCAGTTGCCCTCGTGTCGTGTGTTGGTTGCGGCGGCTCTGCGGCGGGTTAGGTGCAGTGGCGTGAGAGAAGGAACTAAGTTCAACATTTTTTAGGATTGTTTCTCGATTTTCTGTCCAATCTATTTTTTCGCGTGTCTGCCCGCAGCTGCAGCAGTTCAGGAAGAATCGAAGAAGGGTCCTGGAAACTAGGCAGGAACCAATGCGGATGAGGGGGCGTCAAAAGCAGGTGCCAACTGGGAGAGGTCATGCGTTTGTGCCTTCTCCCGTCCTCCTACGGGTAGGGAGGTCTAACGCAACTTCTCCCAAAGCGGGTTTTCCTGAATTGGTACATGGGTGTTTGATTTCTGTCGAATCTGTAATCTGATTAGATCATGAGACTGAATGTCCTACCCTAGTAACCCTACAGAATATGCTTGCTTGTGTTTGCATTGGTGCATGTACACTCTGTAATTGTTTTTATCTTAGGAAGACTCTAATTCTTGTTAGTTTTGTATCTCGAAGGTAGTTTGGTCCATTATATTGGTGGGATGTATGTTTAGAACAGGATAGGAAGTTTCGGTCTACTGTTTGTTCTAGTCCATGCGAGGTAGAGCAGTGTTTCTGTAAAAAGTTCTATACTCTGCGATGTGTAGACGCATTGGCTGCTATGGAATGGCTAAATTCTTGTCAGGTAGAAGTAATAATGTGCAGAAAAGTTTTAGTTTGTTGTTTGATGTGTTCAAATTTAATGTTTTCTCAATCCACCATGAAGATTTGCATGTTTGTTTCAGTCTCCCTATGGGACATCATTTAACAGTTTAAATGCTTCTGAATTTTAACAGTATTCATTTGAATGGGGCTGGACCACTTGAGGTTAGTCTCGTTGATTTAATTCTAATGCGCTCTATTTTTTAGACTGCAGTGGGTAGTCATGGATTTGTAGCAGGCCGAGCAATCATCAACCATTGTCGTTGGTCGTCGCCACCAGGTTATGTTGGCTGTTGACATGCTTCTTCATGTAACCTGCATCTCTTCCCACCACGATGGTCGTCAACTAGGTCTTCGCGGCTAATGCTCTTGAGTATCGCCCTCTCTCCATCAATTTACATCTGTATGTGTTGATTCATTCGCCCATGGAAAGTATCTACTCGAATCTGGTTAGATTTAAAAAATAGTAATCCGGATTTAAATAGATTAACGTCCCTACATGCAGAGGTGAAGCACTATGGTTTCGATTTTGACCCCATCCACTAATTTAGATAGTTTAGCCCAACGAGTGCCATCTTCTTCGTTTGATTGAACCTTTGTGAGTACAGCAAATATGTAAACCACGTGTTGGTCTCTCCCCTTAAAAATGAAACTGAGATTTTTGTACTATAGTTAATAGAAGGATACTGCTTGGTTTAGTATTTTCTACAATATTCTATTATGATACTGATCATTACATGCAAGGTAAACTGGGTTCCATCTTAATATTGGAAACCTTTTTTTGCCAACAAGAATGGCATCACTTTATTAGGGAATACACATACATTTAATCATTTCCCACTAAACCATGTGTGTCTGTTCTAAAACTCCATGCATGGACAGTCTGGAAGATAAGAATAATTCTCTCTCGGAATTGCATATGAATGTCAGCATATTATTTTTTTGAATACAATATTTTCTATAACCAGTACTCCATTGATGCTTCCTATCTTTGTTTGAAATATAACCAGTAAATATGAATTTCCACTGGAATGATGTCATGATCGGTTTTATTTACACTGCATAGCTCATCTTTAGGTACCTTGACAAGTGATTTTTTTTAGAAAAGGAGGATGACCCCCGGCCTCTGCATCTGGGAGATGCATACAACCACTTTATTGATTATTCTCGAGGACCTTACAAAGTGTTACAACAATAAGCCTGAATCCACCATCTAGGCAACATATGCCGCTACTCCTATCCATATGATGAAGGGGTGCTAGCTGGGCCACTACCCAGACCACTCACCTAATCCTAACATCGAAAGCCGGAATCTCCAGCCTAGCCACATACCGGGTCTGGGGCATAAACCGGTCTGACGCACTCACAGGTGTCGTCTCCACCATCTTCCACTGGTCCATCTCCAAGCAGATTGAGGTGCCAACCTTGGCAGGCTCCTCTGCCATCAACACCACCATGACGCCAAATGACGACCACCACCTACGCTAGAACATCTCCAAGCAAACAAGAAAACAAGAAAAGACCAAAAGATACAAGGAGGCACTCTGAACTTACAACACATCGGAGAGCTAGTTACAAGAGGTACTACGAAAGGGCACTACTAGCATAAACCGATGACCGCAACCCTCAGGCGCCAAAGACACAGGAGGAATGCCGTTGGGACAAACGCCAAGCCGGCCACACCATCACGTGGCAAGAACGTCTGAAGGCTGCAGGAAAGCCGCCGAGCAACAACAGAGAGGCGGACAACGGGACAGCAAGAGGCACTGCACCTGCTGCCGGCCAAAAACCCCACCTTCAGCAACCCTACGCCCGAAACCACACTCCCCAGACAACGCCTCCATGGAGGGAACGACACACATGGCGCCGCCGCTGCCCAATCCTGCCGGATTTTGGGTTTTCACCCGGGAGAGGGAACGGAGGTGGGGAGAAGGAGACCACGACATCGCCTCCAAGAAAGAAACGTTGCCCAAGGCCGACGTCAATGCCGGGCCGAAACAGCCGGCCAGGGGTTTCCCCCGGTCCCGATCTGCAACACCAGCCCCAAACTCCACAGGATCCAGCGACCAGCCGCGGCAAACCAAGCGCAGAGGGGGAGGGAGCTAATTGGGGGCGGCAAACCTCCAGATCTGGCGAGGAAGAGGAGGCCTCCACGCTGTAGCCACCGGCCGCCGACGCCCCACCGCCCCCGCAGTCGAGGACGCCGGCCAGAGCCCTCCGCGAGCGCCGTTCAGGGAAAGAACGGCGACGCCACGCCGGCAGGGGCCGCCGCCCCTGGGATCCAGATCCTCCGTTGCAGGAGCGACGAGGGCCTCGCCGCCACCGTCACTGGCGGCCGCGCGGGCTTGCCCGGCGACTACCTCAGGTGGCGACGAGGAGGGAGAGGAGGGGTGGGGGAGGCGGCGCTCGGGAACCCTAGCCGCCGCCCGAGTCGCCCGGTCAGGCGACGCGGGGGCCGAATCTTAACAGTACTCCCCAATCCCCATGTTAAAGAAGTGATTCGTATCATTGTTTTTATATGAATGTTTCTGTAACACTTAATCTTTTTGGTTTTTTTTACTGGAGGTTGTGATGGGTTGCATTAAGACAACAGTAAGATTGTTGAACCAAAGCTTTGTTGTGGAAGTTCTACTCGATAGTTTTTGTATTGCATACACAGGCTAATTAGTGCAGGGCTAAAGATCTCTCCTACATCTTCCATGGGTTGAATATAACCAATCATTTTTCTTATTTCACTAGAGAAGTTCGGACCTGTAAGAAAACAGATGTAAATTACAAAGCTGCTCCTATGTACTCTACAAAATATAACTTAGTATAAAGTTGAGACACTTACTTGGGGACGGACGGAGTATATATTTGTACACCCGTTCTTTATTGTGCCTAGTCGTTGTAACGTAATTTCTTATGACTGCCCAAGCGCTTCATTTTATTAGCGTTGTTCAACACATCATCGGCAAGTTGTCGCTCAAAATTTTGTATGTTTTGTTTCTTATAATTACTTCGCTGCTTTGATCTATTTCATACAGTTCAACTTGTGTTTTTGATGGTTTGGATGATGGTATTGTCCGTTGAATCTATCATATTATGGTAACTGGGAGAATGTGGCCCAACCATTCATTTTGTTTAAGGTAAACTCTGCCATGTTGCGTTATTGACAACCAGTCTACCAGGAGATGATAGAAGGCTAGTGGTGTAATTCTGACGTGCAAACCCTCAGAATTACCAAACAACAATCTCGCAAAATAATAATAATTGCCAAACAGTATTAAGAGCTTATATGTAACAGTCAAAAAGTAGCAATGGATCATATTATGAACACATGACCATACAGGCCTACACTACACTTGTTCAACCAGTGACGCCAAAAAATGGAATGTCTTGAGTATAAATGTGATGCATGAATGAATCAGCAAAGCCAACCACATAATCACAAGAAGACATGTCATTCATGGGCCAACAGATTTCGCAAAGAAACACATATGCATGTGATTAAACAAATACTAGTACTCCATCAAGTAACCATCAAACAGCAGAAAATGCAGGAAGAGCACGCCATAGTGCAGTACTAGAAACTTGCACACTTGAACTATAATGCATCGGTAAAGAACAGGCTCGGACTATTTCACATTTCCTCTAGCCACCCCTTAATGGGCACTGTTTATATAGCCATTTCAGAAATTGATACTTAAAAAGAGAACACACATCCACATGTGATTTCCACATGGAGCGGTATGAGTAAGTTTAGCGAAAATAGAGGGGAGAAGATATATGAACCAGCCCCACGCGAGAAGGTCGCCGTGTGATAACCTTTGTCTTTGTGGCTGGTTCATATATCTTCTCCCCTCTATTTTCGCTAAACTTACTCATACCGCTCCATGTGGAAATCACATGTGGATGTGTGTTCTCTTTTTAAGTATCAATTTCTGAAATGGCTATATAAACAGTGCCCATTAAGGGGTGGCTAGAGGAAATGTGAAATAGTCCGAGCCTGTTCTTTACCGATGCATTATAGTTCAAGTGTGCAAGTTTCTAGTACTGCACTATGGCGTGCTCTTCCTGCATTTTCTGCTGTTTGATGGTTACTTGATGGAGTACTAGTATTTGTTTAATCACATGCATATGTGTTTCTTTGCGAAATCTGTTGGCCCATGAATGACATGTCTTCTTGTGATTATGTGGTTGGCTTTGCTGATTCATTCATGCATCACATTTATACTCAAGACATTCCATTTTTTGGCGTCACTGGTTGAACAAGTGTAGTGTAGGCCTGTATGGTCATGTGTTCATAATATGATCCATTGCTACTTTTTGACTGTTACATATAAGCTCTTAATACTGTTTGGCAATTATTATTATTTTGCGAGATTGTTGTTTGGTAATTCTGAGGGTTTGCACGTCAGAATTACACCACTAGCCTTCTATCATCTCCTGGTAGACTGGTTGTCAATAACGCAACATGGCAGAGTTTACCTTAAACAAAATGAATGGTTGGGCCACATTCTCCCAGTTACCATAATATGATAGATTCAACGGACAATACCATCATCCAAACCATCAAAAACACAAGTTGAACTGTATGAAATAGATCAAAGCAGCGAAGTAATTATAAGAAACAAAACATACAAAATTTTGAGCGACAACTTGCCGATGATGTGTTGAACAACGCTAATAAAATGAAGCGCTTGGGCAGTCATAAGAAATTACGTTACAACGACTAGGCACAATAAAGAACGGGTGTACAAATATATACTCCGTCCGTCCCCAAGTAAGTGTCTCAACTTTATACTAAGTTATATTTTGTAGAGTACATAGGAGCAGCTTTGTAATTTACATCTGTTTTCTTACAGGTCCGAACTTCTCTAGTGAAATAAGAAAAATGATTGGTTATATTCAACCCATGGAAGATGTAGGAGAGATCTTTAGCCCTGCACTAATTAGCCTGTGTATGCAATACAAAAACTATCGAGTAGAACTTCCACAACAAAGCTTTGGTTCAACAATCTTACTGTTGTCTTAATGCAACCCATCACAACCTCCAGTAAAAAAAACCAAAAAGATTAAGTGTTACAGAAACATTCATATAAAAAAAATGATACGAATCACTTCTTTAACATGGGGATTGGGGAGTACTGTTAAGATTCGGCCCCCGCGTCGCCTGACCGGGCGACTCGGGCGGCGGCTAGGGTTCCCGAGCGCCGCCTCCCCCACCCCTCCTCTCCCTCCTCGTCGCCACCTGAGGTAGTCGCCGGGCAAGCCCGCGCGGCCGCCAGTGACGGTGGCGGCGAGGCCCTCGTCGCTCCTGCAACGGAGGATCTGGATCCCAGGGGCGGCGGCCCCTGCCGGCGTGGCGTCGCCGTTCTTTCCCTGAACGGCGCTCGCGGAGGGCTCTGGCCGGCGTCCTCGACTGCAGGGGCGGTGGGGCGTCGGCGGCCGGTGGCTACAGCGTGGAGGCCTCCTCTTCCTCGCCAGATCTGGAGGTTTGCCGCCCCCAATTCGCTCCCTCCCCCTCTGCGCTTGGTTTCCCGCGGCTGGTCGCTGGATCCTGTGGAGTTTGGGGCTGGTGTTGCAGATCGGGACCGGGGGAAACCCCTGGCCGGCTGGTTCGGCCCGGCATTGACGTCGGCCTTGGGCAACGTTTCTTTCTTGGAGGCGATGTCGTGGTCTCCTTCTCCCCACCTCCGTTCCCTCTCCCGGGTGAAAACCCAAAATCCGGCAGGATTGGGCAGCGGCGGCGCCATGTGTGTCGTTCCCTCCATGGAGGCGTTGTCTGGGGAGTGTGGTTTCGGGCGTAGGGTTGCTGAAGGTGGGGTTTTTGGCCGGCAGCAGGTGCAGTGCCTCTTGCTGTCCCGTTGTCCGCCTCTCTGTTGTTGCTCGGCGGCTTTCCTGCAGCCTTCAGACGTTCTTGCCACGTGATGGTGTGGCCGGCTTGGCGTTTGTCCCAACGGCATTCCTCCTGTGTCTTTGGCGCCTGAGGGTTGCGGTCATCGGTTTATGCTAGTAGTGCCCTTTCGTAGTACCTCTTGTAACTAGCTCTCCGATGTGTTGTAAGTTCAGAGTGCCTCCTTGTATCTTTTGGTCTTTTCTTGTTTTCTTGTTTGCTTGGAGATGTTCTAGCGTAGGTGGTGGTCGTCATTTGGCGTCATGGTGGTGTTGATGGCAGAGGAGCCTGCCAAGGTTGGCACCTCAATCTGCTTGGAGATGGACCAGTGGAAGATGGTGGAGACGACACCTGTGAGTGCGTCAGACCGGTTTATGCCCCAGACCCGGTATGTGGCTAGGCTGGAGATTCCGGCTTTCGATGTTAGGATTAGGTGAGTGGTCTGGGTAGTGGCCCAGCTAGCACCCCTTCATCATATGGATAGGAGTAGCGGCATATGTTGCCTAGATGGTGGATTCAGGCTTATTGTTGTAACACTTTGTAAGGTCCTCGAGAATAATCAATAAAGTGGTTGTATGCATCTCCCAGATGCAGAGGCCGGGGGTCATCCTCCTTTTCTAAAAAAAATCACTTGTCAAGGTACCTAAAGATGAGCTATGCAGTGTAAATAAAACCGATCATGACATCATTCCAGTGGAAATTCATATTTACTGGTTATATTTCAAACAAAGATAGGAAGCATCAATGGAGTACTGGTTATAGAAAATATTGTATTCAAAAAAATAATATGCTGACATTCATATGCAATTCCGAGAGAGAATTATTCTTATCTTCCAGACTGTCCATGCATGGAGTTTTAGAACAGACACACATGGTTTAGTGGGAAATGATTAAATGTATGTGTATTCCCTAATAAAGTGATGCCATTCTTGTTGGCAAAAAAAGGTTTCCAATATTAAGATGGAACCCAGTTTACCTTGCATGTAATGATCAGTATCATAATAGAATATTGTAGAAAATACTAAACCAAGCAGTATCCTTCTATTAACTATAGTACAAAAATCTCAGTTTCATTTTTAAGGGGAGAGACCAACACGTGGTTTACATATTTGCTGTACTCACAAAGGTTCAATCAAACGAAGAAGATGGCACTCGTTGGGCTAAACTATCTAAATTAGTGGATGGGGTCAAAATCGAAACCATAGTGCTTCACCTCTGCATGTAGGGACGTTAATCTATTTAAATCCGGATTACTATTTTTTAAATCTAACCAGATTCGAGTAGATACTTTCCATGGGCGAATGAATCAACACATACAGATGTAAATTGATGGAGAGAGGGCGAT
Organism: Triticum timopheevii; assembly: GCA_963921465.1. Lineage (NCBI taxonomy): Eukaryota > Viridiplantae > Streptophyta > Magnoliopsida > Poales > Poaceae > Triticum > Triticum timopheevii. The sequence goes on from OY997271.1 coordinate 45,136,430, forward strand.
ACTCAAGAGCATTAGCCGCGAAGACCTAGTTGACGACCATCGTGGTGGGAAGAGATGCAGGTTACATGAAGAAGCATGTCAACAGCCAACATAACCTGGTGGCGACGACCAACGACAATGGTTGATGATTGCTCGGCCTGCTACAAATCCATGACTACCCACTGCAGTCTAAAAAATAGAGCGCATTAGAATTAAATCAACGAGACTAACCTCAAGTGGTCCAGCCCCATTCAAATGAATACTGTTAAAATTCAGAAGCATTTAAACTGTTAAATGATGTCCCATAGGGAGACTGAAACAAACATGCAAATCTTCATGGTGGATTGAGAAAACATTAAATTTGAACACATCAAACAACAAACTAAAACTTTTCTGCACATTATTACTTCTACCTGACAAGAATTTAGCCATTCCATAGCAGCCAATGCGTCTACACATCGCAGAGTATAGAACTTTTTACAGAAACACTGCTCTACCTCGCATGGACTAGAACAAACAGTAGACCGAAACTTCCTATCCTGTTCTAAACATACATCCCACCAATATAATGGACCAAACTACCTTCGAGATACAAAACTAACAAGAATTAGAGTCTTCCTAAGATAAAAACAATTACAGAGTGTACATGCACCAATGCAAACACAAGCAAGCATATTCTGTAGGGTTACTAGGGTAGGACATTCAGTCTCATGATCTAACCAGATTACAGATTCGACAGAAATCAAACACCCATGTACCAATTCAGGAAAACCCGCTTTGGGAGAAGTTGCGTTAGACCTCCCTACCCGTAGGAGGACGGGAGAAGGCACAAACGCATGACCTCTCCCAGTTGGCACCTGCTTTTGACGCCCCCTCATCCGCATTGGTTCCTGCCTAGTTTCCAGGACCCTTCTTCGATTCTTCCTGAACTGCTGCAGCTGCGGGCAGACACGCGAAAAAATAGATTGGACAGAAAATCGAGAAACAATCCTAAAAAATGTTGAACTTAGTTCCTTCTCTCACGCCACTGCACCTAACCCGCCGCAGAGCCGCCGCAACCAACACACGACACGAGGGCAACTGCACATCCAGGCCAGCCGTCGAGCATCGCGCCTCCCCCGCCTGCCCGGCTACCACAGCGTTGATCCCACCGGCAGCCGCATCGCCTGATTAGACTAGAGCGGGAGGTGGGCCACCGGAACCAAGCAGTATCGGCCAGCGCCGTCCAAGACTTGCCGCCGAGAACCATACCATCGAAACAACAAGCCGCTCGCGGCTCGAGAGTCGAGACTGAAACCGCTCGTACCTTTTAGAATAGGACGAGGAAGTGGGCTAGCTCCTAGTGCCAAAGTAAATTTACTTCCATACGAGTATAATTTTACAGTGGCAGGATGGCGTGTTGGTTTGGTTGAGCCCAACTCCCGACTCGGTCGATCGGCTAGGGTGAAGAATAATTTATTCATCACCCAGGGTGTTTAATAGACTTTCTATATATATATATATATATATATATATATATATATATATATATATATATATATATATATAAAGTTTAATTGTAATTAAAGGATTTGTGAGCAATTGCTATCTCAAGAATTTAAAGCAATTTGTAATGAAAAAGTATGGTGTTTTTCAGAAAAGAGTTGTGTTTAGCTTTTCCTAATTAGCCATATGGATGTAACACCGCTGTCTTTAAGTCATATCTCTTACATTTTGTGTAAACAGTCAGCTGGGATGACATGTAGCGTTTCCATTCCATGTGCAGTACAATAAAGAAGGCATCGTCGTGAGGGCAGTAGCGCATGCGATTCTTCTCAACCCGTTATGCTGCCGAAATTTCTAGCCAATTTTCTCACGACTTGTCAAAATTTAGGCCTTGTTTGTAAGAAAAAATAAACTTTGGTTGCTGACTGCAAAATGTTAGGACTTTCTTGTAATAATGAAAGAGCATTCAACACGTATTTAATAGTACTTTCGATGCTTGGCATGGTGGTGGCGCCTCCCCTTATTTTTATTCTTTTTTCCAGGTATTTATAATTTTTTTTAACATCAGGTATTTATAATTTGTGGTATTGATACTGGCATAGGTTCTACATATACAAGCTTGCTCGCACGTGAAGCTAATCGTCGATTTTGTGAGCTTAAGAATGTCTGTAGTGTTCATATCATCGTACTCCTTCCACATTATTTGTCAATTAGTATCTTGAGTTGTGTGTACGTGCACTAGTAGCTACAGTAGCTTTTTTTGTTTACTGTTATGGAGCCACGTACGTACATACCCACGCACATAGCCGTCCCTACCAACACGTACTTGACCTCCTCGGCCAGAGCACGGTCATGCAACTCCGTGGTGTCCACGCCGCTCTGGGGGTGACGGCTGCCTCCGGCCACCGCCACAGGATAGAATCTGAGGGCACTCCCACATTCTTGTGAGCACCTCGTGCAACGAGTGGTGCGCCTTGACCCACTTCTTGAAGTCTCGGCTCCGGTACTACGCCGCCATCCCCTTCATGTTCTCCTTGCTGCCCATCACCAACCTCCAGTGACTCCACATATATCATGTACGTACAATATATAATTTTTACGTATATAATCATCGCACAATATATAGTTTCAAGGGGGAGGGGGGCACGGCCCCTTCCCTCAATCCCCCTCCCACCAACCTTCAGCGCTCCAGTGTTCTTGTGTTGACAGGCAATCTGGTGTTCTTGTGTGGTGTACTTATGACTGCTGCTGCCGTTAGTCTGGTCTTCTTTACATTTTGGGCGCAGCTGAAGTTAGTCTGGTCTTCTTTACATTTTGGGCGCAGCTCAAGTCGTATCCAACAAAATTCTTCATCCCCGTCATAATCAGCAGTGTGATGGTTTTTACTATATGGGACATGGTCGTGGCTATGTTGATCTGGTGCTCGTCTGGTTAATGCTCCATGCCCTACTCATGCATCAGTTCCAACTTGAACTCTGTAGTTGTGGATCCATGCTATTCTAGGGATTGCAGGCTGTTGTTCATGTTTAGTTGCTATCATAGGAGCTCCTGTGATGCTCTGGTTTTCATGTGGGTGCAAAAACTTAGCTCGGACGTGCAAATACGATGCTAATCACATTTGTATACACCCACAACACTGACGAGGCATGCTAGTGTGGCGTGGGGCCGGTTTGTCAGTGACCCAACAATGAAGACAAGTTGTGTGGCATGCTTTTTGGGATGGAACCCCCTCGTTTTTAAATATTTTTTATATAGAAAAGCTTCTGACAAGCGGGTACCAGCTATCTGGAGCACAAATTTTAGTTGAATGGAAAAAAGGTATGCTCAGGTTTCCAACCCGAGCAACCTCAAGTTCCCTACTCGCAAAGTTAGCCAGCCAACCCATTCGCCATTCATGTACATTAACGCTGCGTTTGGATATCTGTATTGGAAGCCTCCGTATTGAATTGGTTTCAATTCCAATTCAGTGAGGAAACTGTAATGGCCATGAATACGAATTCAAGTGTTTGGGTGCTCATGATATTGGCTCATGGAATCTAAGGGAGGTTTCAATACTAAATCATGTTTGGATGGCAAACTATGGAATTGCATAGTGCTTCGTCCAAACTAGACTATATTCAAATACGAGGCAGATATACTTGGCCAAAAATTAAGCATGACGTCCTAGCAAACCTACAAAAGAAAAAATAGTATCATCATTATGCTTGCTGCAAAGAAGATGAAGGGGAAGAACGAGAGGGTAGAAGAGGGGATCTGATGGGGAACGAGCAGAGGAGATGGGTATCGGCGGCTGAGGTGGAGGGGGTCCGGCGGCCATGGGAGCAGGGGATCCGGCGGCCATGGGAGCAGCGGATCTGGCGGTCGGAGCAGGGCTAGAGGAGGAGGAGCGTCGGCGGACGGTAGGGGCAGACCGTGGCGCGGCGAGATGGGGTGGCACATGAGATGGGGCGGCCATGGAAGGAGGGGAACGAGCTGCGACGACGGGGAAGAAGAGGCCGGAGTTGGAGAAGCAGGGCCGGCGAGTGGAGTATCTGGGTGCCGCCGCCGGTGTGCCTTCCCTGAGCGCACGGGGGCTGATGTTTCCCTGGGCCAGGGCGAGAGGGGAAAAGAAGAAGCGAATCGTTACCTTTTGCGGGATGGATGATTCAGGCCAAATCGGAGCAGGAGAGCTCGAAAACGTCGGACGCCTCGGCGCCTGCAACCTGTTTCGTGCCTGTATTCATCCTAATTCATACGGCTGTTTCGGTGTGCATGCCAAACAGCTGAATTGGGAGTTGAGGAATACCAAATCCAATTCGAGGCCTCATTACAGACATCCAAACGCAGCGTAAGGAAACACAGGCTATATTTTCGCAAAAAAAAAGGAAACACAAGCTATATATCCTCAGTTGAATAACAAAAAAGAGAAAAATATCGTAAAAATGATGCAGCTGCACACATTAGCGGATCTAGGGGGCCATGGCCCCATACAAAAGTTACAAATTTTATTTTATTAGTGCAATGTTTGTCCTTCATCAAATTTTGGCCTAGTGTGGTATATTTTTTTCTAGCCATTGTAATGTTGTTCATAGTTGCACCCACATTGTCAAATCCTAGATCCGCCACTGGCCGCAGAGACTCGAACCCTGAGAGTACCGCTAGTTTCTTTTACATTTTCAAAATGTTAGTTATTTTTAAAATAAATAAATAAATGGAATTATAGTTTTAAATAATATACATATAAATAAAAAATAACGTTAAGTAAATGCTCATGTAGTTTCATAAAATGTTCACCTATTATATTGATAAAAATCATAAATTAAATTATGAATTATAAAAATATTTCTATAATTTTAAAAGTGTTTGCACATGTTAAATAAAAAATTAAAGTCATGGATAGAAATATGTATATCTATCTATCTATCTATCTATCTATCTATCTATCTATACCTCTATACCTATACTAATTACAGACTCCCTAAAAATTCCCACATTAATTAGAATTTACGGACCATTTATCTGGTGGGACCGTAGATCTTTCGATGGATTAAAAAAACATGTAGGTCAACCTGCACACGTTAACTTAAAAAAAAATCCCATGTAAGTCCACCTGCACACGTTAACCAACCTGCACACGTTAACTTAAAAAAAGAATCCCATGTATGTCGACCAGCACACGTTAGTTTCAAGGAAAAAAGAGCGTCTGCACACATAGTCTCTGATGGAGATACCTCACGGCTTGCAGCAGTTTAAAAGCAAATGTATTGTCCTAGGTATCTTGAAGCAACATAACATGCGTACGGTGCTATCCATCACTGCCCTGTTGCATCAGTTGGCCATCGCGCATCGGAGCCGAGCTGATCAATCGCGCTGCCATGTTGATCTTCCCCAGCTTTCTGAAGTCCATCCCTGCCCTGTCGCATCTGGTGGCCATGCGCTCCCTTCATCGGAGACTTGGAAGAGCCATGATGTTGTTGTGCGTCGGCGACGAGTTGATCAACCCCGCCGCCATGCTGATTTGCGCCAGCATCCCAAAGTTCATCCCTGCCCTGTCGTATCTGGTGGTCGCGTGCTCCCTTCATCGGACAATTGGAAGAGCCTTGATGCCGCTGCACGTCAGTGTCGAGCTGATCAACCCCGCCACCATGCCGATCCACCCCAGCCTCCCAAAGTCCACATCTACTCTACCAATCTGAGGCGAGCCAATACTTCTGAACCTATCCTGCTAATGCGTGTGTACATGTTCCTCATTAATTTCTGTAGCTTACTAGCTAATGCGTGTGTACATGATCCTTTTAATGCATGTGTACATGATCCTTAATTAACTCCTGTAAAAATAAGGGTGAGGTAGTAAAAATAGACGTACATGTTCCTTTTAATACATGTGTACATAATCTTAATTAACTCATGTAGCTTAATAATGCTTTCGTCAAAATTGTTTTTGGTTTCGCTAACAAAATTTGTCAAAATTCAATGTCCTCACACTATTGTTTACAAATAAAACTCCCAAATAATTCTGTGCAGATCCTTTTGCGGTAATACGAACATACGATGGGTTAGTAATCTCGCACAAAAGAGAGAGTCCGGTGATGCCTCTCCGAAAGGAAACTACAAAAGGTCCTGCACATGTAAGAGATACAGTGCAATTTATTCTTTCATCCCTTAGTATGATCTGGACGTTCTTACTTAGTCCTCAGTTTTGTTAAAAAATTCTAGCAGCAGAAGCAAGCTACATTGGTATGTTTGAAAAACAGACTGGACCATCTCCTGCTACTTTCTCTCATCGGTTCACTCATAGTAGTGTTTCTCAAGTTTTGGCCGTGCATGCATCCAGAACAATAGCCAACACTTAAATGCTTATAGCTGGACTCTGTTAATTCCCGAGCTTCCCGTCCCAGGTGCAGTCTACCCGTGAAGTATTGGATCTAAGCGTGGTGGCTTTCTAAGGCATCACATACATATGGTTTCCAGGCAAGAGTCTATTATTTCCAATGTTCGGTTTTTCTTTTGGTGTTTTCCGAGTGACGGATTTTGAATTTATTTGTTACGAATTAATTATTGGGTTAATTTAGGTGAACATAAAATTTTATTTGGTTTTTAAGTAAGTCCATGCAATTTGTTCTGAGTAAGTCTTCAACCTTGACTGTTTCTCACGTGCTACTTATATGTGGAATGTGTTTGTCATGTTCTTTATTATGCATTCTAACTAGGTTTTATAATTTTAATCACTTTCATAATTTTGTATTTTTTTTAGGTTTGAACAAATTAATTTTATTTCACATTCTAACCATCAAGAAGCGTTTGATTTTTTTCCCATGGTTTATAATTTTAATTATGTATGTTTTTCCATACTTAAAGTTATTTCTTTCAAGGGAGATTGTCGATTGGTGAGGCCGTCAATGTCTGTCTATTGTTCATCTCCGGGTAAAAAATATATATTCCCGGGCTAGGATCATTGTTGGACACAAGTTGTTGTCTCCAACTACTGATCATGTTTCAGGCAATAGACTTTGCATGCTGAAATAAGTTTTCCTAATGTTATGGACATTCTTTTAAAAATGGCGAAGGATTTATCCACGCAAGGATTTTAGTTAACCTTTTTTACAGTTGGAGACGAATTGGAACAGTACTTCTGGACGTCATTAAGTTTTAATGACCTGAAGTCCTCGGATGTAATGAAGCCCAAGTTAAATATTGTGTAATAATCTAAGTCAAATTCATTTTTTCAGTTTTTGTGTTCGAGTGTATTTCGGTATTAGAAGCTTAAAAAGGTATTATGGTTATATGCATATTAATTTGTAGTAACTACATATATAGGGTGGCAGACAATGGATATGAGGCATCTGCGTGGTCAGAAATTAAGTTTTTCTTAAATAATTTATTAGTATTTTGGTAAATATCATGTTGAGGTGTCGGTATATACCAGTTATTTCTATTTGGTTTAAGTATATGCGATATTAACCAATATTGACCTGAATTTAGGAAAGAGACGACCAAAATTTACTGTTGTCCATATGTTAAAAATATGTTTTTAGCATTTTAATTTTAAGAAATGATTATATGACCAGATTGGACATGTTTATAGAAATACATAACCAAAGGGATGCACACAAGGCCAACATCAAAGCATGTATGGATGCTCGACTACTTGGATATTTCCTCTATGAATGATATTACAGTTTGCACTCTATGCGTTATAGAGCAGGCTTTGTTTTTTTGACGACGTGTCACGCATGGAAGCCCGCAGACACATCATGGACGAAGGCACGCATCGGTGTTGTCAGCACTGGGCGTGCGTAGATAGACGAAGATGAGGTGACGAAGTGCCGCTCTAGGCTTTTTAGGCCCGAGGACACCTCATGCATGAAGGAACGCATCGGTGTTCCCAACACCGGGTATGCGTAGACGAGGGACCCACATGAGCTGTACGCCATGCCGAGAAGTCGAAGGGGCCAGTAGAGAAGGAGACTCGATAATGTCACCAACGGTGATCGGAGCAGACGAACTGGTCTGCGAAGATGATGACGACGCTGGCTGGTGCTGGACGAAGACGAAAGGGATGAACGAGCAGCGGTGACGGCTGCCAGGTAGCAGGGGCGCTTCATTTCAACATCGGATGCCGGGCTCCATTGCAGCCCTGGGAACGACACCCACAACGTTAATATCCCACCGTCAGCGGGCGTCCATGCTCTCAGCTCCGCCTCCCCGGGCTCGGAGCAGAGGCACTGAGCTTGGCAAGATCATGGTGATGCATAGCAACGAGAGGGGAGAGTATTATCTACGTACCCTCGTAGACCGAAGAGGAAGCGTTGACGCAACGTAGAGGGAGTAGTCGTACGTCCTCCCAGTCCAACCGATCCAAGCACCGTTACTCCGGCACCTCCGAGTTCTTGACACGTGTACAGCTCGATGACGCACCCCGTTCTCCGATCCAGCAGAGGCGCGGGGAGGAGTTCCGTCAGCACGACGGCGTGGTGACGATCTTGATGTTCTCCTATCGCAGGGCTTCGCCTAAGCACCGCTACAATATGACCGAGGTGTAATATCGTGGAGGGGGGCACCGCACACGGCTAAGGAACGATCTCAATGATCAACTTGTGTGTCCATGGGGTGCCCCCTGCCCCCGTATATAAAGGAGTGGAGGAGGGGAGGGCCGGCCCTCTACTATGGCGCGCCCTGGGGAGTCCTACTCCCACCGGGAGTAGGATTCCCCCTTTCCTAGTCCAACTAGGAGTTCTTCCATGTATTAGGAGTAGGAGACTAGGAAGGGGAAGAGAGAAGGGAAGGAAGGAGGGGGAGCGGCCCCTCCCCCTAGTCCAATTCGGACTAGGCCATGGGGGGGCGCGCGGCCTGCCCTAGGCAGTCCCTCTCTCTTTCCCGCAGGGCCCAATAAGGCCCAATACTTCTCCCCGGCGAATTCCCGTAACTCTCCCGTACTCCGATAAATACCCGAATGACTCGGAACCTTTCCGAACTCCGAATATAGTCGTCGAATATATCGATCTTTACGTCTCGACCATTTCGAGACTCCTCGTCATGTCCCCGATCTCATCCGGGACTCCGAACTCCTTCGGTACATCAAAACTCATAAACTCATAATATAACTGTCATCGAAACCTTAAGCGTGCGGACCCTACGGGTTCGAGAACTATGTAGACATGACCTAGAACTATTCTCGGTCAATAACCAATAGCGGGACCTGGATGCCCATATTGGCTCCTACATATTCTACGAAGATCTTTATCGGTCAAACCGCATAACAACATACGTTGTTCCCTTTGTCATCGCTATGTTACTTGCCCGAGATTCGATCGTCGGTATCCAATACCTAGTTTAATCTCGTCACCGGCAAGTCTCTTTACTCGTTCTGTAATGCATCATCCCGTAACCAACTCATTGGTCACATTGCTTGCAAGGCTTATAATGATGTGCATTACCGAGAGGGCCCAGAGATACCTCTCCGACAATCGGAGTGACAAATCCTAATCTCGAATTATGCCAACCCAACATGTACCTTCGGAAACACCTGTAGAGCACCTTTATAATCACCCAGTTACGTTTTGACGTTTGGTAGCACACAAAGTGTTCTTCCGGTAAACGTGAGTTGCACAATCTCATAGTTACAAGAACATGTATAAGTCATGAAGAAAGCAATAGCAACATACTAAACGATCAAGTGCTAAGCTAACGGAATGGGTCAAGTCAATCACATCATTCTCCTAATGATGTGATCCCGTTAATCAAATGACAACTCTTTTGTCCATGGCTAGGAAACATAACCATCTCTGATAAACGAGCTAGTCAAGTAGAGGCATACTAGTGACACTATGTTTGTCTATGTATTCACACATGTATTATGTTTCCGGTTAATACAATTCTAGCATGAATAATAAACATTTATCATGAAATAAGGAAATAAATAATAACTTTATTATTGCCTCTAGGGCATATTTCCTTCAGTCTCCCACTTGCACTAGAGTCAATAATCTAGTTCACATCGCCATGTGATTGAACACCAATATTCATATCTGTATATGATTAACACCCATAGTTCACATCATCATGTGACCAACATCCAAAGGGTTTACTAGAGTCATTAATCTAGTTCACATCGCTATGTGATTAACACCCAAAGAGTACTAAGGTGTGATCATGTTTTGCTCGTGAGAGAAGCTTAGTCAACGGGTCTGTCACATTCAGAGCCGTATGTATTTTGCAAATATTCTACGTCTACAATGCTCTGCACAGAGCTACTCTAGCTTATTGCTCCCACTTTCAATATGTATCTAGATTAAGACTTAGAATCATCTGGATCAGTGCCAAAACTTTTATCGACGTAACCCTTTACGACGAACCTTTTGTCACTTCCATAATCGAGAAACATATCCTTATTCCACTAAGGATAATTTTGACCGCTGTCCAGTGATCTACTCCTAGATCACTATTGTACTCCCTTGCCAAACTCAGTGTAGGGTATACAATAGATCTGGTACACAGCATGTCATACTTTATAGAACCTATGGCCAAGGCATAGGGAATGACTTTTATTCTCTTTCTATCTTCTGCCGTGGTCGGGTTTTGAGTCTTACTCAATTTCACACCTTGTAACACAGGCAAGAACTCTTTCTTTGACTGTTCCATTTTGAACTACTACAAAATCTTGTCAAGGTATGTACTCATTGAAAAAACTTATCAAGCGTCTTGATCTATTTCTACAGATATTGATGCTCAATATGTAAGCAGCTTCACCGAGGTCTTTCTTTGAAAAAACTCCTTTCAAACACTCCTTTATGCTTTGCAGAATAATTCTACATTATTTCCGATCTACAATATGTCATTCACATATACTTATCAGAAATGATGTAGTGCTCCCACTCACTTTCTAGTAAATACAGGCTTCACTGCAAGTCTGTATAAAGTATATGCTTTGATCAACTTATCAAAGCGTATATTCCAACTCCGAGATGCTTGCACCGGTCCATAGATGGATCGCTGGAGCTTGCACACTTTGTTAGCTCCCTTTGGATTGATAAAACCTTCTGGTTGCATCATATACAACTCTTCCTCCAGAAACCCATTCAGGAATGCAGTTTTTACATCTATTTGCCAAATTTCATAAATTGTGGCAATTGCTAACATGATTCGGACAGACTTAAGCATCGCTACAGTTGAGAAAATCTCATTGTAGTCAACACCTTTGAACTTGTCAAAAACCTTTTTGCGACAAGTCGAGCTTTATAGATAGTAACACTACTATCAACGTCCGTCTTCCTCTTGAAGATCCATTTATACAATATGGCTTGCCGATCATCGGGCAACTCCACCAAAGTCCATACTTTGTTCTCATACATGGATCATATCTCAGATTTCATGGCCTCAAACGATTTTGCGGAATCTGGGCTCATCATCGCTTCCTCATAGTTCATAGGTTTGTCATGGTCAAGTAACACGACCTCCAGAACAGGATTACCGTACCACTCTGGTGCGGATCTCACTCTGTTTTACCTACGAGGTTTGGTAGTAACTTGATCTGAAGTTACATGATCATCATCATTAGCTTCCTCACTGATTGGTATAGTAGTCACAAGAATAGATTTCTGTGATGAACTACTTCCAATAAGGGAACAGGTACAGTTACCTCATCAAGTTCTACTTTCCTCCCACTCACTTCTTTCGAGAGAAACTCCTTTTCTAGAAAGGATCCATTTATTAGCAACGAATGTTTTGCCTTCGGATCTGTGATAGAAGGTGTACCCAACAATTTCCTTTGGGTATTCTATGAAGACGCACTTTTCCGATTTGGGTTTGAGCTTATCAGGATGAAACTTTTTCACATAAGCATCGCTGCCCCAAACTTTAAGAAACGACAACTTTGGTTTCTTGCTAAACCACAGTTCATATAGTGTCGTCTCAACGGATTTAGATGGTGCCCTATTTAACGTGAATGCAGCTGTCTCTAATGCATGATCCCAAAATGATATTGGTAAATCGGTAAGAAACATCATAGATTGTACTATATCCAATAAAGTACGGTTATGACGTTCGGACACACCATTATGATGTGGTGTTCCAGGTGGCATGAATTTGTGAAACTATTCCACATTGTTTTAATTGAAGACCAAACTCGTAACTCAAATATTTGTCTCTGCGATCAGATCGTAGAAACCCTATTTTCTTGTCACGATGATTTTTCCACTTCACTCTGAAATTCGTTGAACCTTTCAACTATTTCAGACTTATGTTTCATCAAGTAGATATACCCATATCTGCTCAAATCATCTTGTGAAGGTCAGAAAATAACAATACTTGCCACGAGCCTTCATACTCATTGGTCTGCATACATCAGTATGTATTATTTCCAATAAGTCGGTAGCTCATTCCATTGTTCCGAAGAACGGAGTTTTAGTCATCTTGCCCAAAAGGCACGGTTCGCAAGCATCAAATGATTCATAACCAAGTGATTCCGAAAATCCATCTTTATGGAGTTTCTTCATGCGCTTTACACCGATATGACCCAAACGGCAATGCCACAAATAAGTTGCACTATCATTATTAACTTTGCATCTTTTGGCCTCAATATTATGAATATGTGTATCACTACGATCGAGATCCAACAAACTATTTTCATTAGGTGTATGACCATTGAAGGTTTTATTCATGTAAACAGAACAACAATTATTCTCTGATTTTAAATGAATAACCGTATTGCAATAAACATGATCAAATCATATTCATGCTCAACGCAAACGCCAAATAACATTTATTTAGGTTTAACACTAATCCCGAAAATATAGGGAGTGTGCGATGATGATCATATCAATCTTGGAACTACTTCCAACACTCATTGTCACTTTCCCTTCAACTAGTCTCTGTTTATTCTGTAACTCCTGTTTCGAGTTACTAATCTTAGCAACCGAACAAGTATCAAATACTCAGGGGCTACTATAAACACTAGTAAGGCACACATCAATAATCTGTATATCAAATATACCCTTGTTCACTTTGCCATCCTTCTTATCCACCAAATATTCAGGGCATTTCCGCTTCCAGTGCCCATTTCCTTTGCAGTGTAAACACTCAGTTTCAGGCTATGGTCCAGCTTTGGTCTTCGTCGCAGGAGTGACAACTTGCTTGTCTTTCCACTTGAAGTTCCCTTTCTTTCCCTTTGCCCTTCTCTTGAAACTAGTGGTCTTGTCAATCATCAATACTTGATGGTCTTTTATTGATTTCTACCTTCGTCGATTTCAACATAACGAAGAGCTCGGGAATCGTTTTCGTCATCCCTTGCATACTATAGTTCATCACGAAGTTCTAGTAACTTAGTGATGGTGACTAGAGAATTCTGTCAATCACTATCTTATCTGGAAGATTAACTCCCACTTGATTCAAGCGATTGAAGTACCCAGACAATCTGAGCACATGCTCACTAGTTGAGCGATTCTCCTCCATCTTTTAGCTTTAGAACTTGTTGGGGACTTCATATCACTCAACTCGGGTATTTCCTGGAAATATTAACTTCAACTCCTGGAACATCTCATATGGCCCATGACGTTCAAAACGTCTTTGAAGTCCCGATTCTAAGCCGTTTAAGCATGGTGCACTAAACTATCAAGTGGTCATCCTTTTGAGCTAGCCAAACGTTCATAACGTCTGCATCTGCTCCTGCAATTGGTTTGTCACCTAGCGGTGCATTAAGGACATAATTCTTCTGTGCAGCAATGAGGATAAACCTCAGATCACGGATCCAATCCGCATCATTGCTACTAACATCTTTCAACACAATTTTCTCTAGGAACATATCAAAATAAACATATGAAAGCAACAACGCAAGCTATTGATCTACAACATAATTTGCAAAATACTACCAGGACTAAGTTCATGATAAATTTAAGTTCAATTAATCATATTACTTAAGAACTCCCACTTAGACAGACATCTCTCTAGTCATCTAAGTGATCACATGATCCAAATCAACTAAACCATAACCGATCATCACGTGAGATGGAGTAGTTTTCAATGGTGAACATCACTATGTTGATCATATCTACTATATGATTCACGCTCGACCTTTCGGTCTCCGTGCTCCGAGGCCATATCTGCATATGCTAGGCTCGTCAAGTTTAACCTGAGTATTCTGCGTGTGCAAAACTGGCTTGCACCCGTTGTAGATGGACGTAGAGCTTATCACACCCGATCATCACGTGGTGTCTCGGCACGACGAACTTTGGCAATGGTGCATACTCAGGGAGAACACTTCTTGATAATTTTAGTGAGAGATCATCTTAAAATGCTACCGTCAAACAAAGCAAGATAAGATGCATAAAGGATAAACATCACATGCAATCAATATAAGTGATATGATATGGCCATCATCATCTTGTGCTTGTGATCTCCATCTTCGAAGCACCGTCGTGATCACCATCGTCACCGGCGTGACACCTTGATCTCCAACGTAGCATCGTTGTCGTTACGCCATCTATTGCTTCTACGACTATCGCTACCGCTTAGTGATAACGTAAAGCAATTACACGGCGTTTGCATTTCATACAATAAAGCGACAACCATATGGCTCCTGCCAGTTGCCGATAACTTCTGTTACAAAACATGATCATCTCATACATTAAAATATAGCATCACGTCTTGACCATATCACATCACAACATGCCCTGCAAAAACAAGTTAGACGTCCTCTACTTTGTTGTTGCAAATTTTACGTGGCTGCTACGGGCTTAGCAAGAACCGTTCTTACCTACGCATCAAAACCACAACGATAGTTTGTGAAATAGACTCCGTTTTAACCTTCACAAGGACCGGGCGTAGCCACACTCGGTTCAACTAAAGTGAGAGAGACAGACACCCGCCAGCCACCTTTAAGCACAAGTGCTCGTAACGGTGAAACCAGTCTCGCGTAAGCGTACGCGTAATGTCGGTCCGGGCCGCTTCATCTCACAATACCGCTGAACCAAAGTATGACATGCTGGTAGGCAGTATGACTTATATCGTCCACAACTCACTTGTGTTCTACTCGTGCATATAACATCAACGCATAAAACCTAGGCTCGGATGCCACTGTTGGGGAACGTAGTAATTTCAAAAAATTTCCTACGCACACGCAAGATCATGGTGATGCATAGCAATGAGAGGGGAGAGTGTTGTCTACGTACCCTCGTAGACCGAAGCGGAAGCGTTGACGCAACGTAGAGGAAGTAGTCGTACGTCCTCCCGGTCCAACCGATCCAAGCACCGTTACTCCGGCACCTCCGAGTTCTTGACACGCATACAGCTCGATGACGCACCCCGTTCTCCGATCTAGCAGAGGCGCGGGGAGGAGTTCCGTCAGCACGACGGCGTGGTGACGATCTTGATGTTCTCCTGTCGCAGGGCTTCGCCTAAGCACCGCCACAATATGACCGAGGTGTAATATCGTGGAGGAGGGCACCGCACACGGCTAAGGAACGATCTCAATGATCAACTTGTGTGTCCATGGGATGCCCCCTGCCCCCGTATATAAAGGAGTGGAGGAGGGGAGGGCCGGCCCTCTACTATGGCGCGCCCTGGGGAGTCCTACTCCCACCGGGAGTAGGATTCCCCCTTTCCTAGTCCAACTAGGAGTTCTTCCATGTATTAGGAGTAGGAGACTAGGAAGGGGAAGAGAGAAGGGAAGGAAGGAGAGGGTGGGGCCCCTCCCCCTAGTCCAATTCGGACTAGGCCATGGGGGGCGCGCGGCCTGCCCTAGGCAGCCTCTCTCTCTTTCCCGCAGGGCCCAATAAGGCCCAATACTTCTCCCCGGCGAATTCCTGTAACTCTCCGGTACTCCGATAAATACCCGAATGGCTCGGAACCTTTCCGAACTCCGAATATATTCGTCCAATATATCGATCTTTATGTCTCGACCATTTCGAGACTCCTCGTCATGTCCCCGATCTCATCCGGGACTCCGAACTCCTTCGGTACATCAAAACTCATAAACTCATAATATAACTGTCATCGAAACCTTAAGCGTGCGGACCATACGGGTTAGAGAACTATGTAGACATGACCTAGAACTATTCTCGGTCAATAACCAATAGCGGGACCTGGATGCCCATATTGGCTCCTACATATTCTACGAAGATCTTTATCGGTCAAACCGCATAACAACATACGTTGTTCCCTTTGTCATCGGTATGTTACTTGCCCGAGATTCGATCGTCGGTATCCAATACCTAGTTTAATCTCGTCACCGGCAAGTCTCTTTACTCGTTCTGTAATGCATCATCCCGTAACCAACTCATTGGTCACATTGCTTGCAAGGCTTATAATGATGTGCATTACCGAGAGGGCCCAGAGATACCTCTCCGACAATCAGAGTGACAAATCCTAATCTCGAATTATGCCAACCCAACATGTACCTTCGGAAACACCTGTAGAGCACCTTTATAATCACCCAGTTACGTTGTGACGTTTGGTAGCACACAAAGTGTTCTTCCGGTAAACGTGAGTTGCACAATCTCATAGTTACAGGAACATGTATAAGTCATGAAGAAAGCAATAGCAACATACTAAACGATCAAGTGCTAAGCTAACGGAATGGGTCAAGTCAATCACATCATTCTCCTAATGATGTGATCCGGTTAATCAAATGACAACTCTTTTGTCCATGGCTAGGAAACATAACCATCTCTGATAAACGAGCTAGTCAAGTAGAGGCATACTAGTGACACTATGTTTGTCTATGTATTCACACATGTATTATGTTTCTGGTTAATACAATTCTAGCATGAATAATAAACATTTATCATGAAATAAGGAAATAAATAATAACTTTATTATTGCCTCTAGGGCATATTTCTTTCATCTGGTATACTAATGGCGCACCAGGCAGTGCGCCATTAGTATAGGCCACGGTGCGCCATTAGTATAGGTCACTGGTGCGCCATTAGTATAGGCCACCGGTGCGCCATTAGTATTTTTGAATTTTTTGAATTTTGAATCTGGATATGGATCTGGATCTGGATCGTGATTTTTTGCCCATTTTTTGCTCTTTTTTTTGCTCGTTTTTTGGCATGACATTATTTCAAATTTTGTTCCTGTTTTTGGATCTTGTACGTTCTTTTGCCGTGTTCTTTTGCCGGAGAGGAGTTCGCTGGAGAGCAGTTTGCCGGAGAGGAGGAGGAGGAGGTCACTGGAGAGGCGCTCGCCTACATCGCCGGAGAGGAGGAGGAGGAGGAGGAGGTCGCTGGAGAGGAGGAGGAGGAGGTCGCTGGAGAGGAGTTCACCGGAGCATCGGAGAGGAGGAAGGAGAAACCATGAGGGGATGGGAGGAGAAGAGGGAGGAGGAGCTCACCGGAGATGAGGGAGGAGGAGCTCACCGGAGAGAAGGGAGGAGGAGCTCATCGGAGAGGAGGGAGGATGAGCTCACCGGAGAGGAGGGAGAAGAAACCATGAGGGGAGGGGAGGGGAGGGGAGGAGGGAGGAGGAGGTCGCCGGAGAGGAGGAGGAGGTCGCCGAAGAGGAGGAGGGTAGTATGGTGGAGGAGAGAAGGGAAGATGGAGTGGAGGAGAGGAGGAGATGGAGTGTAGGAGAGGTGGAATGAAGAGATAAGGAGGAGAGGACCACGGCCAGCCATATATACGGCATACTAGTGGCGCACCGCGGGCAGGTGCGCCATTATTAACTTTTTTTTTATTTTTTGATTTATTTTGAATTTTGAAGGCGGGAAGATACTAATAGAGCATCATGGGCAGGTGCGCCATTAGTATTTTTTTTTTTTTGACTTTTTTTGAATTTTGAAGGAGGGAAGATAGTAATGGCGCACCATGGGCAGGTGCACCATTAGTAACTTTTTTTTTATTTTTTGACTTATTTTGAATTTTGAAGGCGGGAAGATAGTAATGGCGCACCATGGGTAGGTGCGCCATTAGTAAGTTTGAATTTTTTTGCCTCTCCAGATCTTAAAAGCCCCGTATCTTTTTTTCTGTTAGGTTTTTGAGGATTTTGAAAATGTTTAACGGGGTTCTCCTAGTTAAATTTAGATGTAACTTTTCCAGTAGATGATTTTTCATATAAAAAACTTTTTCATCCGAGTTAGTATGCAAAACTTATGTCCATTTTTACAAATTCTCGCGAGATTTTGCAAATGAAGTCGAAATTCATATTTGCAAATTTTCCCAACAACTAGACCACATATCATATGGGAAACTTATTTTCTTTTTTTTTGACATTTTCATCATTTTCTTTTATTTTTTTTAAAACTGAAAAGCCGATCCAGGGGGGAGGGGTGCATTCGGTGGAAGTGGTGGCCAAGTTACTAATGGCGCACTGTGGCATGGTGCGCCATTACTAGTTCAATTAGTAATGGCGCATCACTCCCACGGTGCGCCATTAGTAGTTTTGAAAAAAAAATTAAAAAAATATTTTTACTAATGGCGCACCGTGTATGTGGTGCGCCATTAGTATTTGGACATTAATGGCGTACCAACCCATGATGCGCCATTAGTATTTGGACACTAATGGCGTACCAACACATGGTGCGCCATTAGTATATAGTAATAGCGCACCACATGTCTGGTGCGACATTAGTGTCAATTCCATCTACAGCCCTTTTCCTAGTAGTGTGGCAGACAAGAAACAAAAAGGAGAACAAACAAGAAGCAAGAACCAAGTGACGCCATGTCAGTACGAACGCTGGCTAGGAGGAAGAGAAAGAAGGACGGGAATGAACTGAAGCCGTGATCACCTCGATCTCTGCCGCCGCTCCCCTTCTCAGCCCGCAGCAAAGCGAGGAAGAAGACGACTCTGGTTCTTGGTCTGGCTAGAGAGCGCCCGCTGCTGCGAGCTTGCTTCGAGCAGAGCACCTCTTATGCACGCGCAGCGGCGAGCGAGTACGTTTGAGTAATGGGTGAGTTAACATGGCGCTACCGCCATGTCTAATCGAGCAGCCACCCCCGCTCGCAAAGTGTGATGATGGCGCTCTCTGTACGCACGCAGCGGCTTGAAAGCTTTGTACCTCTCTCTGCACAGCTGCGTCTACTCTGGATTAACTAAACAAAAAGACACATATGTACGAGCTGGGGGGGGGGGGGGGGGGGGGGGGGCTACGGTGCCCGCCACCACACGTGATCCGGCCACACTGGAACGCATTAACACATCTCCATTTCTTTTCATTTTTTGAATTTTCTCCACCACCACGCGTTCTAGCAAAACCGGTAGGCCGTAACTCGCCGTAATAACAACACTGTCATAAAAACAAGAGCTGGCCGTGGCTTTGATGAGAGCAACAACCATTCGAACACACAAAAATCATCAACAGTTGGTGCCGCCCCAGCGCCCGTTGCTCATCCAATCTTCTACCCCGCTCATCGTTTTCGAAAATCCACGACACTGCTCACACGATGCACCACGTCAGTGCCATCTTGCATTGGCCGCCGAGTACATACGGCACTATTAGTATGTACACACCAGAAAGCTAAGGAATGGGCGCAGAGGAGAGGGGGTGGGCGAATCTTTTTTGACTTGCTATGAGCACTCACCCGATCCCACATCGTCGGACACAAAAAATAAAGGCGTTTTTCTCCATGAGTATTCGGCTCGACCGTGATTTTTTAATGCGACGTTGAGTTTTTTGTGAACGTATAAAATCATTCATGCCCAAACGAACATGGTGGAAAGAGCGGGGGGACGTTATGAAAAAACATGGACAACCTTTTTTTAGGATATATGGATTAGTTCCCGATGTGCCTATACGAGTCCCGAAACCAGGGCGTATTCTATTTGCCGGCCAAGCCGTTATATCAACGAGAAAAGTAATTCTGCAAGGTCATCCAATTAACATTAACATTAACATGGCAATGCATTTTTGTGCAAGGTCAGGGGACATTTCCTCGCACGGAGATGAAAAATATAACCACGGTGGATGTATAAAACGTAACCACTATGTGCACTCACCCGAGCCCGTCTCACCAAACTCAAAAAAGAAAGACTTTTTTCTGCGTGAATATTCGCTCCACGGCGATTTTGATTTGACGCAATTTTTTACGGGAACAACCATCCCTCCTCCAGACAAATGAACATGGGAAACAAATAGGGGACTGTTATCAAAAAACCACCGACAACATAAAATTGGGATTTTTTTAATATATATATATATATATATATATATATATATATATATATATATATATATATAGTGTTACTATTCATCACCCAGGGTGCAGAATAAGTTATTCTTCACCCGAGGTAATCTTACGATCATTTCATAATTAAATTACGTTTGGAATTCAAATAGTTACATTCCTATCGATTCACGACGCAAAATTTGACATAAGAAAATAAAAATATAGGTCATAAGACAAGAAAATTTACAGTTTATGTGTATTTTACACTATGTTTTTAAATTTGTAATTTTACATAACATAAAATATTTTTTCCGACGATTATATATTTTCTTACTGTCTCTTTTTACTTCAGAAATAAGGCAAAATTTATGGAACGTAAAATTACGGTCCATTGATAGTAAAATAGAGGGGGGTGAAGAATAACTATTCCTCACCCAGGGTGACGAATAGTCAATCCCTATATATATATATATATATATATATATATATATATATATATATATATATATATATATATATATATATATATTCCAAATATCAAAGACACATTTTTTTAGGATATATGTATTAGGTCACACACGTGTATGCGAGTGCCGAAGCGGAAATTCGTTCTCGCTTAAATGGTCGGTGTCTCCAAACGCAAACCAGGGTGTATTCTGTTCGCCGGCCAAGCTTGTATATCAACACAAAAGGTAATTCGGCAAGGTTATCAGATTAACCATTAACATTAACATGGCAATGCATTTTTTTTGCAAGGTGGAGGGAACCTTTTCCTTTTGATCACCATCTAACTCGTGACAAAATCCCGTGGAGATGAAAAATGCAGCCACGGTGGATGAATAAACGAGCCACTAGGTGCACTCACCCGACCCCGTCTCACCAAACTAAAAAAAGAAAGACTTTTTTCTGCGTAAATATTCGCTCCACGGCGATTTTAATGTGACGCCTTTTTTTTACGGGAACAACCATCCCCTCCTCCAGACAAATGAACATGGGAAACAAATGGGGGACTGTTATCAAAAAACCACCGGACAACATAAAATTAGTGATTTTTTAATATATATATATATATATGCATATATTCCAATTATCGCAGTCACGTGGATAAAATCATTTTTCTTCACGTAACGCGTCTATCCTTTTTTTAATGAACATCTTTGACGGAAACCGCGCGGGGATGAAAAACGCAGCCACGGTGGATGAATAAACGTAGCCACTAGGTGCACTCAACGTAACGCAACTATTCTTTTTTCAACGAACATCTTTCGTTGTGGTCCCGGTGTCTCCAAACGCAAACCAGGGCGTATTCTGTTCGCCGGCCAAGCTTGTATATCAACGCAAAAGGGTAATTCGGCAAAGGTCATCAGATTAACATTAACATTAACATGGCAATGCATTTTTGTGCAAGGTCGAGGGAACCTTTCCTTTTGATCACCACCTAACTTGTGACGAACTCGTGCGGGGGATGAAAAACGCAGCCACGGTGGATGAATAAACCCTTTGGATTTGCCCAACCCCTTTGTGTTCCGTTTTGATGATTTTTTCACGTGCCGCTGTTTTTTTTTCTTTGACGGGAACAGCCATTCCTCCCCCAAGACAAACGAACACGGAAAACAAATAGGGAGCTGTTAGCAAATAACCAGGGACAAGTTAATTTTTTAATACATATACTTTTTGATTACTTAAGGTCCAAGGTTAGACTTGGCTCAACACCAAAGCAAATGTGAGTTGACACAGGTTTATTCAAACAACGAGGCCGCTACATGGTACGCATTGCAACGGGGATGCATGGGGAAGGTGACTGTGACGCGGACGAAAGACACACGGAGATGCATGATGAATCTCACACCAAAAAAAGGCAGAAAAAACACGGCGTGCCCACCCACCGGCTTAAACGTCTACCATTCTACCAGGCCTCACAAGAATTTGGGCCTTTTACAAGCAAGACTGTCAACCTCATCATCGTCTTCCCATGAAGAGCAGGCTCGTTTGTACACCACCGCAGTGAGAATACGATCTGGAGCAGCTGCAGGGTGTTCCTCTTCCACCGGTTCTCCACAGCGAACTGGGTCGTTCTCGCCAAAGCCTTCAGCCAGATCGATATATTGTGCAACATGGGGTGGAGAGATCACAGCATCATCGCCTTCTTTTTTTTCGTTCTCGTCGCCCTGGTCAACCAAATAATCAGCAGGGGCTAGAGCATGTACAAAACCAACTAAAAAAATTCCAGCATTAGCACGTCTGCTTGCATGGAGGACTTACCGTGTGCTTGCATGGTGCCGCGACCTGCATGGCAAATTGACCATGGGTGCTGCCTAAACTCAAGTCTCTCTGCATAACCCACAATCAAACAAGCGGTGAAACGAGAAACAAGCAATGCGTAGCGGATGAAGAGCAGGCTCTATTTCTGATTACCTCTGGTGTGTCCGGGCAAAGGATGCTATCTCCCTCGCTAGAGCATGAATACGATGAACTCGACATTCTTCTGAATGCGCGCACTACTGCTTGAATCGGACATGGGAGGGGGTATGGGGTGGGTTTATAAGAACATCGCAGTCTCCAAGGGGGGCGGGCTGAATTTTGAAAACGAGAGGGACCCACGTGGGGGCGCACATGGATGAATGCATCATAAATTACCAGGCAGGCTGGCAGGAATTCAAACCTGTATGAAAAAGAAGACATCCCGCCAAGCGCATTTATTTGTTAGGCGTGCAAAATTCCTCTCCGTCTGTATGAATGTCCATGCGGCATGTTTGCTCATTTGTCCCCTGGACGCACGAAGAACACCAACTAATGTGCAACACGCCATGACGATCATTGCGGGGGAATGCTGTTCTTTGGCAAAACAACCCCAACAAAACAATTTTTTGTGAACAAAATAGGTGAAACATGAAAAACATGAAGACCATACTACATCATTCGAGATACAGTACATAAAATCCAACGGATTAAAAAGGACACAGATTAATGTGAAGGAGGGATGCCCGCGATCATGGACAAGAGGGGTTTGCTACATGTAGTCCTCCTGTGACCAGGGACACCGCACTTGCCGCATGTAGCTACCTTTCTTTCCTTCTTAGGCAAGTCGCCTCGATCTGGACAGGTGCTTGATTTGTGACCTTTGCCTCTACAGATCGAACAGAACCTTGATCTTTTGCTGCTTTCCTTCTCGTATGGAGCTTTGTCTCTGCTCGTTGTTGGGCGACAATGTTTGTTGATTCTGTCTAGCGCAATAACATCATGTTCAACATTATGCGTCAGGCGCGAAGCAGTTTCGGAGAAATCTGAGATGTAGCTCCCTCCATCGAGACAAGACCCTTTAGATGCCTGGCTTGCGGGGGGGGGGGGGGGGGGGGGGGGGTGGACAGAGACGGACGTTGCATCCCTTGATTTCGTGCGATTACCCTCCACGCTCCTCGCCGAGAAGGCGCCACCGGCTGCTATATTATGCGACACCTGCTGCTCAACGACTCCAAGACCATCATTTAGCGCACATACTTCTGCACCTCTTGTCTTCAGTTCAACCAATCCAGACATAATGAATTCGAACGCTGTTGGGTTCCTATCACCCATATTGGCCACCTCCAGCGCAGTGATGTATAGAGCTGAATGCCTAAATGTCGGCGCATCCGGGGGGCCCATGTCTTGCTGGTAGTGCTTCAAATGAGCAGGTAGGTTGTCTCTCCCATGTATGCTCCACCTCTTCAGAATGTGCCTGGGAGGGATCTCCTTCATACGTAGGAAAATCATAACCTACAGAAATGTTGAACATTAAAATGCAGATAGCCAATTAAGTAAATTCAAGAACTTGTGGACCCAACCACCGACCTGCAAAGAATGGCAGCACACCATCCCCATGTGCTCAAACAAACCACATATGCATGAGAAGTAGCCAAGGTC
Source organism: Triticum timopheevii (assembly GCA_963921465.1). Classification (NCBI taxonomy): domain Eukaryota; kingdom Viridiplantae; phylum Streptophyta; class Magnoliopsida; order Poales; family Poaceae; genus Triticum; species Triticum timopheevii. The sequence goes on from OY997271.1 coordinate 45,160,369, forward strand.
ATCAGACACATTGACTTCAAAACGGCATTTGAACCACTTCTCGCGCTTCTCTGCTTTCTGGTGTGTCACTATGTATTTTTTCTTCTCAATTATAACTTCAACATCGTACCTTCCAGACTCGTATAGTATTCCACCAAAAATCTCAAACATCTTCCTGGTGTATATCTTGCTTGCATGGGACTCAATGGGTATGTTCACCTTCAACACAGCGCCCCCCTGCGTGCAAGGAATTCTTTTAACACATGACTATTAGGTGGTGGTGCAAAGAAAGACATGCATTTGGAAAGACATATTCTTACGAGTCTGGTCCGCTTCTCTTGAAAGCCTTCCTCCTGTTCTCGATCAAACTGGAGCTTATTGTACTGCTTCACGAAAAGATTCATAGAACAAGACGGCGGCACATACTGCTTGAGCATATGGTTGGCGCTCTCGCTCCTTCCCGTGCTGGTTTGCCTAGCGCAAAATTTGCCAGCAAAGTACGGTTTAGCCCACTTATGTCTAGTCTCATATATTTGGGTGAGGTATGGATTCGCCTTCAATGCATACTTTTCCAGAATTGCTGCCCAACCATCCTCAAACTCCTCAATCCTAAGCATCTCGTGTACTAATTTATGAAATTCCGCTCTGAAGTCCGATTTCTTTGTATAATGCGCCCCAAGGCTTTCTTTAGCCTTCTTTAGTACGTGCCACTTGCACCACCTGTGTGTCGAGTCTGGATACACTTGCTCAATCGCTTTCTCCATCGCCCGAGCTTGGTCTGCGCACAATGGAAAACACACACATGTCTTCAGGAAAAATGGGTGAAAAAGTTTTCAAATAAACAGAGATGGGATGGTTTTCCATGCAACAACCTGTTAGTATGGTGATTGGCTTTTTCCCGCCCATCATCTTCACGAACTCATCAAAAATCCACTTGAAAGTGTCAACAGTCTCGTCTCGCATCAAAACTCCAGCATACATGACACTTTGAAAATGGTTGTTCACACCAACAAATAGACCAAATGGCATGTCGTACAGATTTGTCTTATATGTGGTATCAAATGTGACCACATCCCCAAAGTGGTGGTACTGGGTCTTGCTACGCCCGTTCGACCACATGAGCGTCCTTATCCTGCTCTCATCGTCTACTTGCACATTGTACGTGAATTCACTGTCTTGTTGTTTCATTTCAGAGAAGATAGCCATCGTTTTTCTCACATCATCATCAGCCTGCTCCCTACTGAGCTTGCCGCATAGGTTCCTTAGACACCTTTTGGTAAAAGGGACATTCTCTATTCTACCAAAAAACATTGCAATTATACTGTAGACCTTGCTCAGATTAACATTGTTTTGCCGCAGCTGGGACACTAGCTCCCGAGTGTACTTATCAATGTGTCTGTGTGAGGGGAATGCAGCTTTTCTG